>JARFJB010002494.1:3960000-4300000 GCA_036346205.1 Vesta saturnalis
TTGTGGAGGGTGCTTATATAAATTTAATAAATATATTATTATTATTATATAATCTATTAATATATAATATATTATTATTAATATAATATGTAATAAATAAATATAAATTTTGAATCCAGAAAGACTGGTAAACAATAAATTCTGGTTTATAACTGCAAATTTACTTTTACCAATTGTTTTAGGTGATTACCATGAAGAAATGAATGGTGAAGTGTTTAAAAATTGGTTGGAAAGTGTTCTACCGTTTTTGGAAGATAACTAAGTGATCGTATGGACAATGCATCTTATCACAGCATTAAAGCCAACAAGTTCCTAACCAAAGTTGGCGAAAAGGTGATATCATCGAGTGGCTTTATAGCAAAGTTGTAACAACAACAGGTGTAGACTTATTAAAAATAGAACTATTGCAATTAGCAAAACAATATTCCCAATATCATCCAACTCCTTACGTTATTGATGAAATGATCAACAACAGCGGAAGAATCGTATTGCGATTGCCCCCATATCACTGGAATTTAAATCCGATTGAACTGGTTTGGGCACAAGCTAAACATTATGTAGCGGCCAATAATACGACATATAAAGTTGCCGATGTAGAAAACTTGTTGGATGAAGGTATTGTCAATGTTACAGCACAAAAATGGTATGATTGTGTGGAACATGGAATTAATGAGGAAAAGAAAATGTGCGATTTAGATGGTATAATAGAAAATATGTTGGAAGTTTTTTTTTTTTATGATTGTGGACCTGAACAGGCTAAATTTGGCCTATCGTGCTAAAGCACTCAGTAACACTTAGGAGGATGAATAGAGGGATAATGAATTGCCAATCAGCTACCTCAAATTTTCTCATATCATAAGGGAGAGGAAAGCAGGGAGATCATTCCCGAGTTTAGAAGGCGTGTAGAAAAATGTGGATTGCGCCCGTTTGGTACGACAAGTGGAGATTTGTACTGCATATTGATGATGTGAATGAGCGAACCGACTGTTTCTCGCAAAGATAGCCCGTGATGGTATCAAAGAATATAATTCAGCAGCACAATAGCCGTTGTAATAACGATAATACAAAGAAAGAACTGAAACCATCCTTCTATGCTCAAGGGACTGTATGTGAGAAGTTAAGGACGGGTCATTTATAAGTCTAATCGCTCTCTTTTGAAAACGATATCGAGAGCGTATTGCGGAGCACTAACCCAGAGGTGAGAATTATATTCCAGATGAGGCCGAATTTGGGCCTTATACAGCAGAAGGAGTTGTCGAGAGGTAAAGTACTGCTTAGATCCGTACAAAAAGCCTATTTTACGAGCAGCTGTTTTGGTAGCTGACAGAAGATGGTCAACCCATGAGAGATTTGAAGATACAGTCATACCCAACAGAGTAATAGAGTCTGAAAACTTAATAACTGAGCCATTCATACTTACAACTCGAAATGATCGATCTTTTTGGCGGACACAAGGCAGCACTGAGTTTTGCTAGCATTAAATTTAACTAGATTATTGCTTCCCCATTCGAGAATATGTTGAATGTCTTTGTTGATTGAATTTGCCATTTCAGCTTTAATTTCTTGATTTGACATAGAAGGTGGATTATCACTATGAGTAGACTGAGATGAACTACAGTGAAGAGTGCTATCGTCAGCAAAGCAATGGATGGGGTTAGTTGTTGAAGAAATAAGGTTATTTATGTACAGCAGAAAAAGTTTAGGCGCTATAACGGATCCATGTGGTACGACCGTGTTAATGCTAACTTCTTTTGAAAAAAAAGCCATCAACTACGACACGTATTCGTCTTTTATCAAGGAAACTAGAAACCCAGTTGATGAGCGTATCATTTAACCCAAACAAGGTGAGTTTGGCAAGTAAACACTTATGCCAACCTTGGTCAAATGCCTTTGAGATATCTAAAGCGACTACAACTGTTTCACCGGACTGCTCTACTGTATTGTTCTAAACTTGAGTCACATATGAAAGATCACCTGTTGAACGACTTTGCCTAAACCCATATTGGTGGTCACTAAGGAGTTTGTTAGTTTCAAGGAACGTGAGCAGTTGCTGATTCATGGCTTTTTCCATGATTTTAGACAAAATGGAAGTGATGGCAATTGGTCGGTAGTTTGAGGGATCGGTCTTATCGCCTTTTTTGGGAATAGGTTGAACATTTGCTAACTTCCATGATGAAGGGAATTCCCCAGAACATAGAGACCGTATAGAGCTTAGATAGGACTGGTACTAGTTCGGGGGAACATTTAGTTATAAATTTGCATTCTGATAGTTCTTCAGAAGAATCAAGTGACGAAGATTTGTAATTTGTAATCGTTCTCATTTATATTTTTTGTAACACTTTGGTTTAGCGAATGTTGTGCGTTTAATTTTGAAATAAATTTAAAATTGTTGAAGGTAGGTGCTCACTCAATAAAAACATTTTTTAGTTATTTTGTGTAGAATGTTAATGAAATTATCTGAAAACCTTTTGAGTAGAATGAGCCACATCTCATGGTCATTTAAAATATTATTTTTTGCGTATAAGTTTTCATGACTTGCATTAAGCGAATGAATCCGTTGCAAATAACACTATCAAGTTACCTCCATGTCACGTGCTTTGCTTTATATTGACAAAGTCAACCACTACAATTCTTTTCATCAGTGGCAATCTACAATCTCATAACACATTTTATTTGAAACGCACCTATTTCAGTCATGTACTGGCTAATAAAGGAAATCCACTGATTTATTAAAGAGGTTTCTAAAATAAATGACCTTTACAAAATTACACTATTTTTAAATTTTCCCGCATTTTGAAGATAACCAAAAAACATAGCTGTGTAAACTTACCCTCAGAGGTGGCGCCATCTACTACCTTCTTAAATGGAATATAGTATAGATAGAGGGATTTTCCGCCGTTCAATAGTTATGTAATTAATTTATTTACATCAGTTCTGCGTACATAAAGACAAAATTTGCATTGATTGGGACTTGAATCTCGATGGCGGAGATGGTTAGCGCGGTACTTTAGCAAAATACAGGTCGTAGGTTCAAATCCTACTCGAGGTAAACTTTTTATTTATGTATTTAATAAAATTAATAATAATTTTTAGTTATCTAATAAGTTTGCTACTAATACAGTTAATATTTTGCCCATTGCGATGTTGAATACATCACAAATCTATAAAATATTGTTGTATGAGTACCCATTTTCGGATTTGCTGTCTCTTTTGGATTACACCCATGAAAGTTCACGACGTCGGGCTTGTCGTGTCGTGCCATGGTTTTAAGATTATTACTACCGAATATGTTATCCGACAGTTCAAGTTAACGTTTTCGGTCCTTATTAACTATATCGTATTAATATAAGTACGATCTGAATTGTTATTACGTGTAGACGTCAGTGCTCTTTCAATCTTTACGGATTATTATTAAAATTAGCTATACAAAATTTTATATGGTTGAAATCAGAAAAAATTAAGTAATTTAATAAGCTGACTCGCTTATGGTTGCTATTTAAAAAAGGGTAAATTAGGGTTGTAACTCAAAAAGCAGTGATTAAAAAAAGTTTTTGAGTAGTGCATATAATTAGTCTTAAAATTATTTATTAAACACCTCTAAGATTTTACTGTATTTTTAATAATTAACGAGCCAACGTTGATTGAAAATATTAACGATTTTCAGGAAACTTGGCAACAATTGTCAATTTTCCTGTAGGATATGTAAATCTTCATGGAATTCTGCCCAACTTTGCTAAATTATCCAACTTTGCATCTCTTATAATAACAAAGTTACCTATACAACGTAGTGAAATTTTTGCACCCTGTATACATACATACATACATATATATATATATATATATATATATATATATATATATATATATATATATATATTCTGTTATTATAAGAGATACAGAGTCGGTTAAATTAGCAAAGTTGGGCAGAATTGCATGATATTCAAATACCGATAAGAAAATTCAACATTGTTGCCAACTTTCTACGATATCTCAAAATAACTAAAAATCGTCCAAATTTTCAATCGGATATATCTTTTTTAATATTCAAAATACGAAAAAGTTATAAGAGAGACTTTTGACAGAAATTTTTACGCAAAATGGGAAAATGCGAATAAAAAATTTTTGTAATAATTATTTTTCGAGCTACAACCCAAACATACATTTGTTTAAATGGCAACTGTAGGTGGCTATGGACTCATTCGATGGCTTGTTTTATACTAAACATACAAAGGTATACATTTTTGAAATCAGAAATTTTCAATTGTGTCCAGGTTACTAGCGCTATCTTTTTTTTCTTATGGTGGCCATATTGGATTTTTGGTTAGTTAGGTAGTCCTTAAAAAGATATTTTCAACAATGTATAAAATGCCTGGAAAATCTATTTGTAGCGGAGATATTAACAAAAAATTAAATTAATCTCTAATATGAAATTAGTAGTCTTTGAAATTAAACACCAATGAGAAATGAAAGCGAAAGAATACGCTAAGCAATACTGTAAAATAAATAATAATAAAAATAGAACGAAAAGATACTAACGTTTAACTTCATATTAACAATACTTTGCCAATAAAATTAGTAATCCATGGAATTAAACGTTATTGAGAAACAAAATGATAAGCTGTCAAAGTACAATTGGTACTAACGAGATTAGTTAAGTAAAACCTTGGGCACTCGTAGTTATTGATAAGTAATTATTATTGAGTATTAAAATTAATAAATATTCAAACGAAGAAAAAGTTGATGTGTAGGAAGTGTACTTAAAGCAAATAGAAACTCTGAAAATGTGTACGCTGAGCCCTTTCCGGAAAGACAGCAACCATTAACGATGCTGATACACGCCGAAATAATATTTTGCAAAACGTTACGAACAATCCAAGCACATCAGTTCGCCGAGTGTCTCGAGAAACTGCTATTCCAAAATCCACTGTTCAGAGAACCTTGTAGAAAAGCAAACCAACAATTGTACAAGGTTTAAACGATAATGACTATCACGGAAGAGTACAATTTAGCGGGTGGTGCCTACAAAAACGTGACGGCGATGGAAATTTTCCTAGGAAAATTCCGTGGACAGATGAACACGATTACCAACTGTGGAGTGTTCAATAGGCATAACTATCATCATTGGTTTACTGAAAATCCACATTTGGTAAAGCAAAGAAGAGTTCAAGTTCGTTTTGGTTTTAATGTCTGGTACCGTTTAATTGGTATGAAGTTGGGTTACATCTTCATTTTGTTTTTTGAGTTTCACTTCGTTTTAGATAGCCACTTAATAGACCCTTTCGCTTTGATTACAATTTAACTGGTAAGAGATATTTGGAGCTACTAACAAACGAGATAATGCCTTCTTTGAGACAGATTATTAACCCTGACGACATGCAAAACATCTGGTTCCACCAGGATGGTTGTCCGGCCCATAAAACTCGTGATGTGCAACATCTTTGAGAGAAAACTTTTATGAAAGGGTGATTTCAAACAATGGACCAGTGCAATGCCTGCGAGGTCACCCGACCTTACCCCCCTCGACTTTTATTTATGGGATACCACTAAAAATAATGTATTTAATTATGAACCGCCAGAAATTAGGGAAATTTTAGACCATTTGTAACTCTGTTAGAATAAGGTGTGTAAAACAGAATGGTCGTGATATTGAACAGTTTTTTTAAGTACACACTTTCACTTTACTTAATCGAAGCACGCACGCAATTTCATTAGAACAAAACATAGCGCAACAACCTGGAAACAATTGAAAACGTTTCGCACAGAATTTATCTTAAAAGGTGTCCGAATAACGAGGTTTAAACGGACGTAGACGTACGAGTTATTGAGGAAAATTAAATTGACAAATCGGTTCAAAATACTAAATTGAATTTAATATATATATATATATATATATATATATATATATATATATATATATATATATATAATATATATACACACACACACACACACACACACACACCCACACACACACACACACACACACACACACACACACTCACACACACTCACACACACACTCACCACACACACACACACACACACACACACACACACACACACACACACACACCCACACACGCGCCCGCGCACGCACGCACAGGCGCATAGCGCACAGGCACAGACACACAGGCACACCGACACACGGACACACAGACGCTCAGACACGCAGACCCTCTGACACACAAACACACGGACACACTGTCAGGTGTGGTTGAAATCTGCCACAGAATCTTTTTCTTTCCCTCGAATTTTATGTAGAGATTATAATGGTGTTAGTTTCGTTACCAGTTAGCTTTGATATTTGATATGAGATTGACTAATTGAGGATGAAGTGTTCGTTTATTGTTATTAATGGATGCAGTTTTAAATTATGTTTTGGTTTTCATGGAGTGTCCAATACAATTAGTTATGATTTGACTGGAGGTCAAGATATTTTTGTAATAATGGATATTCGTATTTTCTTAAGGGATTATGGCATGTTATGAATTATAGCATTGAGTATATTTTGTAGACGAAATTCAGACGGATGACAGTGTCTCGATGTGTCTGTGTGTGTGCGGCTCGTTTCTAGATATTAATTCGGATTCTTCATGGGAAGTGTCCAATATACAATTTGGGTATGGGCAGTTTATGCGGCCATGTAAAGCAGTGACGTGATTTTTGTAGGGAAAGGGTTTTTTTGGCTTTTCCTTAGGGAGTTCTAGTCTAGCTGTTTAGGGAAGATGACGAACGCGGATGGTGGGCGTAGACGTGCAGAATTTGTGTATCGTGTGCTGGGATTATTGAAGTTTCGTAGGGAAAGTTTCCCATACATCCTTAGGGGGATTTGTGTGTAATATTCGGCCATCCCGGAGACAGTTTAGTGTTCTTTATCGATTGTGACATTTTTTACTGATCCTTCGAAGAAGAAGTTGTGTTATGATTAGTACTTTTCTTATTGTGGACTAATTTCGCGGATCCATAGCTCACAAATTCAATAAATTATTGGTCATTTCGAAGTCTCATCGCGTTCACGGCTATCGTACGAATAGACAAATTGCTGTAATTATAAAAGTATCGCTTTCACAAAATTTGTGCATATAAAGGATAAATAACGTTTGTAAATAAATTCATGTGTAGTTAAGTTAAACCAGGTGATATAGTGATCTAATCAGCTGATTTGTGTTTATAAGAAAATTTAAAAATAAACTGACAATTGTCGACTGGTAAGGCTGTACATTGAAGAGGAGGGATTCAGTGTAGCCAATTGATGTGTACAGTTAAGATAATTACTTACATACATTAAGTTCTGTGGACAATTTTAATAAAGATTGTTTTTTTGTATAATTATATTTTTCGGGTTTTTTGTTTACAAATATTGCTTAGGAACTCCTCAAGCCTTTAAAGTAATGTTGTATCGTTTATTTTATTCCGTTTATGCTATACAAACTTACGTATGCAGAATGAGTGAGCGACGTTTTGGTACTCATTTTGGTGTTAATTAAATGATTTGACAAACACCTATTGTAACTTAGTGTAAGGTTAAGGGGTTCTGGACCAGGAAGTGACGTCACACCAATCAGCGACGTGAGCGAGCATTTAAGCCCCGCCTCTACCGGAAGTTTGCGGTTGAGGACCAATAGCAGAAGAGGGCGTGGCTCTACTACCGAAAGGAGTAATGACGTCAGGCCAATGCGATGCGAGGATGGGCCCTGTCCCTAGTTAAGTTCAGAAAGGGGATGGCCGATGAGAGGCGTGGCGGCCATATTGGAATTGTTCAGCGACCTCTGGAGTCTTCGGCGGCTTCCGGTAGCGTTTGATGGCTTCTTTGGATGTCTTCTGCGGCTTCCAGTAGGTTTTCGAGGCGTGGCTGTCTTAAGCCGCTTCTGAGGGCTTCTTTAGAGGTAGTCTGTGGCTTCTGGTGGGTTGGTGTCCGACTTCGTGTTGTTAGGAGCAATCACGTCAAGCCAATGGGATGCGAGGATTGGTCCCGCCGCTTGTTCGGTTCAGGAAGGGGGATGTCCCAGTAGCTGGCCAATGAGAGACGTCCTGGCCATGTTGGAATTCTTCAGCGGCCTCAGGAGTCTTCGGCGGCTTCCGGTAGAATTTGATGGATCCTTTGGATGTCTTCTGCGGGTCGCGTTGTTGAGATGTCGCAATCTGCGGGGCCTTGTAGACATCTTCTTTATCGCTGTTGAAGCGGAACTTCCGGTTTCCGGTTGCAGTATACAGTTTGAAAGAATTGTTTGCACTGGGATTCGAATTAGAGTAAGTTAAGTTATGAATATGTACAAATGCATATAAACAACTGAGCTATCTCGGTTTTAGATATGTAAATATAAAAAGTGTGATATAAACAAATATTTAAGCTGACGTCGCAATGAATAAAGAGCAGCTTTTCAATTTTGGCTGAAATGATAGTCGGTGTTACGAGAGAGCATTATAGAACAACATCCGGCGCGCATTTAAAAAAATAATTGCTAATGTGCATTATATGTAATTACATTTTACAATTAAAATACTAGTTGAAGTAATAAAATAGAAAAGGGGATTTGCATTTTCAAATAAACATTGAATTTACATTGAAAAAATTTCAATATAATATAAGCTATATATATATTCTAAAATAATTAATACAAGAAGCAATGCATTTACTGATAAATATTTAATACGTGTAATTAAATATATTAAGTTAAGAACAGCAATCAGTTAGATTTAGAAATCATATAATATGCTTTAATTAATGTAATAGCATGAATTTAATAATAAATATACTCTAAAGAAGCAAATTTGAGAAGAGTCAGAACGCATTTGGAGGAACAAGGAAAGTAATATAAGCGCGACCGTTATATACTAATTTTTCTTATTCTAATGGAGACCGTGCATTTTACAATTAAAATACAGATTTTATTGTTATTTGAAGTAATAAAATAGTAGAAGATAATGTTGATAAATATGTCATACAAGTAAAGTAATAAATTAGAAAAAGTCTGAATGTTACATTTTAAAATAATGCATTTGATAATAAACAGAAAATAATGTTGTTGATAAATATGTAACACTAATAAAGTAATAAATTAGAAAAAGACTTTGATGTTATGCATTACAATTAAAACTATTTGTATTTGTAAATGAATCATGTATAATTAATTAAATTATTATTAAATTAAATTATATTGAAAGTCTACAATATGTAATTATATTTTCCCAACTTAGAATTCGCAGGTTTTTGCATGCTATCTAGAAATCATAGACTCCTCAAAGTATTAGTAAAGCTAATAAATATGTATTCTGGCTATTTTCTTATAACAATGAAACCGGAAACCGCATTCTCAATATATTGATAAAAATTCGATTTAAATACTAGATGCCATCGACATACAGCTTCAGTTATTAATATTACACTCTTCAATATCTACAGCACCTAAACTTAGTAGGTGAAGATGAATTCAAACGTGTATTAAAAGTTTCCGATATGGTTATTGATTATAATATAAATATCGGCTAAAAAATATTAAAATTATAAACACCAAATATCGCAGAAAGGTAGCGATAGAAACAGAACATACTATATTTCTCCCAGAGAAGTTAACGACAGAGCTAACGGGTGAGAAGGTGCATAATCTTTAACAGTGCATTGAAAAATTTCGCTGGTTTATGGAGGCAGCGTAGATATTGGTAAAGCTAAAATGATAGCTAAACTATCCTTCATTAATTATACAGGTAAGTCATTATTATTATTCTGCATTACAAAATGAATGAATTATATTTATAGGATAACCTACTTAATTATCATCATCCACGCTGTTCTTATAATTACATTAATGTACGGGTGGCTAACTAAGAATGCGAGGTACTGTATCTGGGAAACTATACATCGTAGAGGCTTGCGGAAAAAAATATTTTAAGCATAAAACCTGGAAAATATTTTCAGTCTGAAATGGCTAACTGCTAATCTTGAATCTAAAAAGTGATGTTTCTGTGAATTCTGCTATATTAACCTAATAAAAAAATAACTGATCTTTGAAGTCGAGCATAATTTGAACTTTTTTTGTTTGACACTTTTTGACGTATCTATAAAAATAAAGTGGTGGGAGGTATTCAAAGGTTTCCTTAAATCACCCCCCGTATCTTCAAAACGGCTAAGCCGAATTTCACAAACTTGGGCGCGTTGAAATGAGCTATTCTTGGGCTACAAATGTTATAATATTTGAAGTTTTGTTAGTTTCACATGTCGTCGCTAGAGGGTTTTGTTCGACATTCCGACAGAAACTGTTAATTTTCGCAAAAAAATTAAATGCATTGGTATGACTTTTTTTCATGAACAAGTAGCTAAACAGGCTCGCGAAAACTGCATCTAGATATCTTGTTCCTAACCTATAATATCGGCCAAAGAAAACTTTATACGAAAATACCTTAAATTTTTATTTTTTTTTAACTATATTCTTCTGGAATTGTTTATATTATGTAAGTTGTGGCTCTAAAAGGACCGATTTAAATGAGGAAGGTTTTTAATGCCCCGTAAATGCTCGAAATGCTGACCATCACTCTTTGCATTGCTGAGGCCTCTTATGGGTAGACAAAACTGTAGCTTCAATTTCGGCTCTGAATTGGTTACCTAGAAATTGCGATTTTAAATGTTTGGAAATTTATTCAGCAGAATAAAATCACCCTTTTTGAAATTACTACGGGCAAGTAAGCAATGCTAAAAGTTATACGAAAGGCCTATTTTTTTGTTTGTTTAAATGCATATTCACTATGGATATATACGAAAAATACAATTAATAGAAACAGGCAATGGAAACAGATTCCTAAACAAAACATACATGATCCTCAAATTGTCAATAGTTGTCAATACTTTCGCGGTACTTTGAGCAATTTTTGTGTTTTCAAAATACGTTTTACGAATAATGAAGCTGTTGATATGCTTGCGGTTTATTGTGAATGTCTTCAGAATGCCGCAGTAGCTAAAAGGGTTTACGCGGCTTGATATCCAAATCGGCGTCCTCGCCGATTTGTTTTTCCCCGATTAGTGGCGAGCTTACGAGGCAATGGTAGTTTTCGGCCTACGTCTCAACGGCAAAGAATTGGAAGAACACAAGAAAATATTAACCGTGTACTGGGCTATATTGAAGGAAATCTTCATGTTAGCACAAGAGCATTATCCACTGAGTTGGGCATATCACGGACAACGGTTCAAAATATTTTGAAGGACCATAGGTAAGTTCTAATAGCCATCAAAATATATAGGTATTCCTTTAAACTTTTTTAATTACTTTAAGAATGCGCCCATATCATGTCGTTTTGCATCAGGCCTTGAAAAAGGCAAGATTTTGATCGAAGGTTAGGCTATTGCCATTGGATGTTAGGCATGATACGCGAAAATAGAGAATTTTTATTTAAAATTCTTTGGACCGATGAAGCCACCTTCAGTAGTGACGGGAGAGTCATATGCACAATATGCATTATTGGTCTGCAGAAAATCCCCATTGGTTGCGTGAAGTTCAGCGCCAAGGGCGTTGGAGTTTAAATGTATGTTGTGGCATACTGGGGGGCAGAATTATTGGGCCATATTTTTCGAGCAACCCCTAAATGGCAATGTATTTCTTGACTTTTGGCCAATCAATTACCGTTGTTGTTGGAAGATGTGCCTCTGGAAACAAGGCAAAAATTGTTTTTGTAGTTGGATGGTTGCCCAGCACATTTTGCTATTAATGTGCGAGAGCATATTAATGCAGTATTTCAACAGCGGTGGATTGGAAGAGGAAGTCTGTTTCCATGGCCTCCGCGATCGCCAGACTTAACTTGCCTCGATTTTTATTTATGGGGGCGCTTAAAGGACATCGTGTTTCGGACTCAACCTACTACTAGAGAAGATATGAAAAACCGGATTCGTAACGCAATACGTAACATACCGAGAGCCGAAATTGAAGCTGCAGTTTTGTCTAGTCATGAGAGGCTTCAGCAATGCGTAGAGCGTGATGGTCAGCATTTCGAGCATTTACGGGGCATTAAAAACCTTCCTCCTTTAAATCGGTCCTTTTTAGGGCCACAACTTACATAATAGAAACAATTCCAGAAAATATAGTTAAAAAATAAAATTTAAGGGATTTTCGTATAAAGTTTTCTTTGGCCGATATTTTAGATTAGGAACAAGATATCGAGATGCGGTTTTCGCGAGCTTGTTTAGGCATCATTTAGCTACTTATTCATGGAAAAAAGTCATACCAATGCATTTAATTTTTTTGCGAAAATTAACCGTTTCTGTCGGAATGGCCAACAAAGCCCTCTAGCGGCGACATGTAAAACTAATAAAACTTCAATTATTTTAACATTTGTAGCCCAAGAATAGTTCATTTCAACGCGCCCAAGTTTGTTAAAATCGGCTTATCCGTTTCGAAGGTACAGGGGGTTAAGGAAACCTTTGAATACCCCCCAACACTTTATTTTTAGACATACGTCAAAAAGTGCCATACAAAAAAGTTCAGATTATCCTCGACTTTAATGATCAGTTATTTTTTTATTAGGTTAATATAGCAGAATTCACAGAAACATAATTTCTTTAGATTCAAGATTGCAGTTACGCCCCCTAGCGGCGATTTCAGAAACTTGAAAATATTTTTCAGGTTTTTGTTTTGGCCGTTTTAGTAATAACTTTTTTTGCGCAAGCCTCTACGATGGATACAGTACCTCGCATTCTTAGTTGGCCACCTGTACATATTGTATATAAATATTATAATAAAACAATTGTGATGTATGTAGTTGTTTATTCCTACAGCGTATAGAAGTTAATATGTCACTGTACAGGTAAAATAAAAAGTTTACGTCATCATAGTTAAACGAATTTATTTCTTATTACATTGAAAACAACCAAACGTTAGAGGAGGTAGTCCATCTATATGATCAACATTGGTTGATTTATTCCAATGCTTCATATATCTTATTCTAGCGCATAGTTTTTCTATCATTCTGATAATAATGAGGTAACTTAGTCCATATTGCACGCAAATTTTCAGCACTTAGTTGTAGCAATTCATATTTCATTACACGTTGAATATTTTCAATCATCGCTTCAAACTCACAGATTATACGATCCATCTGAAAATAACAATAATAAGTAAATGATTAAAACAGGTTTACATACTTACACTACAATTTCCGCATACACTTCTTATCGCTAGCACAGGTAATAAACGAGTGTAAGATAACTTGGGGAAATGCAGCTAAGCGTCATTCTCATTATGGTGACGTCACACTCGCTATAAATGGGGTGGCAACGTAGTTGAATAAGTAGTTAATTGAAATCAACCAGACGATACGCATGCTGAACAATGCCTGATATAGGAAAAATATGGGATATTGATTATTCATAGACATCTCATTAATACCTTTATTCTAGAACGTTTATTATTAACGTGGACGCTATTTATCGATAATTCTACGTACTCGAAGTAGGAAGTTCATTAAAGAATAATGACTTTAAACCTGTAGTACAATTATTTTGGACGACATTTACTGACATATGCTGTCTGCACTTTGATATGGAGGAACGGCGCGAAATCTCGAACATTAAAACAGCATCTAATATGTCAAACTCTACAATCTAACGAACTCGAGAAAGCTATCTATATAGGTTATGGTATAAAAATTGAATTGTTGTTTATTACCGACGAAGAAAATCGAACCAGAATAAGCAGAGGAAACAATGCAGTATTATTATCCGAGCAGGCAATCAACCTATTCTTTTCGGCTGTGGAGTTGATGAATCAGAAGCTGAATTATATGAATGATTATGGTAATTATTCGATTTATGAAGATTTTATAAATGAAGTAACGAATCTATATAATGAAGGTCTGAGCGATGAAGAAAGTATATTATCTGGAGGCAAATTTTTCTGTCAAAATCTTAGATTGCTTTCTGCATTAATAGGTCATAGTTATAATGTAAAAGATTATTCATTTTTAACTGAAACTGTGCATATCTTCCCGCAAAAATTTATAAAAGATGTAGCTTTAAGCATTAATAGACATACTTGTAAAATATATGTAAAAATAAACGTATTTTAAGTAAATCAGTATTTTAATAGAGATTGGTAGAGACTCCACCTAGTGGTATATTTTTAAAAGCGGATTAGAGGTTGATCACGGCTCCATCTAGTGATATATTTTTTAAAAGTAGATCTAGGTTCCTGCAATTATTATGGCGGGAAAACTCGAAATTTGAAATAGGTTCTAATAAGGAAGGTTTCCAGACGCCTACCTTTAGATTCCAGACGCCTAGCTTCCGGTATGTAGATTTTCCTATAAAACAGGTGTGAAAAATAAAACGCATATTATGTGATACAGTATTTTATTAATGCAATTCAATATACAATTTTATTTAACTTCATATGATTATTACATTTTACGTACAACGTTAGTAAATGGTCCATACTCAATTAATACATCGTGCAAAATAACACGATATGCTGAAGTATCAGCGGCAAAGGCCGAAGATGCTTCGACTTTCAATTTCAGATCAATAGCTACGTTATGAATACTCGTTTTGACGAGTGCAGTTAATGATAAATATCGGTTGACTCTTAAATTGTTCGTAACTAAGCTCTATGCTTAGTTACGAACAATTTAAGAGTGGCGAATTGTAATATTTTTCGAAAGTTTAGATATTCTTCGTAAGCATCCACGTATTTGTTATCAGCGAAAAAGACATTATCAGCGAAAAAGAGATTTTGCTGCTCGTACGGATATCTTCTATTGTTAATATTTGCTTTATATTCGAGATATTTAAGTGATCGAATTTTGTTGCACTCTCTTCCCTTTCGTTTCTTAGTATGGAAAGCAACCAGCAACCATTGAGGACGTTGAACGCCAGTACTGCTCTTCTCCGTCCAAACCATTGACGTTGATGAGGGTAAGGATGGATATATGTATAAATCTCAAGCGCGAAACGCAACTTTTATCGGTGAATTTTTATTAATCTTCTGATCGATAGACAACTTCATAGCATCATTCGGAATTACATAAGGAACCTTCCACGTACCCTTCGTCAAGTTGATCTTAACATCCGTTCACCGCTGCAGCAGTTGACATCGGTCTTGCAAATCCAGCACATGCTTGAGCAGTATGGAAGCGCAGAAGGCGGTCTTGATGCTGTTTAAGAGGTTTGTTTTGCGGACTCCATCCTGCATGCGATAAACAAGTACTTTGATCTGCAGTATATGAGCAATATCCTTTAATGGTGCTGTTAATACCAAGTAAACGCACGGTTTTAATCACCTGGTTACCTAACATGAATCGAATCTCATCAAAGAGGAAGATAGGTGCATTATTCGAGAGATTATACGCTTTGCTTCATTAGGGTTAAAGTACCTTCTAATTATTGAACACTACCGTAAGTAGCTGTAATGAGCTTTTTGCACAACCAGATTAATCTCATCGGAGTTGCTGTATGCGTTTGTTGTGTAAGGATAATAAGTTCGACTATCATATCTTAGTACCTCACTCCTGTGAATAAACTTTGCAGCGCTTCTTCCATATTGTCTTAATATTTTATAGCCGAGATATTGTAGAAACTGAAGTCGTCTTCGATTAACGATGTGCTCTCGTCTGCAGATAGAGACCTACTACCGAAAATCCTATGGCCCATACTTCTTCAGTTCCAACCTAATAGTTACTTCCTCGTTACCAAAGTCCACTAATTGACCCTCTTGATCAACCAATTTTAAGGTTATGTTATCTATACGTCGTGTAAGTACAGGTAAATAAATAATTGTAGCCGGCTCCTTGATTAATTTATAACCTGGTTCAACGTGTACGTCAAACTCGAAGATTGTATGCGACTGCTCACTGTCCCTGTATGCGCCTCCGGTTAAATTACACTCCACATGCATATTTGTGGCGTGAATTATTTGAACATCCAAATCAGATTCGTGGGTGTGGCCTACTCTGTACGCGTTAGGTGAGAAGCCGAGCATGCCCCAATAGAATCCTCTTTTCTAAAGTCTACGTTATGTATAGATTTAACTTCACATTTTAGCGTATTATTGTTTGCTCCTAATATAAAGTCGATCGTGTTATGCGGGTTAATCTTACGCTGTAGAAATTTGTTAATTTCTACATTTTCATATACACCACTCGGAATCGCAACCTCTTTATGCTCGCCAATATTTCGTATGGAATTGCAACCGTAGAATCCTAACAATCTTAATCCATACTGGTAATTAGGATCAAGTTCGATTGGCGGAAAATACGTTGCACTGAGCACGCTTCCCTCACTCGTCAACGTGAACGTTTGAGACATGACTACAAATTAACAAATAATGTTTCAAGCTATTCATTATATAGAAAATCTAGACATGAATGTCCTCATGTAAATGTATTATAATTTTGTTCCTTATCATCATTATATCTAATTGGATGCCGCCTCCATTGTTGGTTATGACGTTGAGTGTCCTCCAATTGCTTCTTCGCCGCCGAAGCGTCGTTAACAGCTTTAACTATACCGCTCGCACCACCGCCGAGAGCACCTGCAGCTGCGAGACCAGCGAATAGAGGTATTAGGAATGGGAGAAAGCCGCCAGTGTTAGGCATCTGAATGATTGTAGGTAATTGCACCTTCTTCTTTCCACCGGCAATTTTAACCGCCTTCTTACGGCTGATAGACTGACATCAATAAGTTTCTTCAGATTACTATCTTTGTGCAGACGTTTGACGGATTTTGGAATTGGTTTTAAAACTCCTCTAAACGACCACTTCTTTGTCTTCTTCTTCTTAGCACCCATACCCAACATGGTTTTAACCTTCATGGCGTTCGCTATGGCAAAGGCTGCTGTTTTCTCACCAAAACTTAAACCCTTCGAGCTTACACGATTCCAAGCTTGATCTCGAAGCACTCTATCTGCTTGATGACGACTTGTTAAATCGTTAGAATTACGATAGGCGATATCGTGTTGTTTTCAAGCTTCGTCTACAGGATTTATACCTGGATCGCCGCGAGTTAAACGTTTCAGTAACTTGGTTCTTGGTCCGCAATATCGAAAAGCCGGAATATGCAGTTCAACAGGTAATTTGTTTATTAAGGTGTTTAATACTCCACTCCCGAGCAGCATGTGAACTGGTCAGTATACTATCAGCAACTGAATGATGCAGTTTACGAAACAACATCAAGAACTACCTGTGGATGGTCACGATTTCCTGAACCTGATGTTGCAGGGAAGCATGGTGGTCTCTTTCCGACATTAATTAGAGCAGTTATTTGCGGACCTTTCGGGTATGGGAAGACTAATGTAATGGTTAGCTTATTGGAGGCACCGCATGGCTTAAAATTGGAAAATGTATACGTTTACTCTAAGTCGCTCGAGCAACCAAAGTATAAATACTTAGAGCGTGTACTTAAGCCGATAAGAGGTATTCGGTATAATGCATTCAACGATAAGACAGATGTACTTACACCTGAATTCTATAATGACCTTCGACCACAACTCATGCTCGATCAAGACATAATTCGCGATTATTTCAGTAGAGGGCGACACTCAAACGTGGACTCTTTCTATCTTTGTCATATTCGAAGATTCCTAAGCAATTTATTTGCGATAATGTGCATATGGTTGTGTTATTTAAACAGGATTGCATAAATTTGAAGCATGTATACGATAAGCATGTAGGTACAGATATGACCTTCGATCAATTTAAATCAATGTGATCGAAATGCTGGAAGACTAAATACAACCTCGTATGCATTGTAAAAGACTTTGATTGCGGCAGATACCGAAGCGGATTTGATTGCTATATCACCTGCTTATAAAACTCATTCAGACGCAGTCGCTCGCAATGGATGTTCGCGATAAGGTGGTTAAGCAGAAGTTAATGCAGACTCGCAATGCAATCAAACGCAAACTGGAATTATTGAAGAGAGGAACTTGAAAAGATCGTTTAGCGGAAACTGCATATAAACATATAGTGGATCCTTTGAAACAAATCGTAAACGCGGAAATTAAAGTAGATCCGTGAAATCGGAGTTCAAACAAGTACCTGCTGCAACGTCAACACCTGCTACGTTCAAGTTCAAACCTTCCAGTTGCACGTTCATTCGTTGAAACAGGCGTAGAACCATCACCTGCTACGTCTAGACCTCCTTCGTTATTCGTTGAAGCAGACGTTGTTGCTGAAACATCCTGTTGAAGAGCAGGAGGGAGTGGAGTCAACTAATTTAACGCGATTACTCGATGATGCAGGCGTTGCCGATGAATTCTTAGAGCAATATGATCCTTTACCTCGCCACTATGTAAAATTACTGATCCGCCGCAACCAAGAGCAAATTGATAATACATACGGACTTCGTTATGATGCAGACTTAGGTAAATGAGCTATAGGAGATTCTTCGGTGGATACAGAAGGACCTAATCTAATTACAAAGGATGAGGTATATGAAGGCACTCCCGGACTATACGACCTGCTTGCATTGAAAGAGCCGAAGAAGTTTACGTTGAGGGATAGTCAGCCTACGTCGATATTCTAGCTAAAACTGACGTATATAGGAATAATCACAACCCTCACAGAGGAATTATAGGCACCAAGTTGGCTAATTAGCGGAAGATTATTAAGCCGCAAATCAGCACGAATATTTCGATCGTGGCATAATGAAGAAGTTATCTAATAGAGTGAAGGAATATGTATACTGGGACTTGTTGAACGGCTCAGGCTGTTGCATGCATCGAAAGCAGCAGGTCATACAGGACATGACAACGAAATCATTAATATCGAAGAAGAGCTCCGAGAAGAAGGTATAATTGCTTAATAATGTCCATCGATAAGTTTGGCAGACATTCACTATCGCATTTAAAACATGCAGCTGCAAATGTCAAATTAACCTGGGGTTGTAATACGATATGCAAGGTAAAGATGATGTTTCAACTAGGAGATACGTAGATGAGACAAATTTAAAATTGACGTAAGATGGTAATTATGATGCGCAAGGTAGAAGAGTGCAACGTCGTCGATCCAATCCTAGATGCGGATGTAGCCACCTAAAACTATGTTGATAAGTGTAAGGCAGTTCTAGACCTTAAAATAAAGAGTGATATCGATTTATCGATTGCAAAATTATTAGCTGAGCGCGATCGTAAACTCGAGGAAAAAATTAATCGTATATATGGTGATATAAGCATTCTCAGCAGGGATATTTATAACATTGAGAATAAGTTACACTAGCAGTTATGCCTTTAAAGTTGGCGGTTGTCCAAGAACTGCAAAAGCCTGCGCGGAAGAATTTCGTGAGGAAACGAACCATCGTCAAGCACCGGGGTGATCTATGACAGAAGGATTTAGTCGAATTTATTCCGTATGCTAAAGAGAACCGCAACATAAGTATATTCTAACAGTGATAGACTGCTATTCTAAATATCTATGGACAAAGTCGAAGAATGCCGACAAAGTTTGTCGAGCGATGACTTCTATTTTGAAGGAGGGTAGAGCTCCGGATCAAGGACGTGAATTCTATAATAAATATTTCGAAGAGTTGATGAAGAGTTATGCAGTCATCATTACTCAACGTATAGTGTTAAAAAGGCAGCCATTGTTGAAAGGGTTATAAGAACGTTGAAAAATGCGTTATACAGACGATTTAGCTTTAGAGGTAAATACAAGTGGTTAGATGTGTTGCAGGAAGTTACATCTGAATATAATAATAAAGTGAATTCCACGATTAGAATGAAGCCTAAATATGTAACCTCATCAACATACTTACCGATGTTTCATAATATTCAAGTAATGGGGATAGCACAATCTACAATTGGTGATTACGGCCGGATTTCTAAACATAAATCAATATTTGCAAAGGCTACACTCCTAACTTTTCCACCGAACTGTTTCAAGATTTCTAAGGTGAGATTGGTAATGCAGTTACATATTTACTGGAGGATCTCCAAGTTAAACGGATACTAGGTCAATTTTACGCTGAAGAACTACAGAAAACAGCTCATCCGGATATACTTCTTGTTGAGAAGGTGTTACAGCGTAAGGGGAACCAGCTATATGTTCGATGGCTCGGTATGGATAAATCACCTGATTCATGAATTAATAAAACAGATTTTGTATAACGTGTATATATATTTCACAATAAACAACTTCTGATATAATAATTAATTTCTTAACCTATAACATAATAATAACAATAATAATAGAGAAAATAGCTAATAATAGTAATAAATAATTTCTTAATCTAAAATGTAATAAGAATAGCCGATTTCTTAACCTAAATCCATAGTAGCGGGATATTGCAATGTCCCCAATGCAGTTTATCGATTCCATTAGGCAGCAAATAGCTCTTGTCATCGCGATTGTTAAGAGCGACTTTTCGCTGTTCGATACTATAAACGTGGTGGCTTTTCGATATGATACTGCTTTGAGAGACGCTTGTAATATCCCCGCTTCTTAGGCATTTTAAACAATCATTAAAACTAATCCTATCTCTTACAACATAACCCCTAACACCTTTAGCTTCCTTACCTATAATCCTTAAATCTAAGGCTTTACATTTTAGATGGCAAAGTCACCCATTCACTGATTACTCTTCCACTCATTTCATCTTTCAAGCCAATTACTTTACCACTGCATCTTGGAATGTTATAGGGGTTGTCTGCAGGATAATTAGAAGTGTCGAAACGCAAAATATTGTTGCGCATAAAACCGCATACATCGTCACATTTCATCGCGTACACCAGGCTATCGGTATCTATACATAATAATTTCATGTAAACATCATTAAACTGACGTTGCATGAAATTATAGTGGAAATCGTACATTAATGTCTAAAATAGTCATTCCCACATATAGTGGATAACTCGATAGCCACCAATACCTCATCAAATATCTCTCTGCTGTGGAAATTCGGCTGGGACATGTAATAATTGTATTCATACCTACCACTTCACCTGGTGACAAGTTTGATAATTCTATGACTAACATTTTACATGGTTTTGTCGAAATTTGCAAAGGGAGGGGAGGGAGAGAGGAGAGGGAGAGGGAGAGGAGAGGGAGAGAGAGAGGGAGAGGGAGAGAGAGGAGAGAGAGGAGAGGGAGAGGGAGAGGGAGAGAGAGGGAGAGGAGAGGAGAGGGAGAGGGAGAGGGAGAGGGAGAGGGAGAGGGAAGAGGGAGAGGGAGAGGGAGAGGGAGAGAGGAGAGGGAGAGGGAGAGGGAGAGGGAGAGGAGAGGGAGAGGGAGGAGAGGAGAGGGAGAGGGAGAGGAGAGGGAGAGAGGGAGAGGAGAGGGAGAGGGAGAGGGAGAGGAGAGGAGAGGAGAGGGAGAGGAGAGGGAGAGGGAGGAGAGGAGAGGAGAGGGAGAGGGAGAGGGAGAGAGAGAAGAGAAGGAGTGGGAGACAGAGGAGAGAGAAGAGAGAGATTATGGACCTTCTTTACAGATACGTCGTATTCATGTTTTCAGATGAACTTTTTTTTAAATGTATGGTCACACTGTTCGTGGAATAATACTCTGATTGCTTATAAAATACCTGTCAGTATGTATAGATTTTGATAAAGCTTAAAAGAAGAAAAATTATTTGCTTTTTCATTAGTTTCATTCGCCATAGTAAATCAAATGATGAATATCATTTATTAATTTAAACATTAATATAGTGTTTTATCTACAAGTCTCCCAACAAAGTTAAAGCTTTTTTCGAAGTATAGTAAAGGTGACCACGTATATTATGAGAATTAGAGGTTTCTTATATACTTTTATTATCTAATCTATACTAGTTGATCTGTCAATAACAAAATCATTATTGACATTACACATTAAATGTTCCATTATAATGTCTGTAAAATGCTTAAACCTAAATATCCACTGGCATGTCCTCTTCATGGTTTATAGCCACGTTCGTCCCTGTTAGTGCTATCAGGTAATTGGTACCTCTTGCGTCCTCTTTCCGTTTTCCACAAACTGTTCCTTCAAACACGCCCCACTTTCCTTATGCCAGTTCCCCATCGTCCTTCTTTCTGTCTCCCTTAACAATAATCTTTCTTCTTCAAATCTTCTTAATACATTTTTATTTCTTGTCTTGTCTTCATACTGCACTCAGTCCATTTTTCTCCATACCCACATTTTGAACGCTTAATCTCTTTTCTTCTGCTTTTTGTTAAAGTTACCATTTAGTACGTCGTTTGGATAGTCTTTCATAAGATATAGTTACTGCTTTGATAAGCCCCTACTTAATAGGGTTCTTCAAAATAGCCATCCACATTAACCACTTTGATTGTATTCATAATTATTGAAAAGAATTACGCTTATTTCTGGTATCCATAGAGTATTTCATGGCTTAAATATTATGCAGAACCGTTTGAATACTGTAAAGGACCGTTGAAGCACCAGCTGACGCTATGGAATGGATTAATTCAGTTATTAAGTATCTTTTTTGGAAAAAAATGTGAGATAAAATTAGTGTCTTATTTAAGAAAACCGAAATGTTTTTGTTTCCGATTTAAACTTACAACCAAATAGGTCGAATTTCGAGATAACGTAGTACTAATAACCCTGTTAACATAGATATAACATGATAATTTTCTTTTAATTAAACTTTAATCATGGTATACTGTTAATAGTATATTATCATTGTATAAGTAAATAGAAATATGTGACTAAGATACTTCATTACACTGTATAAGGTACCGAGCAATAATTCAACGGAGAATGTCAGCGAATAAAACTACTTGAGTTACCTTATCAGAAAAAACAATAAAAATAAAAAAACTAAAAACAAGCAAACAATATAAATTATTAAACATTATTATTAATAAAATACTTATCTTTTTTGGGGTTTTTAAATGGTGTATTTTAAATTATACAATCTAAACGTTTCGATAACACTTACAGTTATCTTCGTCAGTAGCAATATTTGTTAAAAATTGTTAAAGATGTTGTAAACAATTTTGTCAAAGTTGAAAAATTAAAACATAAACATCAGCCTGCTATTAATATAACAGTTTGAGAAACGTATAAAGCCAACTATAAAATTAAATTTTAGTAAAGAATAACTAGGTCATTAAAAATTAAATATTGTTAAACTGGCTTAAAGATGACAAATCAGAACACTTTAATCATCTTCCGGGGTGTATAAGTTATCTTGTTCATGTGGGAAAGTATACATCAGAACCACAAAACGTAGCATTGATATAAGACGCAAAGAACATATGAGATTTTGTAGATTAGGTCAACCAGAGAGGTCTGCCGTGGCTGACCATGCCCTGAATAATCTAAATCATGACATTCAATTTGACAATATGGAAATATTGTCAAGACAAACTCATTATTATGTTCGTTTACAACGTAAAGCTAGTGAAATATATAAACACCCTAATAATTTTGATAAGCAAGAAGAAAATCTCCATTTAAATAGGTTTTGGCATCTTATAATTAAAAAAAAGCATAATGATACGTCTTAATTTTGATTTTAATTTCAACTTTTGGTATGTCTAGGTTTTTTGCTGTGTTTTTCCTAGACCTTAAAGCAAGTGCTTTACCAATTATATGTTAAATTACCACAGCACTATAATTTAACATAAGTAGTCGAAATTAAATTAAAATTAAAAATTACAAAAAAACGTTCTGCATTATGCTTTTCATTGTTAATAACACTTCCACTTATTGTTGTTAGATTTAACTGGGTTATTTTATTTGATGTAAAGTTTGGATTTGTGAATGCTTTTATCATTTTCAAATTGAAGTTTTTCACAACTTTACACTTACATCATAACTCGATTAAATTTTGTTAAATGTGTCTTTTGGCTGACCTTTTTCATGTTAGCCTTCGCCGTTAGGGGGTGATCTTTAAAACAGTTTAACAATATTTAATTTTTAATGACCTAGTTATTCTTTACTAAAATTTAATTTTATAGTTGGCTTTATACGTTTCTCAAACTGTTATATTAATAGCAGGCTGATGTTTATGTTTTAATTTTTCAACTTTGACAAAATTGTTTACAACATCTTTAACAATTTTTAACAAATATTACTACTGACGAAGATAACTGTAAGTGTCATCGAAACGTTTAGATTGTATAATTTAAAATACACCATTAAAAAAACCCCAAAAAAGATAAGTATTTTATTATGAGTGATAATGGTGAAAGTTTATATTTTCAAACGTTATTATTAATTAATAATAATTTTTAGTTACATATTTACCTTAGAACTTATTCGCTCATAACAAAACTTATCCTGTATTAATATAAATTATTGTTTTTCAATGCTTATACCTCCATTTATATTATATTTCAAATAATCTTGATTGACAAATAGTGCGTATATATCTCAACAAATAAGTTATCATGTAGATAAAGATAACTATAAATGTTAGTATATAAACTCAAATGTTAATAACTCCACATTCAAAACTAAAATATTCGTCATTATTGTATTTGTCTGGATTATCCAGTGAAGAACAATGGAGATACGCTTAATTGAAATGAAACGCCTGCTGATCGGGCATTGAATGAAGATTTTTTTTCATCCAGAAGAAGAGGTTATATAGAGGTGGGTCCAGCAAAAATGTGCATGCCCGCATGCTACGAACCGTATTGTGAGCGCATAAAAAACTTTGATGTACGTGATGACGATGTCTTTATAATTGCGTTTCCTAAATCAGGTATCTCAATTACTTTCGTGGCTTTCATCATACATTTTATTTGTTAAGGAACAAGATGGACCAATGAAATGGTGTGGTTGATTCTTAATAATCTGGATTACGAAAAAGCCAAACACGTAACCACTGATCATAGATGTCCCCGTCTAGAGTATGTTTACAGTTTACAGTTAATTGTGTCAAAATTTGCAAAATAATTCTCTTCAATATTTAGGCAAGTAGGATTGTTTTCTACGATTTCTTCTTATTTTAAAACGATTGAAGAAATTGACAAAATGGATCCGCGTTGTATTGGAAGTCATCTGCATTGGACATTACTTCCAAATGATATCGTAAATGACATTAAACACCCCAAGGTTTGTTCCAAAAACTAAATATTCTTACATCAATAATATCATTTACAGATAATTGTTATATTACGCAGCCCTCAAGATACCTGTCTCTCATTTTATTACCAAAATCAGGCGGCAGTGCAGTACAGCAAAAGTTTTAACCAATTTTGTGAAATGTTTTTGGACGAAAGAAGTAATATAATCCAGAACTCATTATATATATATATATATATATATATATATATATATATATATCTGTGTGTGTGTGTGTATATTTTTAAATATATTTTTAGTGCCACAAGGACCGTTTTGGACAATGACCTTAGGATGTGGGAACAGCGACAGCGACCAAATATTCTCTTCATAAAGTACAAAGCAATGAAAGAAAATATGTCATTAGTAATTAACGAAGTCGCAACATTTTTAGGAAAAACTTTATCAAGTGACGAAATACAAATTTTAGCTGATCATTTGAGTTTTGATTCTATGAAGAAAAACGAATCATTTAACCTTAATGCGATGATGAAGGAAAGTAATATTAAATTCAACCCATTTGTACGAAATGGCACTGTTGGTGAACATAAAACCGTAATGTCAAAAGAAATGCAAGAAAAGTTTGAAAAACGAATTAGCGAATTGTATGAAGCAACTGGAATAACATTTGAATAAAGAAATTCAGCATCACATAAGATCACCTTCAAGTAGGGTTTTTACTGTTTAAACGTTTAAAAATAACGGTATACAAGCATCTGTCTACTAAGCATTGTATTAATGTCTCAAACACTAGCTGATGAGATTCTCACAAAATCTAAATTGTGTCTAACTTTTCTTTGGTAATACTAAATGTTATTTAACTAATCAATATTAACTGTAATATTTCACATCAATGTAAAATAATAATATGTCATACATTAGTGGTTTTATTCAGATGACGTAATTTTCTTAATTTTAACCAAACCAAACTATGGACGTATGCGTACACACACACACACACACACACACACACACACACACACACACACACACACACACACACACACACACACACTCACACAACACACACTCACAACATCACACACTCACACACACACACACACACACTACACACTCACACAACACACACACACCACATTCACACACCACATCACACTCACACACCTACACACACTCACACACCACACACACACACACACACTACACACACACACACTCACACAACATCACACACACTACATCACATCACACACATCACACACTCACACACATCACATCCACACACTCAGACACATCACACACTACACACACTACACACTCACACTCACACACATCAATCAACACTACTCACACTCACACACTACACACACTCACACATCACAACACTCACACACATACACTCACACACTCACACACTCACAATACACTCCACCACACCACACACTTCCACACTCACACACTCACACACTACACACACACACACACACACACACTCACACACTACACACCACACACACTACACTAACATCACATCACACACACACACACACACATCACACACACACACACTACACACACACACACACCACACACACACACACACACACATCACACACACACACACACACACACACTCACACACGCTCACACTTACACACACACCACACACACACACACACACACACACACGCACACACATATACTGACACGGAAGTATGGGCGCACACAAACACACCCAGGCATTCTTGACATTTTAGGAAACTCCTTTTTTGGAGATCTCAAAATGAATATTTCCGGTTTCAATTCAATTAAAGATGTTTTGACCGATTACTGCGATTGACTACGATAATGTAAATTATGCGTGCTTTAACTAGAATAATTTTTTAAACAGTATTTACCCATAGTGCAATTGTGAGCAGGTAAATTCGTTATAATGCAGGTAGCAATAGAATCATTTCTGGAACGATCTAAATTCAGAAGTTTAGCGTTATATATGGATACCTCACATCGTTATAGTAACAATATGAATAATAATTTAACATTTTGTTGTTGGTGCTGTCAAAATAGTGATGGTAGTAGTAGTAGTAGTAGCAAAAATAATAATGAAGATTAACAAGATGCACTGACTGGTAATCATCATCATTTCATCATAAGGATGAGGTGTATAATCAAGTAGTTGATGAATGCTTAATCGATTGTACTTATTATAAGCTATCGAACGATACTCATCATGCAAAACATATGGAAATGGGATACAGTACACACCTAGATCTTGCACCAGTAGGGCGTATGGGGTGTGGCAACTGTGATCAAAGCAATAATGTAGTGTTGTATATGAACAAATGGAATGAGCTTCTAAGATGGCATTCATATGTAGAATTACAATTTTTCCGATTCCAAGAAATTGAAAACAAAAGTGATTGGTCAAATGTAAATGAAGAAGAAGATATAATCTATGACCAACATTATGAATCTCTATCTAGTAATCTTGGTATTTATTACAATTGGGAATTTATTAAAGGATATGACAGAATTTTAAAAACTGTTATGATAGAAAACTACAACTGCTGTTCTTGCACATTCAATGCCCATAATGTAGAAGAACTATTCAATTTAAAGGATATAATAAGCTATAGATTGGAGTTTCTTGAATCTTACAATCTGATGTGTTTCTATGAAAAGATCATACAACAAGTTGTTGACTACAGTCGTTTTCGTGAGAAAGAATTCCATGGTAGTGACGATGACATTTATAAAGGCATAGAAGATGTTATAAATGCTAAGTATAATATTAATCCACATAACACTGTATGCTTAATAGAAATATTGTATTATCGTCCTGCTTATCTAATAAGTATAGCATTTACTAAATAAAGAAATATTAACCCTATCGGGCACAACTGATCTGAGAGATTGCCTATATCAATTTGTGAATAATTTATGGTTTCGCATTATCTGGCTGCCCTGAGCTCGTCTATATTCGTCTTCTGAGTTGAGGAAACGCCAGTCACGTTTGTGTCTTCGTTACATGCGGCTGTGCGGATTAGCATCATATTTAATCTATTAGATTCATTGCGCTCGATCTCGTATTTTTTGTATGTGTTACAATTTACCTTCTTGTTTCATATCATTGTTTGGTACCCATAATAACATGTAAACATTTTTTGCTATATTGGTTTGAAAAGTTTTTTTTCGTTGCTAATCTATTAGATTAGGATGAACTATTTCGTGGGGAAAGATATAACGCAATGGAATAAAACTAAATTTTCACAACGTGTGAAGACTCGACCGCAGAATATTATAGTGCGATTACCTGCTGTAATTCGACCTGCACGAAATACAAAGTCAGTTTTCGATTGTTGGAGTTGTTTTGTAAGTAACGAAGTTCTGAACAAAATCGTTGATTCTATAAATCAATATATTTCAACAATCCAAACAAATTACAGCCTAGAACAAGATGCCAAATATACGGATCTTATCGAGCTGAAAGCATTTATAGGATTGCTGTATCAGGCAGGTCTGCTATACAGTAACTGGTAAAGCCTAGAAGAGCTATGGGGAGATGATGGGTATGTAGAGCTTAGTTATGAACTTGAAAAGATTCAAGTTTCTTCTTCGGTGTATCCGATTTGACGATATGACAACTCGTCTAAGCCAATTACTCGCCTGGCACAAATGTCACGATTAATGAGATGTTCACTGGTTTCAGAGGAAGGTGTCCGTTATATATCCTCCAAACGGAATAAGTACGGAATTAAAATTTTTACCCTAGTGAATGCAAGAGTCTGGTATTCCTTCAATCTGGAAATATACCCATGGAAGCAACCAGACAAGCTTCAAGCCTGCTGATCTTATCAAGAGACTGGCAGAACATATCTATAACACTGACCGTAAAATAGCAGCAGACAACTGATTTACTGATCTGGAGCTGGTTTTTTATTTCTTCAATTCAAAAGACATTATTATGTAGGTACCATGAAAAAATTAACGACAAGTTCCGCCCGAGTTTGTTTCAACCAAATGCAGACCTGAAAAATCAAGTTTATTGGCTTTCAGAAAGATGTTACGTTAGTTTCATATGTACCTATAAAGGTTAAAACTGTAATTTTAATATCAAGCACGCATTTTGATGACTCAATTGACGAAACAATAGGAGATAATCGTAAGCCACAAATTATAACGGAATGTAATCGGAATAAGGCGGGCGTTGATTTGGTGGATCAAATAGGCTTATAATGTCCAAAGAAATACACGCTGTTGGCCGCTAGTAACATTTTTCACGATGCTAAATATTGCTGGAATAAATATCCACGCTATATATAAAGGAAATGGGGAATGAAATGTCAAAAAGAATATCAACATGTGAGTCGACGACAAAAAAAACAAGGGAGGTTCCAACTCACCTTCAGCAAAAACTACAAAAGTTAGGAAGTGTTCCGCAACACAAACAGAGGAAGCCTCTGAGGAAACTCTCCTGACTTCCAATAATCATATATAGATATGAATCTATTAGATGCATTGCGCCCCATCTCGTTATTTTACGATTGCGTCCGATGAAGGGTTAATAACTATGATTTGTTTTTGTGATATCAATTTAGGAATAAATACCCTGCTTTATCCATCTAGTTAAACAATGTTAGATAAGAAGCGAAAGAGTGCAGGTGGTGGTGGTTTAGTGAATGCTCTAATCAGTAAACTTCCGTTTGAATTGCACTTACTTGGTTACCAGTATTGTGGTCCTGGTACAAAATTAGAGAAACGGCTCGCACGCGGTGACCCCGGTATTAATCAATTAGATGCTCAATGCAAACTTCATGATATCAGTTACAGAGATTACAGAGATTTAGAAAGTAGACATAAAGCAGATAAAATTTAAATTGTTACGCAATGGTGGAAATTTATTGCATTTACGAAAAACAATAGCCAAAGAAATTAAACCTAATGGAAATTTCACAGACACAATAAAATCAGCCCTTTCAAAGGCAAAACATGTGGTAAAAAGTTTAGGAGGGAAGAAAAACATTAAAGTTCCCATACCTAAACAAGGAGCGTTTTTACCATTTCTTAATTCGTTATTCGCTGGGTTATTAGCAATCGGTGCGTTAGCTGGCGGTGCACCAGGAGTTGCTAAAGCAGTCAATGAAGCTAAAAATGCCAAAAAATTGCAAGAAGAGACATCGCGCCATAATCGTATGATGGAATCGATCGCTATAGGCTCCGTGAATAAGAAAGGTGGTGCACTTTATCTAAAACCATACAAATCTGGTGGTGGTGCGTTATACTTAAAATCGTTTCCAAAAAAACTGAATAGATTAACCGAAAGGCCGTTAACAGATATTGATTTAAAGAAATACACCAAATATGTACCCTGCTTTAGGGATATTTTTATGAGAGAGCATGCCTAAATTACCATGGAAAAATGAATCTGGAATTATTAACTTAGATAGTCAAAGCGGACCAGCTACACATTACTTTGCTACAAAAAGCTTGGTAAAAAGGTATGGTATTACGATAGTTTCGATAATCTTCGACCACCAATCGAAGTGGTTAACTACTTTCGGGGATGTGAAATTTACAACCAAGATCAAGAATTTAATACAATTATTTGCGAACACCTATGCCTGCAATTTTTATATAAATAATCCATACATTAAATTTTCTTAATTATGTCAATAACATACAATACTCAATATTTAGAAGTATACACCGACATAATTAGTAATATAACAATTAATTTGAGTAATCAAAAGGGTGAACTAATAGACTTTGGTGAAAGTGAACCATTCACAGTACACTTAAAACTAAAAGAACATGGATCTGAGATTTAATCAAGGATCAATCCCATCTTTCAAAAATTCATATAAAAGACATCCCTACAGTAAGTTATTAATTAGTCATCAACCTTCATTGCGGCTATCTGCTGAGAAATACTTTTTAACGTCAATTGGTTTAAAAGTTCACACCGACAATGGCCGAATTATTAAACGTGTTTCAAAACGTACATTTTTATGATACTATAATTAAATCAGATATTCATACTTATCTTCCGTATGAATCTTCTAAATATGGACCTTCTGAAGAAATATGCATCTTAATTCAAAGCCAAGATCTAATTACGGCTACTTACGTTAGTTTTCTGTACATAGAAGGTAAGCTTGAGCTCAAAAAAGAAGATGAAAGAAAATCATGCAACTTAACCAATAATTTTCCCAACTTTCTTTTCGAAGAAATTCGTTATGAGTTAGGTGGTCAAAGAGTGGACGTTTGCAGAAATCCAGGCATAACATCTACACTTAAGGGATATATTTCTTATACGGCAAGCAAGAGCAAAGCACTAAGTCATTTGGGGTGGTCACCAAAGAATGAAAAACCATTACAAGTAGAATTCCATGAGCAAAATGGAGAAAAATCTTGTACAGTTTTCGTTATATTGGGCTAACGTAAGATAAAAAACTAAGATACGTGTCCCGTTCTCTTTTAGTGCTTAGTTTAATGGCGCAATCTGATCTACGCTGGCTAAATTGGTTTCGAAGATACAGAATGATTCTCAAAATCTGCCGTTATTTATGGAAAAAAAAAAGCTTTGGAAAATGACTTTTACGTTGAATCCAGTGGCGTTCTTAAAAAATATAGATTTGATTTTTGAGATATTATCAAAGTAGCATTTATTAAATGGGACACCCTGTATCTGATAATCTCAAAAATTTTTCTTGAGATTGCAACAAATAATAATATTTTGCATTATCCTAAATAGCTAAAATACTAAAAAAACATTTTTTTAGTTGGCCATTAATTGAATTTTAAGCAATTGTTTTGTTTGTTACATGTCAAAATTCAGTAACAATTATGTATTGGTATTCTTATTTCGTTTGATTATATTTTTTAAACAAGGTGATTAAAATGAATAACTTCAAAATTATGAAAATTAAATATGCTTGAATGCTACATTGAGAGTAATAAAATAAAACAACTGCAATATCTATATTATCATTATTCTTGAGTAAGCGTTTATATAAACTAACCATTAATATAATGCCGAAAAGTTGAGTAAAGAAATTGCGAATTAGTTTTAAATACAGTCGATTATTTTAAAGAAGAAAAAGAAAATGGTGGTCACTATTATCTACATTTTCTGTTCAACAAAGAACAGCAAACGCGTTAAAACTTTCGGTTTGACGGTGGAAAATCTGTTTAATTAATATTTACTAACTATAATAAAAATGTATTTGTTATTGTTGTTATAAGTATAAGTAAAGGTGTCAATTGAAATTACTTATAGGTAATTAGTAATCGATTATTATTTTATTATACAAAAGTTGCATTTCTTCACAAATTATATAATGTTAAAGCATGTTGAGAATCACTGGCATTTTATTATACCTATTGAATTTCATTCTACCTGCATCTGATTCTTATTGCCTTGTCATTATGTGAAAGTTCAAACGCTTTTGTTCAGAAATAGAGGCATTATTCATAATATATCCATCTTTCTTTGTCACGTACAATAAGTACGAGACAGCAAAGCATTAACTTTCAAGCACAATAGAACCATATATTGACAATCCTCCTTGTTAATCCGATACCCGTTCAGTTCTACCGGACAGGCTTTAGCACTCCTTTAATTATGGCGGATTAGATAAGATTCACCCTGTATAGATATGAATCTATTAGATGCATTGCGCCCCATCTTGTTATTTTACGATTGCGTCCGATGAAGGTTAATAACTATGATTTGTTTTTGATATCAATTTAAATAGATACTGCTTTATCCATCTAGTTAAACAATGTTAGATAAAAAAACATCATGGTGGTGGTTTAGTTAATGCTCTAGTCAGTAAACTTCCGTTTGAATTGCACTTACCTGGTTAACCAGTATTGTGGCCCTGGTACAAAATTAGAGAAACGGCTCGCACGCGGTGACCCCGGTATTAATCAATTAGATGCTCAATACAAACTTCATGATATCAGTTACAGAGATCACCAAGATTTAGAAAGTAGACATAAAGCAGATAAAATTGAAATTGTTACGCAATGGTGGAAATTTACTGCATTTACGAAAAACAATAGCCAAAGAAATTAAACCTAATGGAAATTTCACAGACACAATAAAGTGAAAAGCAAAATAACATAAGGGTATATTTTACTATGGGTAGGCATAACGATATTGACTGTTTTTATTTGGGTCAAACTTACAGTAAAATTGCAAAACAATTAATTCGTGATAATGCGAATCTAATTATATTATTTGAGCAAGATGAATTAAAGTTAAAACATGTGTATGTCCACCATAAACATGAAATTATTTCGGGACATGTGTTCAAAGTGCTGGGTATATCCGTTTGGTTTCATGGTCATAAACAAGGATGCTGAAGTTAATAATGATCGCTATAGGAAAAGATTTTTATGAATATATAATACCTTAAACTGCTTACAGTAGTTTAGTAGGTACTGATCTGTTTAGGTATTAACAGCTATCTGTTTATGTAAACAGCTATCTGTTCGAGGTAAACCGGTATCTGTTAAGTAAACTCGCTTTGCTACAATGGATAACAAGGAAATGATATTACAGAAAAAAAATTATTCAGGCTCGTAAAATTATACAGCAGAAGAATAACAGTATTAAAACTGCTCACATTGATAATGAAAGAACATTTGAAAGTACTTATAAACCCCTAATAGAACCTCTAACTGAAATAGTAAATAAAATCAATCCAAATAAAAAACACCTAAAAAAGAGCCCATTGGCGTTAAACCAAAAAACCATCTCTATTCATATTTCCAAGAAAGCACACTACTAACCCCATTAGCCCGCTAGCTCAAGTTCAACTGACTCCAGGCTTCACTCGATTAGGTGATTCAAGAAAGGGTGCTACTAGCCCAGTAGCTCAGTCTCCGTTTTTTCAAACAAATCCTCCTGCAGGTCTTTGTACACAATCTTTCTTAAATACGTATGTTGTAGGAGAGATTAATACTGAGGAAGAGAAAGAACCTCTTATTGTCATACATAATTCTACTACCCGTAATGAACCCATCTCAGAAGAATTTCTCGAGCAGTACCATGAATTACCTCGTTTATACGTTGAACGTATTATGAGGGATCCTAAAGGTGCTATTGATCATACTTATGGAGTCCACTATGACACCAAAACTGACAAATGGATAATTGGTAATACTCCTGTTACAATTAAAGGAAACGATATGATTATTAAAGGTGTCACGTATAAAAGGATTCCTGGTTTATATGATCTGCTTCTTACGAATAAACCCAATTTAAATCTAGTAAATTTAAAAGATAGAAAAGATTATAGAAGTATTTTAGAAGCTACTAATGTTGCAAGGCGAGATTATGACGTAAGTGGGCAAAATCGAGGAAGCCGCAGCAAAAAGTATTCACATATAATCAAACCCTTGCTATCATCATCATCCACAACCAAGGGAGCTGGAGCTATGTTTTTTAAGGAATTAACAAACAGGTCGATTGACTATAAATATTGGAATGATGTACATGAACTAATTCGTGATCTAGAAGTATTGTGGGCAGAAAAATAGGCGGGTAATACAGGTGTCGTGAATGACATATCAATTTTAGAAGAACTATATGAGGATGGGTACATTGAAAAACCAAACAGCCGTTTTTTAAACAGTATAAATGAGAATGAATTGATGTTGACATATCATAACTAAAATGACCCATGACAAATTTGGATGTTCACATGTCCAGTATCAATTCAAGAAATTAACACCTCAGTTTAAACTGATTGATGATAATCAATTTGATATCGAGAATAGGAAATTCAGCAATGTCGCCAGTCCCATAAGTCCTCAAGATGTCATCACTAAGAAATACTATTTATCAAGAAGATTCAATTTGCATGGAAACCGTTCGACACAGTTGGCGGACCCGGAAGAAGATGGTGATGCTATAAGTAAAGGATATCTTGATTTTTGTCTACAAGCAGTTCAGAAAGCTGCTAAAGGAAACTCTAATGCTTATCTAGTGTTGGAGAAAAAACTATATCAACTTAAAGAAATTGTGAATAAATTAGTACCATGTCCAAATTACAACTCGTCAACGAATTGCATAAACCTGCACGAAAAAATTTTAAACGACGGCGAACAATAATTAAAGGTTTTGATGACCTTTGGCAAGTAGATTTAACTGAATTTAACACATATGCCAAACAAAATAAGGGCTATCTTTCAAAATACTTGTGGACTAAAGGATTAAAAACGAAAACAGGCCAAGAAGTTACCAAGGCCATGCAAACAATCTTCAAACAAGGCCGGAAACCTAAAAATTTGCAGGCAGATGCAGGAAAAGAATTCTACAATGAACGTTTTCCTAAACTAATGCAGCTTTACAGAGTCAATCATTACTCGACCTATAGCACAAAAAAGGCAGCAATTGTGGAACGTATTATCAGAACCATAAAGGGTGCTCTATATAAAACGTTTAGCCTACAAGGTAAATATAAATGGACTGATACAATTGATACCATAATCATGGATTATAACAATAGTAAGCATAGAACTACCGGAATAAAGCCTCAAGATGTCGGTAATCATATAAAGCTACACTCACATAAAAAAATTCGATATGAATCGATATTGCGTGGGTGACATAGTACGAATCAGTAAATTTAAAAGTATTTTTGCGAAGGGATACACACCCAATTGGTGTAGTGAACTATTTAAGAATGTGAAAGTTTGCATTACTAACCCCACTACGTACGTGTTGGAAGACCTGAAAGGAAACCCTGCACTGGGGGGGTTTTATGAACATGAATTACAGAAGACTAAGTATCTCAATGTGTATCTAGGAGAAAAAGTGCTTCGCTCCAAGAATAATAATTTTTCGTAAAGCGGTGGGGGTTGGATGAAAGATCGTGGATCAATAAAGACGATATTGTTTTATAACTAGACATTTAACTTGTAATTTGTGAAATAAATTACTTATATTAGTTATATAGATTGTATCAGAGGATGTAGCTCTTAGATGAAATAAAAAACAGCCGCCTGATTGAAGACTAGTTCTTGGAAGAATGATAGGTTGCTGTCTCACACTCACAGTGTTGATATGTCTCAAGGTCGTGCGGTGCTGTCTGGTTTAGCAAGAGAGTATTATAACAGCTCTCTCTCTCTCTCTCTCTCTCTCTCACCCCAATCCGGAAACAGGTCAAAACAGCTCAAAAACAGATACCTGTTTTTCTAGAAACAGGCCAAATCAGCTCAAAACAGGTATCCGTTTTTCACAAACAGCTCAAAACAAACCTAAAACCGGTACCCGTTTCCCACAAACAGGTAGCCGTTTCCCAGAAACGGGAGCTGTTTCTCACAGAAACGCTCAACGGAGCAGGCTGAAAGCCGCTTAAGGTGTTATATATTCATCAAATCTTTTCCTATAGCGACCATTATTATTAACTTCAGTATCCGTGTTTGTGATCATGATACCGAACGGATTTACCTCAACCAGATCATGACTAGGGTAGTACCTACTTATACGTGAAACTATTTAACAGTTGTTTTATTTAAAGTCAAAACAAAAAAATATAGCTTTAAATTATTTGCACGTGCATCATACATAAAATCTATCTAATTCCACTGATATTCTTTACATCCAATATCCCTACCTCATATATAAAGAAAGTTAAGCTGAAGTTACAAATGAAGAAAACCTTAATTAACCTCTAAAAATATAGCAGTACTCATATAGGGCCGGTTTTGACTCACGGTATACGAATTTTCTATTGAAGGTCAAGACAGTTAATCTGTAGTGCACGTGCGTAATCCTACGCTAATCATATAGGGCCGATCCTGACTCAGATGATGCTATACCGATCCTAATCCACTTTTGATAATAATAATACACCTTCCCGTACAGATTGTCCACATGATGGTCAATGGTTTTCAAGATCAAGGTCATCGTACACATTGCATATATTGAAGTATATTCCTCAAGGTCATCATACTGTCTACGTCTAAGTACATAGTTTTCAAGGCCAATGCCGCTCACATTGCCTACCTATCCTTTATGGTCATCGTACACATTACCTGCGTACACGGTCACATTACCTACGTCAAGGTTTTCAAAGGGCTTACTGTACACGCTGCGCTCGTATATTCTTCAAGGTATGGAGACTCACATTCCCTACGGCGAATTCAACGGTTTTCAAGGTCACGTTCCCTGCATCAAAGTCTACAAGGCCAGGAAATCTTCAAGGCCATCAAGAAAATCTTGGAATTTGGCTGAATCAAGGTCATGTGTTACAGAAAACTTTCAAGGGCACCAAGTGGGATGAGTCATTTGTTCATTTGGCGGGAAACTTCAAGGCCACGTGGCAGAAAATGCTCAAGGTCACGCACAAACACTATTTATGACCACATTTACATATGGATGGAGGCACTGAATGTTATGTTTGTTGTTTTTCCGACTGCACTCAAATCATGAATACATCCTTTGTATCTAGCATCGTTTTAAATTCTTCAATTCGATTTTCTTCTTTGAAATACTCGTAAAAGCTCTGAGGTAATATACATTTAAACTCCTCCGTTTCTCACATTATACGTTCACCATACTTCGTATTAATTACTTTCACATTAATAACTTCATATTTTTTCGATATCTCCAGGTCAAACACTTTTTTATAGTTTGCAATAGGTGCTTTGATTTAACCCTGCGAATTCCATGTCTAACAACTTACTAACCGACTGATCTCAACACACTGCGGCTTATATGTCCTTGACCTTGAAGCGTCGGCTGAATTGCTTGAACAATGGATCGCCTTTGTTCTTAAAAATTGATTTATCAGAATTGAGCTTGAAATGGTGGGGGTAGCTGGAAATTGATCTAGGTAACAATCTATTTTTAGGAATCATGACCTTAACTCGGCCAGAACAATGGATCGTCTTTGTTCTTTTCTCAGAGGTCTGACCTTGAAATGGGGGGAAACAGCTACCTGTGTTGCGAAACAGATCCGCTGTTTTGGGAAACGGCTGTCTGTATTTGAGAAACGGAAGCACTTCAGGTCAATAAACTTTGCTGGAGGCGTGACCTTGAAGTCGATTACCTTGAAAAATTAATAAACTTTGATCTACTAGCACAGACAACAATCAATAATAAAATTCCCCTGCAGGTGACCTTGAGAATTCTAAGAATTGTAATAACTAACCCCTCCTATCTACCAATTGTTAACTGCGAATGCTCGTTACCTTGAAGAACATCCAAGAATCCCATAATGAGATTAAAACATCTATTTAATTAATATCACTGACCTAGAGAATTGTAATAAATGAATTAACACCTCGACTCGGTCAAGAATTGCTTGGTGACCTTGAGTACTGTGGAGTAGCTCACCTTTGGCCTACGTAAAGCCCAGACACATTAGTCATGCAATTTGAGCGATCTACTTCAGAGGTTAATAAACTAATCGCGTGACCTTGAGCATTTCCTCCCACGTGGCCTTGAAATTTTCCGCCATATGAACAAGTGGCTTATCGAACTTGGTGCCCTTTAAAATTTACTGTAACACATGACCTTGACTCAGCCAAATTCCAAGATTTGCTTGATGGCCTTGAAGATTTCTGGCCTTAAAAGCTTTGATGCAGGAAGCTTGACCTTGAAAACCGTTGAATTCGACGTAGGAAATGTGAGTCCCCATACCTTGAAGAATATACGTAGGCAGCGTGTACAATGGGCCCTTTGAAAACCTTGACATAGGTAAAGTGACCGTGTACGCAGGTAATTTGTACGATGACCTTGAAGGATAGGTAGGCAATGTGAGCGACCTTGACCTTGAAAACCATGTACTTAGACGTAGACAATATGATGACCTTGAGGAATATACTTCGATGTATGCAATGTGTACGATAACCTTGACCTTGAAAACCATTGACCTTGATGTGGACAATCTGCACAGGAAGGTGTATTATTATTATCTCCGTTAGGTGGGAGGTTTAGAAATGCAAAAATTTGCATTATTTTGCGAACATGAGGGGCTTTGTTCGAGAAAATGCTTTTTCGTAATTTGACTAGGCTAAATGTTACCTATATATTAATTTGAAACGTGTCTTGGTCTGTATCTACTAAATTGAGAGAACGGCTGTTACAGGTGAAAACGGTATTAACACGGAAGGTAACAGATAATTAATGGGTTGCCGGCTAGCACGGTGGGATATAGGGCCGTGAGCGTATATCGGAATTTAAATCTTTACGGTCTCTACGGAATGTCATCTAATAGGGCTAAGGTCTTGTAATGGGCGCCACCCCGTTATTCTAAATTTTGGTGAATTTTGTTAAATGGATTTGAAATTGCATCATGTAATAGTTATTTGTATTTCGAGGCCGGGAAATGGGTGTTTGTGAGTACTTGCAAACCATTTTATAGCAGAGTGATACACAAGATGGTTTGTGCCGAAGTCAACAATTGTTATTAAAATCAATAAACAAAATTGTTGTACTTTTTCAAATTTCATACCTGTTGTAATTAAGTTGGCAATATTGATAACTGACAGTGTTCAATATAACCTACAAAATTCCATTGCGAGATTATTCATTTCCCGAATATTGTAGGTACCTTACCAATGTCTTGACTTTATAATAATTTATAGATGTAATTTGCAGTTTACAGCGAATATTACGGACATAATAACGGATGCGTACATGTGCACGGTAACGCGATTAGGTTTTGGGTTATGTCAAATGTCGATTATGTAGATTATTCTTATCAGTTCTGTCACTACAACTAATACCAACAGTAATTTAGTATTATTCTTGCGGCCTAGGCCGGAAAACGCATAGTTTCCGGACGAATTTGCAGTTTGCTATGCCCTATTACAGTCCGAAGGCACAAAAAATTATATTAAATATAATATAATATATGGAACATCTTTTGCAAATTTAAATTGCAGCCGACAATCTGTCGCGTTTCCTTTGGTTAAATATTTTAGTCTGTAGACAAAGAGTTAGATTTCTAAAGACGAGGTTTCAAAGCTCGTTTTTTCAGGATGGACCTGTTACAAACAGATCATATTTCAGTGATAACTCGGAGGTACCTTTGGGAATGCAATTTGGATTGATGATGCAATCATTTTCGATTTAATGCCGAGGGGCTATCGTTTCTCGCTTGTAGGTTAATTTAAAGTAAAGAAACTGTGTAATTAGCTAATTAAGACATAAGGGGATTAAAATCCAATGTGGCGAATTCTAGATGATGTTAAAGTCACTCTTGGTTTAGAGGTAGTGATGTGAAGACTACCGTCGTTGCGGTTTCGGCCGTGTACTCGAAATGTGTGTTGGGGTTAGGTGGAACGTTCTTACATTTGTACCGTGGTGAAAGAGCTTTCGTTGGGGAAGATTCCCTATTGATTAGACTCGCGCATATCGCTAAAGTAATATAGTATCGCACACCGCTGTCAGTGATTGACATTTAAGAATGTGGTTATGTGTTTATTGCTACTGTGAAACCTTATTTCTTTTGGATGAATATCGCCTTTCTGGCGGATTATTTGTAAAACGGGTTCCGGATATAATGTTAGTTTGGAGTACATAGCTGGCCGTAATAACGCACAAATTCGATGTATATAGTGACGCGTTAATAAGTTTTAAGTAAATAAAGTTATATTTGTGTATATATTATCGTCAACCAGATGAAGAAGTGATCGTAGCGTATGGTTTTTGGTTTAAAGATTTGCTGTTAATGAAGTTTGCTTAAAGATAACTTAAAGGAAAAGAAAAGCAAGTTGGATTGATTACTTTAGTGCTTGTGAAGGTAACTACATATTTTCTTGAATTTACATTTGTTGGTGACGTTAATAAAATGTTTGTTTGTACTAGTTTAGACGAATGAATATACCTCTTGTTTGTTTATTCAAGTGACGTTTAGATTTCAAATTTGTGTCAAAAGCGTATTCATTCGTAATTGCTTTTTCTTGTTGTGTTTATTTGTATCTTATTTTGATTTGGGCTGTTTTGTTTTTGGGAAAATTTAAAGATTTAAAATATACATATAGAGTAAGTAAATTTGGGTTATCTTTTGTCCCAACGTTCGCATTACTACGTTGATTCAAAATTTAAAAGTTGATGTTTTGGATTGCATCCAGTTATTGAGTGATTTATTGGTTTTACAGAAATTGTATATTTACATAACTTTACGTTGACAACTTTTTAGTTACTTTATTATTTAATTCAAGCCTTAACGTAATAATAAGAGAGATAATTACTCATTTTGATCTCGTTGATATAACTGGATTTGAAAATAGAGTTTTAATAGAGATCACGTAACGTAATTACGAAGTGAATAGGTCGTTGACCGAACAGCTGCTTTATTCGCATGCCAGTGATTGTTTTGCGAGTATTCGCAAGTTATTTTTGAAGATTTATAGGAATGAAATTACCGATTTGTAGTCACCGTAGTGCCTGGATTTTCCATACAGGTAAGCCAATTTGTTTATTTGTTAAGGCGTAGGTGTGTATTTTACGAATTTGGGAATTACGATTCCAATAGTGACGTTCTTAAATCTTAAGACTTTATAAATTTTCGATCGCGCTTACTTTTGTTGTGACGTATTTTTCGTTTTAAATTGAATAATTAATTACCGTTTTGACCAGTTATTTTTGGTTATTTGAGCCAAAAATTTTGCGTTGAAGCTTATCGAAAGGTTTTTGCCTAATCGGTTAAATGTGACGCATACATAGCATATTTACAAAACGAGTTGCAAGATTTATTACATGATATTCCTATTGGTCTGCAAAATAGAATGTGGTATCAGCACGACGGTGCACAACCACATAGTGGAAGAAATGTGGTGGATTGGAAGGCGCGTCCCGTTCGTTGCATGCAAGGTCGTCGGACATTAACCCTTTAGACTTTTACCTATGGACTTACTTAAAACAATTAGTTTATGCTAAACCAACTAATAATATTGAGCAATTAGAAGATAGAATTATAAATTCAGTACATCATATTCAAAACTGTAAATTTTGCAGAAGTTTACAACTCACTTGTTTTGCGTTGTCAGGTATGTGTATCAATGTAAATTTTTTGAACATCTACAGTAGTTTTTAACGTTGTAATTACTTTAGTGTGATAAGTATTACAAATTGTGGAATATAATAATAAGGTATTTTTATAACTAAATATTTCCTACACGAAGCCCGGTCTGAAAAAAGTTATTCTTTATTTCATGTTTAGAATTCGATTTTACATATGACATTTCATTTTAGCTTCCGGTTACGAAACACCCTGAATAATAACGGAATGCATTCTTGGGGTGGTACAGCCCAAAACATATTGGTAATATCAAAACTTACAAGTTTAATATCTTGTGAATGTCTCTTAATGTCTCAACTAGTTCTATTTTATTTTTAAGTGTATATATTCATTTAAGTATATTCCTAAACGCTAATTTGTTGTACTCAACCTTAAGATAAACTGTGATTACGCGACTTAGCACACCAAACTATAGATCTTTTGAATGTTATTTTTATGCGCCTTTATGATTGCATGTAGCTTAGGGATTTTGAGTTACAATTTAGGTATTTTTTGCTGCTTATAAGTCAAAAATTTATAAATTTGTAACTCGACATGCATATGTCACATAATAAGAAATTTTGACGTTAGATACACATAACATATTCGTTGGTACAAGTACAGACATTTAAACAAACCTGCTCTAAAATATAATAATAATATTGATTTTTACAATAGTTGTCGTCACATTCGAGACCTGGGACTCGAACGAGAAGCATCGCTACTTAGCTTAAGCTAATTATTTCAAAAGAAAGCTACGATTTCTGCCGGTGTCGTTTTCACGATGCCGCGCAGTTTTGAGGGGTTCGTCGACTCGGCCTTCTCCGATGATGACTGCGGTTTCCCTCCGTTGGGGATTCCGGAAGCCACCTACCAGATCCCGTCGCTGTTCAGCTTGCCGTTCCAGCAACCACGGAGCAACAACGCACCACCGACCATCGCCCGGAGCAACAACACACCACCGACCGTCGTCCGGAGCAACAACGCACCACCGACCGCCGTCCCACAGAAGAGACGACGACCCAAGTAGACACCGCCGCCAGGAAAACCAGTAGAAGACGCCGCCCGGCTTGCCGAAGCACAACCAGCTGCCCCATCGACGTCCACCGCCGCCGCAGCCGCCAACGTCGCCTCACAAGGATGCAAAGAAGAAGATGCCCATCCCGGATCCGCCAGCCCCGATGCCTTCGTAACACAGAAGAAGAGGCCGAAGAAAACCCCGACCGCACGCCCGCCAACGCCGCCCCCGACGGACAACGCGTACCAGGCGCTACAGGAGTACACCGACAGCCCTACAGCGATGGAGCAGACGCAGACCGCAGAAGACACCAGGGAGAAGGTACCCCCGGTAATCCTTCGTCAGAGGGAGAACTGGGTCGCTTTCTCCCGCGAACTGGACAGAGAAAGGATCACCTTCACGAGAGCCAAGGCGACCAGCGAGAGAATCCGGATACAGCCTGCCTCATTCGAGGACCGAGACAGGCTGATGAGGTATATGGGTAGGTGTGGTACGCCGTACCACACCTATCAGGCAAGGAGCGAACGGTAGTAATACGAGGCTTGCCCGTAGAGCTATCCGAAGCTGACATTAGCTCGGAGCTAACATTACACGGGATTAAAGTAATCTCTTGTTACAGAATGAAGCAGCGAAGCCGAGCGATTCCCCTGGTGTTGGTACACCTACCATCCGAAGAGGACAAGAAGAAGATCCGAGAGGTGGAGTACGTCGTCCGCCTCCGAGTCACCGTAGAGGACCTTCGGCGGAAATCCGGCATCGGGCAGTGTCACCGGTGTCAGGGATTCGTCACGCACAGCGGTGCTGCAGGGCGGCAGCACGCTGTGAAGTGCGCCGAGATCACCACTCCAGTCAATGCACTAAACCCCGCACAGACCGGGAAAAGTGTGTTAACTGTGGTGGGACCACCCGCCAGTTACAGGGGATGCCCGAAGTTCCTCGACCTCCGCAACGGAAGAAGACGGAAGGACCGCAGAGACCGAAGAGGACACCGCCGACAGCGGCGTCTTTTTCAACTCGGACCGGCGTCAGCTACCCCCGTACGACGGCAGGCGCGGTTGAGAAAGCCGAAGTACCGAGAGCGGCTTCTGCCGCTCCCGATACCACGCCTACTCAGCCCGCCGTAGGGTTCAACGCCATATTGGGCCTCCTCGGAGGTCTGGATATGGAGAAGGCCCTACCTGTTATCCGAAAGGTGGCAGCGGCACTCGCACAGGAGAAAACTGCGACTGACCTGTGGTGAGTGATCCTCACGCACGGTCAGGAGATGGTTACCCTTTTCGGGTAAACATACAAAGGTCCGACGCGAAGATTGACGCCCAAGGTTAAGTATAAAGTATCGATTTTATTTCATATGTTCTGTCTAACATTACCGCCTCTCCAATAGCGCCTCACGCTTTGGAATACTAATCCGACAACCGCACTGTAGCAACCCTAGTACTACAGTACGACTACTATGCGTTTCACTAATACCTGTTTCTTTCTATCACAGATCAACCTGGGCATCTACAACAACCACATCACGCGACACCCGACCTCAGAACATCCCACAACTCCACATCAACGGACTCACACTACACTGTCCATATCAACCAAGCAAATTAAAATAATAAAAGGTTTTTTTTTCTGCCACATAACACACAGCAAAATTGGAACTATACAATTCCCAATACATAACACACCAACATCATGAAAAGCCAGGGCTGAAGAGGGAGAAGACCCCTAAACTGCCCGCAGATAAGCAAAAGTAATAAGCAAACAAATAAGCAAAAGTCTAATAAGCAAATAAACGATCTAAAAAAAAAAAATATAATAGTTGAACAAAATGAGATGTTTGAAATGTTTTGAAACATAAAAAAAAGGTGTGCAAGATCCCTTTAATGAACGAGAAAGTTGATGGTTTCGATTCGTCATTGCTAGAAATTTTAAACGGAGCATAAAATGTATAACTCAGATCTTTAATTTGGTTCGCACAGGTTGTTTAGTTGCTTATAATAGTGTATTACACAACATTGTACTGCTATTACATGGCATTTTTAATCGTGATGTTCATGAGTTAGAGCGTATACTATATAGAATAATATTTTTCAAGGCTATTTAATAATCTTTAATCTATTAAAGATCTACTTATTACCTATTACTAAGTGTCACACTTTTCAAAATCTGTTGAGAATGATATGTGATATCGTAACCGGTTAAGCAATAAATCTAAAACAATGTTGTTATCATTAAAATTACTATTTACTTAATAATCGATTAAACATAGAATTCTATAAAATATTGGTAATATTGAAGATATTATAGACAAACATTTCAGCGCAAATTTTAGATTAGAATTAATCAATCAAGCTTAATACCTGCAATAGGACTGAACCCATGCGTAACTTTCTCAAATACTGCTTTTGGTTGCAAACCACAAGCAATTTCAATGTTCAAAGGAAGCAACCGTAGGCAATAATTTTTTATTAGTTTTTTTAATCCAAAGGTGTTCAAACTCTGCGTGTCAATGAGCAGTATTAAAATCTAGTAGGCTACAGTGTAAAGTTTAATAAAGTGTAAATTTTAGGTGGTCCGTAAATTTATTCAGTAAATTTGTGATTACCTTGATGAGTGATCAAATCTGTTGAATAGAAACTGTAAATAAAGTAAGATAAAGCAAGATATGTATAAAGTAGGTATATGAAAAAGATTCTTATCCAAAAGTCAGTGTAATAAGATACAGCGCTTGATGTTAATCAGCATCTAAATCCTCAAGTATTTTTTTCGTTCTGAACATTTTGCCGGTTTAAATTAGATTTCCTCCAATATTAGAGATGTGAAATAGTTTGATTAGTGATATTATTCTCTAATAGTCCATGACTGCGATGATTTTGTATCGAGCTAGTGGGCCTGTCGTAACACAACCTGATTGGTATTGTGGAAGTAATGAGTTCGATTCCTGTTACTGTCTATTCTGTATAAGCTTTTTTCAGGGGGTTTTCCTCAAATGCATATAACGTATGCGCACATTATGTACGACTATTTACGCGAACTCTGGGGTAGTCTTTTCCTCCTCATAACCCTACCTAACCCAGGGCCCGCTCTACCCTTCATGTCACCCCGGACAAACAGACAATTTTTTTTAAATAAAATAAAAATTATGTTAAAATCATTTATTTAAAAAAATATATGTAATACATTACATAATAAACATTTAAAAAGGGCAAAACTTAAAAGTACTGGTACATATAAAGTGCATTTTTATTGCTATACTTATATTCTATTAAGAAAGTACAAAAAATATTGCATAATCAAACAGAGAAATTTTGGATTCTATAAAAATATAACTATAAAATGAAGTAATTTTTCTTTCCAACTTTGATTTCCGCAAATGTTTTTATTACATCTTTTAAGTTAACTTGATCAGCAATTTCATGCTCAATCGCTAAAATGGCCAACCCATTAAGACGATTTTGCGTTGTAGTTGAACGTAAAAAATTCTTAATCAATTTTAATTTGGAAAAACTTCTTTCTCCACTTGCAACAGTAATTAGTATACACAGCAATACTCTTAAGGAAACACTTAGGTTTGGGGCACAATTTAACATTGTTATTAATTTTAGAACAGTACTTGGGCTTTCTTTTTTGCCCATAAGCCCAGATACTGCACAAATTTCTTTGTTAATTCTACCCCATTAATGTCAACAGAATCACCGTGAGTTAAAATACTTTCTAGATCGTTGCAATGTTTTAAACGATTTTCTTTAGATATGCCCTTTAAATCATATATATTATATAAAAATTGAAAATAATTACTATGGTGACTAAGTTGTTTAAATCTAGTATCTATTTCATTTAGTGCCTGGTCAATTGTAAAAAAAAAAAAATCTACCTATAATTTTCTTTAGGATTATCGATCGGTTCATCTGGAGCTTCGTATGAGAAATTCCTTTTTTCTTCTTACGCGGTGTCGTGGTATTGTTGATTCAAAATTGGCTTCAATGTCAATTTCGTCAGCCAGTTCTCTTGCATCAACAGATTTATCCGATCGAAGATCATAATCTTTTGTCTGCAACAATTTGCTTATTGGATTAATACAGTTTAAAATTTTATACCAAAGAACTATTGAACACAAAATTTAAATTGTTTAATACAACTTAATAAACCCGAGGCTTCGTCCCTTATTAAATTATTAATTTCTTTATTCTCATAAATGCTTAACAAGGCGTCGTATACGCCTCCGATATAAAATCTTAAAGGCTTTAAAGCCTCTACCTACCTCCCATCTAGTATCATTAATGGTTTTAAAGTCAAACCCTGGACATGTTTTAGAAGAATTGCCCAGCGAAAAGTAGATGCTGAAAAAAATACATATATTTTTTGAATCATATTAAAGAAATTAGCGCCTTCCAAAGATGCTTTTACCATATCGTTAACTACTAGATTGAGAGAGTGACTACTACATGGAACGCAGAAAGCTCGCCGATTTAGGTTGTTAATCCTAGATTGCACTCCTGATTCATCACCCCGCATATTAGACCCGTTGCCATATCCCTGTCCTCTTATCCTGTAAATTTAAACCCAAATTATTAAGTTCTGCAATTATAATTTCCAACATTTGCTTCCCTGTAGACCTTTCAACTGGAAGAAAACCCAAAAAGTTTTCCTTCATTTTAATTTCAACCTCATCCTGATTGGAATCAGTTTTATTGATTGAAACATACCTGATTACAAGAGTTATTTGCTCCATCTTAGAAATATCAGAGTGCAATCTAAAATTATCGAATAATATTTGGCTTTTTATTTCATCAATAATATAAGATTTCACACTTTGATGCAATAGGTTTATTATCTGGTCTATTTTTCCCAAGATAGTGAGCTTTCGTTTCTTCTTTTTAAGCACCCTACGTGTGTTCCTCCATGACGGGATCAAATTCAGATAGCAGCTCAACTATTTTTAAGAAGTTACCGTTATTATGCTCAAACAGCTTGTTGTTGTACCTTGGAAAGCCAGACAACTTTTACCAAGCATTTTAGTGATTGTGAAGGTAACTACATATTTTCTTGAATTTACATTTGTTGGTGACGTTAATAAAATGTTTGTTTGTACTAGTTTAGACGAATGAATATACCTCTTGTTTGTTTATGTAAGTGACGTTCAGATTTCAGATTTGTGTCAAAAGCGTATTCATTCGTAATTGCTTTTTCTTGTTGTGTTTATTTGTATCTTATTTTGATTTGTGCTGTTTTGTGAAATTTAAAGATTTAAAATATACATATGAGTAAGTAAATTTGGGTTATATTTTCTCCCAACGTTCGCATTACTACGTTTATTCCAAATTTAAAAGTTGATGTTTTGGATTGCATCCAGTTATTGATTGATTTATTGGTTTTACAGAAATTGTATATTTACATAACTTTACGTTGACAACTTTTTAGTTACTTTATTATTCAATTCAAGCCTTAACGCAATAATAAGAGAGATAATTACTCATTATGATCTCGTTGATCTAACTGCATTTGAAAATAGAGCTTTAATAAAGATGCCAGTGATTGTTTTGCGAGTATTCGCAAGTTATTTTTGAAGATTTATAGGAATCAAATTACCGATTTGTAGTCACCGTAGTGCCTGTATTTACCATACAGGTAAGCCAATTTGTTTATTTGTTAAGGCGTAGGTGTGTATTTTACGAATTTAGGAATTACGATCCCAATAGTGACGTTCTTAAATCTTAAGACTTTGTAAATTTTCGATCGCGCTTACTTTTGTTGTGACGTATTTTTCGTTTTAAATTGAATAATTAATTACCGTTTTGACCAGTTATTTTTGGTTATTTGAGACAAAAATTTTGCGTTGAAGCTTATCGAAAGGTTTAGTGAGTTTTGAGTTTTATTATCGCAATTTTGCGGCTATTACATGAAGCTTAAGATTCCATTGAAGTTTAGGTGAACTTCGCGTAAATATTTTTGGAGTAGAATTTTCAGGCAGGAGAGTATTGTATTTTATTATATCTAGTTCATGACGTTTTCCCGTAATAAATGTATCTAACAGGTCTCGACTTTTTGATTTTGACGATTTTTGGTGTGTGACGAGTGCCCTTTTGCAGCATTAAGTAACAACCCCGTAACAAACGTTGAATGACTTTATGTTAGTGTTTCTTTGAAAATACAGACATTATTTACGTTTATGGGTACTGTGATGGTAATACCAGAGCTGCGTGTCGGGAATACAGTGTAAGGTATCCAAATAGACTAGTACTAGAAGAATTTCCACACAGTTACAATTACTGCACAAGGTTGTTTGGAAAACTATAAATCGAAAAGTATTACATCCATACCACTATCAAAAAGTCCATCGCTTGTGTCCAGGCGACGAGGTACAGCGGTTAGCATTTTGTCATTGGATACTTGAACAGAATTAAGAAAATCCTACTAGGGAAACGCTCTGGACAGATGAACCAATGCTTACAAGGAATGGAATTAACAATAGTTATAACGAGCTTACGTGGTTTTGACAGAATCCACATGTAGCTAGAATTAGAGGTTTCCAACAAATATTTTCTATGAACACTTGGTGTATTTTAATGGACAATCACTTTTTAAATTTTGCTAATCGGGTTAAATGACGCATCAGCATATTTACAAATACGAGGTTCAAGATTTATTCATGATATTCTTGGTTGGTCTGCAAAATAGAAATGTGTATCATTTGCACGACGGTTAGCAACCATATAGTGGAAGAAATGTTGGGATTATAGGCGTCCCGTTCGTTGCAATGCAAGGTCGTCGGACAAGTAACCCTTTGAAGACTTTTGACCTATGGAAGCGTTACTTAAACAATTGGTTTATGCTAAACCCTTAACTAATAATATTGAGCAATTAGAAGAATTAGAATTATAAATTCAGTACATCATATTCAATAACTGTAAATTTAATGCAAGTTTACAACTCAACTTGATTTTGCAGTTGATCATGTTTGTATGTGGTATGCAATGTAAATTTTTGAACATCTACAGTAGTTTTTAACGTTGTAATTACTTTAGTGTGATAAGTATTACAAATTGTGGAATAAAATAATAAGGTATTTTTATAACTAAATATTTCCTACACGAAGCCCGGTCTGAAAAAAGTTATTCTTTATTTCATGTTTAGAATTCGATTTTACATATGACATTTCATTTTAGCTTCCGGTTACGAAACACCCTGAATAATAACGGAATGCATTCTTGGGGTGGTACAGCCCAAAACATATTGGTGATATCAAAACTTACAAGTTTAATATCTTGTGAATGTCTCTTAATGTCTCAACTAGTTCTATTTTATTTTTAAGTGAATATATTAACTTAAGTATATTCCTAAAGGCTAATTTGTTGTACTCAACTTTAAGATAAACTGTGACTAGGCGACACCAAACTATAGATCTTTTGAATGTTATTTTTATGCGCCTTTATGATTGCATATAGCTTAGGGATTTTGAGTTACAATTTAGGTATTTTTTGCTGCTTATAAGTTAAATTTATAAATTTGTAACTCGACATGCATATTATGTCACATAATAAGAAATTTTTACGTTAGATACACATAACATATTCGTTGGTGCAAGTACAGACATTTAAACAAACCTGCTCTAAAATATAATAATAATATTGATTTTTACGATAGTTGAACAAAATGAGATGTTTGAAATGTTTTGAAACATAAAACAAAAAGGTGTGCAAGATCCCTTTAATGAACGAGAAAGTTGATGTTTTCGATTCGTCATTGCTAGAAATTTTAAACGGAGCATAAAATGTATAACTCAGATTTTTAATTTGGTTTTCACAGGTTGTTTAGTTGCTTATAATAGTGTATTACACAACATTGCACTGCTATTACATGGCATTTTTAATCGTGATGTTCTTCATCAGTTAGAGCGTATACTATATAGAATAATATTTTTCAAGGCTATTTAATAATGTTTAATCTATTAAAGATCTACTTATTACCTATTACTAAGTGTCACTTTTTAAAAGCTGTTGAGAATGATATGTAATATCGTAACCGGTTAAGCAATAAATCTAAAACAATGTTGTTATCAATAAAATTACTATTGACTTAATAATTGATTAAACATAGAATTCTATAAAATATTGGTAATATTGAAGATATTATAGACAAATATTTCAGCGCAAATTTTAGATTAGAATTAATCAATCAAGCTTAATACCTGCAATAGGACTGAACCCATGCGTAACTTTCTCAAATACTGCTTTTGGTTGCAAACCACAAGCAATTTCAATGCTCAAAGGAAGCAACCGTAGGTAATAATTTTTTAATAGTTTTTTTAATCCAAAGGTGTTCGAACTCTGCGTGTCAATGAGCAATATTAACTTGTATTAAAATCTAGTAGGCTACAGTGTAAAGTTTAATAAAGTGTAAATTTTAGGTGGTCCGTAAATTTATTCATTAAATTTGTGATTACCTTGATGAGTGATCAAATCTGTTGAATAGAAACTGTAAATAAAGTAAGATAAAGCAAGATATGTATAAAGTATGTATATCAAAAAGATTCTTATCCAAAAGTCATTGTAATAAGATACAGCGCTTGATGTCAATCAGGATCTAAATCCTCAAGTATTTTTTTCGTTCTGAACATTTTGTCGGTTTAAATTAGATTTCCTCCAATATTAGAGATGTGTAATAGTTTTGGTAGTGATATTATTCTCTAATATTCCATGACTGCGATGATTTTGTATCGAGCTAGTGGGCCTGTCGTAACACAACCTGATTGGTATTGTGGAAGTAATGAGTTCGATTCCTGTTACTGTCTATTCTGTATAAGCTTTTTTCAGGGGGTTTTCCTCAAATGCATATAATGTATGCGCACATTATGTACGACTGTTTACGCGAACTCTGGGGTAGTCTTTTCCTCCTCATAACCCTACCTAACCCAGGCCCCGCTCTAGACTTCATGTCACCCCGGACAAACAGACAATTTGCCGCCAGTTTTTTTTAAATAAAATAAAAATTATGTTAAAATCATTTATTTAAAAAAATATATGTAATACATTACATAATAAACATTTAAAAAGGGCAAAACTTAAAAGTACTGGTACATATAAAGTGCATTTTTATTGCTATACTTATATTCTATTAAGAAAGTACAAAAAATATTACATAATCAAACAGAAATTTTTCTTTCTAACTTTGATTTCCGCAAATGTTTTTATTACATCTTTTAAGTTAACTTGATCAGCAATTTCATGCTCAATCGCTAAAATGGCCAACCCATTAAGACGATTTTGCGTTGTAGTTGAACGTAAAAAATTCTTAATCAATTTTAATTTGGAAAAACTTATTTCTCCACTTCCAACAGTAATTAGTATACACAGCAATACTCTTAAGGAAACACTTAGGTTTGGGGCACAATTTAACATTGTTATTAATTTTAGAACAGTGCTTGGGCTTTCTTTTTTGCCCATAAGCCCAGATACTGCACAAATTTCTTTTGTTAATTCTACCCCATTAATGTCAACAGAATCACCGTGAGTTAAAATACTTTCTAGATCGTTGCAATGTTTTAAACGATTTTCTTTAGATATGCCCTTTAAATCATATATATTATATAAAAAGTGAAAATAATTACTATGGTGACTAAGTTGTTTAAATCTAGTATCTATTTCATTTAGTGCCTGGTCAATTGTAAAATAAAAAAAAATCTACCCTATAATTTTCTTTAGGATTATCGATCGGTTCATCTGGAGCTTCGTATGAGAAATTCCCTTTTTTTCTTCTTACGCGGTGTCGTGGTATTGTTGATTCAAAATTGGCTTCAATGTCAATTTCGTCAGCCAGTTCTCTTGCATCAACAGATTTATCCGATCGAAGATCATAATCTTTTGTCTGCAACAATTTGCTTATTGGATTAATACAGTTTAAAATTTTATACCAAAGAACTATTGAACACAAAAATTTAAATTGTTTAATACAACTTAATAAACCCGAGGCTTCGTCCCTTATTAAATTATTAATTTCTTTATTCTCATAAATGCTTAACAAGGCGTCGTATACGCCTCCGATATAAAATCTTAAAGGCTTTAAAGCCTCTAGCCTACTCTCCCATCTAGTATCACTTAATGGTTTTAAAGTCAAACCCTGGACATGTTTTAGAAGAATTGCCCAGCGAAAAGTAGATGCTGAAAAAAATACATATATTTTTTGAATCATATTAAAGAAATTAGCGCCTTCCAAAGATGCTTTTACCATATCGTTAACTACTAGATTGAGAGAGTGACTACTACATGGAACGTAGAAAGCTCGCCGATTTAGGTTGTTAATCCTAGATTGCACTCCTGATTCATCACCCCGCATATTAGACCTGTTGCCATATCCCTGTCCTCTTATCCTGTAAATTTAAACCCAAATTATTAAGTTCTGCAATTATAATTTCCAACATTTGCTTCCCTGTAGACCTTTCAACTGGAAGAAAACCCAAAAAGCTTTCCTTCATTTTAATTTCAACCTCATCCTGATTGGAATCAGTTTTATTGATTGAAACATACCTGATTACAAGAGTTATTTGCTCCATCTTAGAAATATCAGGAGTGCAATCTAAAATTATCGAATAATATTTGGCTTTTTTATTTCATTAATAATATAAGATTTCACACTTTGATGCAATAGGTTTATTATCTGGTCTATTTTTCCCAAGATAGTGAGCTTTCGTTTCTTCTTTTTAAGCACCCTACGTACGTGTTCTTCCATGACGGGATCAAATTCAGATAGCAGCTCAACTATTTTTAAGAAGTTACCGTTATTATGCTCAAACAGCTTGTTGCTTGTACCTTGGAAAGCCAGACAACTTTTACCAAGCATTTTAGTGATTGCTACGATTCTTAAAAGCACTTTTTGCTAATGGTTTATTTCAGCGTTAACAAGTCTTTGGGAATCCGCATCTATAGTTTTACAACACTTTAATCTTAGGTTCAGTTCTAGAAAAGACTGAATATGATTTTTAGAAATTTCGTGGTCTTTTAGAGTTTGATTCAGATGCTTTCAACTTTTAAACCCCTCCTTTGAAAGGGAACTAAGTACACAGTCAAAAATTTTGCAGCAAAAGCAATATACGCAATTTTTTGAGACAGAGCACACTAGCCAGTCTCTTAAAATTTACTCTCCATTACTTAAAATTCTTTTATAATAATTAGGGCTAAATTTTCTACCAGTCTCATCGTATGGAAATCTATAATTGTACAATGGTTTAGGTGGACCTTGTCTTACCAAAAAGATTCTTTCGGCGTCTGGTAGTATCATAGGCCAGAGAGCTAGATCTGTACTTAAAAGTTGTTGAGCGCTTTCTGTAGGTGCCACGTTGGTATCAATAGTGCTCTCATTTGGCGACGGAGGGCTGCCACTGTCAGTTGCAAGTATTAGTTCAGGTATATCGTTCATTTGTTGATCCTCATTTTTCTCAGGTGAGTCTCTGTTGTCACTGTTGTCAGTGTCTTTCAATGCTGTCTTTGATGTGGAACATTTTGAGTCGTCATTTGTTTTGGTACTGTCCGGCGTACTCTGTAAATAATTTAGTAAAGTGCCAGCTTGTCTTTGCCTTTGCATTTCCTTTTCCACCCTTCGTTTTTTATATTCGCAACCAGATAGTTTTTTGCGTCCCTCGGACATTATGGAAGATACACAAAATATCTGAAATAAAACAAAGCAAATTATAAGGAAATTGTCTTACAATAGACTTAGTTAAATTAGACAAGTACTGCACTTTTTTATGCTGATTTAAGATCTAGGGTAACGATTAAGCAGTTTTATATGTTTTTTATATTTATAAATTATGTAATAGTAGTAAAATAGTAACGAACCTACCACACCTGATACCTTTCAAATTTGAAAAAGTAGAAGCACTTGCATTTTACACAATTTTGCTTCAAAATCTAAAATGGTATAAAATAGGGCAATTTTTCTTGTCCAATTTAGTCAGATCATGCATAGATTTATTCTAGAATGCTCAATGTTTAAATAAGTATTTTATTTTAATTTTATAAAATAGCTAACAAACTTTTGCTATTTTTAAGAAAATTTTATTTATAAAACTAGGTAAAAATATTCGTAGCTTTACTTAAAAGGGATCGCATCCAGTAGTTGATAATAAAAAAAAGAATCAGGGTCTATTGGTTAGTAAAAGGCAGGAATTATTCAAAAAAAATCAAGCTTTAGGGTATTCCGAATATTTAATAACCTTTTTTTAAGGTATTTGAAAAAGCTCCTTCGCAGATGAAAATTAAATTTCAAAGACGATTTTTTAACGAAACATAAACAAATTTCAGTCCTTTTAAAATTATCAAAACAAGTCTTTTAACTTTTTAATTAATTTATCTATTTTGTTCAAAAATCGTTTCCAAATTTAATTTTCATCTGAGAAGGAGATTCTTCAAATACCTACCTTGAAAAAGATTATGAAATTTAAATGAAAGTTTGTTTTTAACACGCTTATATTAGCTTCAGCTATATGTTTGTTTGCTTGTATGTCTGTTTGTAACGATACGATACAAGATACGGCACATTTGGGATCCAATGCCTATCCTCCAGACCGAGTAGTCCTTTCCAATTTTAGCTCCAAATAAACTGTAATGTCATTTTTGCAAGGAAAACCATTTTTGATTGTGACGAATTCAAGGCATTAGATATTACAAGTAGAACAGGTCAATTATTTGAAGCTATGTAATAACTGTTTCGATCCTACCCATTCTACAGCTCAATGTAAATAAATATAGTTCAAAAAAACTAAAGAACACGATTTAATGATTAATCGAACTAAAAAACGAAAAATAATTCTTAATATAGGCAGAAAATATAAATAAACGAAAAAGATTAGTATTATTGTGAAAAAAAACGTGGGGTGCCTTGTGCCATATTTTTCATTCATCGAGCACCCCACGCTTTTTTTACAATAATACTAATCTTTTTCGTTTATTTTATTTTCTAATATTAATTTCGTTTTTAGTTCGATTGATCATTAAAGCGTGTTTTTAGTTTTTAAACTATATTTATTTTTAATAATTTTTGCCTTTTACTGATCAAAATACCCTAATTTCGTAGATTCGCTAAGTTAACAGTTAACTTACCTTAAAAAATTACAAATCACACAGATTATTGAACCAGAACAGTATACAGGGTGAACCGAATTTAATTTGCGTATACAGAGATATCGAAAACCGTAATAGATAGAGTATCGGTTAAATGAGAAATAAGTTTCGTAATTTGTTGGGTAGTACATGAGTATAAAGAAGTTTGGTTTTTTCCGACTAGTTCCGGAGATATTCGATAAAATCCGAAAATGCTCATTTTCGTTTTGTAAGACTAGCGTTGTTATTATAACAGATATCAAAAAAATTAATCTAAACTTTTTTTTTAAATAAAATTTACTACAACTTGCCATACCAAAAATTTCAATACGACGTTTTGTCTTTTCAGGACCACCCTCAACAATATTTTTTTAAATACGGACCTGGATTTTTTACTACAATTTTTTGTAAGGTTCTTATAGCTTAATACAATGATATAAAATTCTTGACTATTCTACTACGTTTCGTCTGTGAAAAATCATCATCTTCATGGTTTCTTACTGAAATGAATTAAATTTTTTACTACATTTCTTTGTAGGTTTTGTATAATCTTAATACACTGCTATGGCATTCCTAACCATACACATTTCATCTATGATCATCATCTATAAGCCTTTTGTAATAGTCTTTAAATCAGTATTTATAAAAAAATAATGATAATCACAAAATTTAACAGTTCAGAACTTCGTCAACGAATACGAGATGCATTTCAAAAAAATTACACCTGAAATGGTGGATGCAGCGACATCAAACATGTCAAGGAGGATTGAACTATGTATTCAACAGAATGGATTTCATTTTGAGCAACTTTCATAGCTGGTTTTTAAAAATACTCTAATTTTATTTGCTACTGTTAGGTCAGTCTTAAATTATCATATTTGTTCATTATCATTAGATGTAAAAATAAACTGTTAAATTTTGTGATTATCATTATTTTTTTATAAATACTGATTTAAAGACTATTACAAAAGGCTTATAGATGATGATCATAGATGAAATGTGTATGGTTAGGAATGCCATAGCAGTGTATTAATATTATACAAAACCTACAAAGAAATGTAGTAAAAAATTTAATTCATTTCAGTAAGAAACCATGAAGATGATGATTTTTCACAGACGAAACGTAGTAGAATAGTCAAGAATTTTATATCATTGTATTAAGCTATAAGAACCTTACAAAAAATTGTAGTAAAAATCCAGGTCCGTATTTAAAAAATATTGTTGAGGGTGGTCCTGAAAAGACAAAACGTCGTATTGAAATTTTGGTATGGCAAGTTGTAGTAAATTTTATTTAAAAAAAAAAGTTTAGATTAATTTTTTTGATATCTGTTATAATAACAACGCTAGTCTTCCAAAACGAAAATGAGCATTTTGGGATTTTGTCGAATATCTTCGGAACTAGTCGGAAAAAACCAAACTTCTTTATACTTATGTACTACCCAACAAATTACGAAACTTATTTCTCATTTAACCGATACTCTATCTATTACGGTTTTCGATATCTCTGTATACGCAAATTAAATTCGGTTCACCCTGTATACAATTGAGAGTTGCACTTGTTATCACCACCGACGAATGAGCAAAAATAATGCTATGCTGTAATAAGACAGCCCTTTTATAATTGAAGACAATAAACAAGTCATTTCTTGTCTATTCCTAATTCAGACAAGTTCATGCGACACCTTGCTTGCTGATTTATGTGGTATATATGCGATGCGCGGTTATATTAGGTAGTGTATACAAATAACACCCGTGTTCCTTATTTAATAATTATTATTATTAATGTATGTATACATACTTAATGTCAAGCGGTTCGGCTTCCACCTTGGGGAAGGAATGAAACGCGTTGCCTTTTCCTTTTCGTATGATTTTGTAACTTCAGTGATAATTTGGAGAAAAGTGTTAAAATGGTAACTGTCTGAACGTTGCTCTGCTCTTTATTACAGGATTGACCATCATTTTTAGTGAAAGTGTGCACGTTGCGTTCGGCTGCTAGTAAATTTTACCTGTTAGTGGTTTTAACTTAAGTGTTAAGAATAAAAATTTAGGTATCATGCCCATCATAAGCAAGTGTATTATTTGCAAACTTAATCTGAATGTAGGAAAGAAGCTGCTGTCCTGTGATAAATGCAAAAATCCACTACATTCTACTTGTTCAGGTTTATGGAGAACTGAAGTACAATGCCTATTATCAAAAGAACGGCATGTCACATATCGTGATAATTGCACAAAAGTTTCAAACGAGGTTATTGAATTAAAGCATTTAATTCTTGATTTAAAATCGGAAATCTAACAATTAAAACGGAGTGCACAATCACATTGCATCCGTAATTTTACACCGGAAGAATTGGTACACGAGGTAGCAGAAAGACAGCGTCGTGCGAGTAATATCATTATATACAGTGTTATTAAAAGTGAAGTGAAATCGATTCTCGTATTACTGAGGACAAACTGAGGGTTTACGTGTAATTAGATTAGGTAAAAGCCATACAATAGGTAAATCCTGTCCTCTTAAAGTAATCTTGCGATCACCACTGGATGCACTTGATATTTTAAAAAACAAGCATAAACTCACATCTGAGCAAAATATATATGTAAAAGCCGATGAAACAAAGATGCAACGTGGCTACCTACTAAAATTACGTGATGAATTAAAGGACAGGCAATTAGAAGGCGAAAAAATCTAACTATAAAGTTTATTCAAGGGTGTCCTAGAATTATTGACCAAAAAAACTAAATAATTACCCAAAAATAAAAATTTTTATCGCTTTTTATCAAAATGTAAGAGGATTGCGCTCTAAGCTTCACTTACTATACACCACTACTTTACCTCTCAGTTTGGACTGAAACATGGCTTAACCATAACATTATGGATTCAGAGTTGGGTTTCCTTAATATGTACTACACTAGAGGAGGTGGAGTCCTCGTTGCTATTAACAATAAATATCAAGCCGGGCGTATACCGTCACCATACTCAGAAGTGGAACATTTGTTTGTCTTATGTAAAATACATAATCAACAAATAATTATTTCCAGTTTGTACGCTCCTCCCGATAGCAAAGAATATTACTACCGAAAACACAGCAACATGCTAGAGGAAATAGCTATTAAGTATCCACTAGCGGGTTTTCTAATTGTTGGTGATTGGAATCTTCCTCATCTAAGTTAGTATCTAGTGATATCTTCTAACTGTAACTGGTAATAATAGTATTCGTGTTAAGTCACTGGTTGAAATTCTCAACCTACTCAATTGTGCTCAATTTAATATAGTAAAAAAACGTTATGAATAGCACTTGATTTAATATTTTCAAATATGAATTCATTACAAGTACATCGTAGCACTGAATTTTTGGTTCCGGAAAACTCATATCATCCATCTTCAGTTTTGACATTTGAAGTGTTATCAGTGGAATCTAAATTAGATTATTGCTCATACTGCTATAACTTTAAGAAAGGTGACTACATTCACCTAAATAATTTTTTATCAATGTTTGATTCGAATCTGTTACATATGATGAACTTAAATGATGCAGTTGCACTTTTTAATGAAATAGTTTTCAAAGGTTCTGATCTCTTTATGCATATGAGAAAAATTAGTAATAACTCAATATTTCCCCGATGGTTCTCTAGAGACCTGAAAAATCTCATATATTTAAAAAAATTGCTCATAGAACTTTTAAAGCAACTAATGATCTACATTTCTACGATGAGTTTGCTAACTTAAGAAGTCAATGTAAAATAGGTACTAATGAAATAAAATTATGATTCGTATATTACCGGTTTGGAAAATAAAGTCAAGTCTAATCCCAAACGTTTTTGGTCACTTATAAAGAAACAAAAATCTGAAAACGATCTGCTCTCTAGTATGTATTTAGGTTCTTATAGAGCTCATAATGGGCAAGGTATTGTAAATTTGTTTGCTCAGCACTTTAGTACTGTCTATTCAAGCGATACCTTTAGTTGTGAAAGTAGCATAGATTGTTCGAGTAGTTATATAAATATTAGCAATGTAGATATTACACTGCATTCAATCTTATTCGAAATAAATAACCTTAAGGATAGTTTAACTTTAGGACCAGACGGTGTTTTTCCGTTTTTGATAAAACAATGCCGTTTTGTTTTATCATACCCTCTTCATATTGTGTTCACCAAACCTATTAATGAAGGAATCCTTCCTGAACGTTGGAAACTTAGATATATCACTCCAATTTTCAAGGCTAAAGATAAGGCCGATATAACAAACTATCGCGCAATTTCTATCATGTCGGTAATTCCCAAGCTGTTTAAGAGTATTATCACAGACGAACTGTTTCGTTCTCTTCGTTATTTTATAATAAAATAATAAAAAATGTATGAGCAGTATGGTTTCCTTCCGAATCGCTCTAACAATACTAATCTCTTAACATATCAGAATCACATTGCTCGATGCTTAGAAGATAATATACAACTTGACTCAATTTTATTGGTACAAATCTGGTCCTCATGCAAGTAATTTTTCCTATACAAGTGCTCTTACCGCTATAAACACCCATACTTTACTTGCCAGACGAAAATTCTTTGATCTTACATTTCTGTACAAACTACTGAATGGTCAACTATATTGTTCCTTCCTTCTCCAATTAATCACCTTTAACATATCTGGAAAAACAGTAAGTCATACTCATCTTTTTTGTGTAAATCGTCACAAAACGAACTACCTTTATAACATGGCTTCTGAAAGGTTTATGCACTGTGCAAACTCATATCCAACCCTCGATTTATTTGCACTTTCAATGCATTTAAACATAAAGGAAAATATTTGATTTCCAATGAAGATGGCTCTTTCTTTGCACAATAGTATAGTTAAGCGTAATGTAGTTAAATTCAATACTTGTATTCTTTTTTCTTCTTATGTAATTGTTTTAATTTAATTGTTAAATTGCGACCTAATTCAATTAGTCTATATTACTTAATTAAAATATCAATAGTACTCCATATTATATTCAAACCTGACACTTTCATAATTGTTGTATCTGTTGTTTTTGGGGTTTTCCTGTAAATAAACATTATTATTATTATTATTATTATTTTAATTTCTTTTTTAATTTTATTTGGGGTGTCAATTACGGCGATCATTAACCCCTTTTATCCAGTTTATTATTTCATTCATATTTCATTTATCATATGCATGTCACGTAAGAATTTTAGTACTTTCTTGTTCTCGGTCTCTCTTAAAGACAAGATTTCTTTTATTTGGCCCCTGATGTCATTTTCTTCTCTCATTTCCCTATACGTTGGACATGTGATCATAATGTGCTTAATGGTCAGTGGTATATTGCATGTATGGCAATTTGGCTGTGGTTCTCTTCGATCACGTCGGGAAAGTAAGTACTCAGAAGTTTTTCGGCAATGCCCTATCCGTAGACGCGTAATAATAACTTGATCTCTCCCGCTTAACGACTGTGGGTACGTTTTTTCATGTACGTCATTTTCTATCTCCCTTAGGTCGCTCTCAATTTCGTACCACCCTCTTCGCCACTCCTCATGGGTAAGTTTTTTGTAAAATGATTGTAAGTCACATAAGCGCACTGGTACTTTATCAGCTGTTTTATTCTGAATAGCTAAGCGGACAGCTTTGTCTGCTTTTTCATTTTCTATAATTCTCACATGGCTTGGTACCCACATTATTAACACACTGACTCCTTCTTGTTGGAGGGAAGTGACCAAAGCTGTAATAATGTTCACCAAATCGTCTTGTCTTGAATTAGATTTGATAGCCTCCATGCTGCTTCTCGAATCAGTGCATATAATATAGTTTTTATGGCTTGAGGTTTTGCAATACAGCAGTGCTTGTTTTATTGCTGGTGGTTCAGTCGTGTATATGCTATTTTCTTCCGATAAGGTTAAACTGTATGTAAAGTTTCCATGGACGAATGAGCAGCCCACTCCATGTCCAGTCTTTGAACCATCGGTATAAATGAAGTGATAGTTATTATAGGAAGTTTGTATTGCCTTAAACTCTTGCTGGTATAGTGACGAGAGGATACTGGCTTTGGTGTTCCTTACAAGATCTTCTTTCAGTACATTTTTCCATGAGGGGTTTTCATTTATTACATTACGAAACGTGTCAGGTTCTTCAACTTTGTATTTATTTAAAATATCCTTGTATCTTACCGTCGCCGGTTTAGTAATGGTTACACGAAAAAAAATATTTGGTCTTCTAAATTATGCGTAAACAACTCATACAGAGGATGATGTGGTTGAGTTTGAATACAAGCTCCATAATACAGAAGAGGCGTTCATACCTTAAGTGAAGGGGCTCTAAGCCTGCTTCACATAACACAGACGTCCTTGGGCTTGTTCCAAAAGCACCAATCGCTAACCGTATGCCTTGGTAATGCAATGATTCCAGTTTAGTCAGAAAATATCTACGTGCCGATCGGTATACTATGACACCGTAATCCGATCGTGACAGCATCATTGTCCTATACATAGATATTAGATAGGAGCATTAGTATATTTAAGAAGCCTTTACATTTGGCGAGGAGGTTATCGATTTGATCTTTCCACCGTAACTTTTCGTCGAGGACTATTCACAAGAACCTCACTTGACGTTGTCTGCTGATAGCACTATCCGCAAGGTGTAAGGCGTAGCATAAGTAACAATTACGCAACCTGCAGAAGTGCACGGTTACAGTTTTGCTATCGGAGAAAGTGAAGCCAATAGATTTAGCTCTATCGTTGACTACATCCACGGCATTTTGCACCAAGCTTATTTGGTCATCCTCAGGTGGGGAGGAATTGTAGAGGCATAAGTCATCTGCATATAATTGTACCCTTGCATGAGGTACGTCGGTTTCAATTAATTTATTTATCGCTATTAGAAACAATGTAACACTGAGTCGATCCTTGAGGCATCACATTACCTAAAGCGCCACGTGTTGATACTGTGTTTCCTAATCTGACTTGAATTTCTCTGTTGGATAAAAACTCAACTATAAATTTTGCCATATTCCCCCGTATGTTCCATTCATATATTGTTCTTAGGCTGTTATATCTCCATGTACAGTCGTGTGTCTTCTGGATGTCGAAAAACACTGCTGTGACATGGTGTCGTTGAGCAAAGGCTTTTTGGATGTGATCTTCTAGAAGTACCAAACTATCGATTGTACTGCGTCGACGACGAAACCCGAATTGGAAAAGGTGATATTTTCTATGTACCACACAAGTCTGACATTTACCATTTTTTCTAATATTTTCCCCATACAGCAGGTTAACGAAATTGGTCGGTAATTCTCTGGTATTTCGTTAGATTTTTTTGGTTTTAATATGGGTATAACCGTAGCTACCTTCCATTCCTTTGGATATTGACCCGACGTCCATATGAAATTATATAGTTTAAGCAAACTTTGCATCGCATCCTCCGGTAAATGTTTGATTACCTCGTGTGGGATTTTGTCATGCCCAGGTGATGATTTTCTACATGTAATTAGTCAGCGTTTAGTTCTTCCATAGAAAATGGGGAATTGTATGCAAAGTCTTGGTCAGTTTCGTAATTTATGGGCCTTTTGTTGCATTTTTAATCTCTATGAATTCAAGATTACAATTATCATCACTGCTGATCCTACAAAAATGGTTCATAAATGTCTCTACCATCTCTGGTATATTAGATGCAGTTCTACCATTGTAACATAACTGTGGTGGAATAATGTAGAGATGTTATAGATGAAACATAGCCATGCCAAGTCATTTTTTTTTGGTTTAGTATTAACCTTCGTACCATTGCGCTAAGGCGTTTAAATATAATACAGTTTTCCGTTGTAGGTCTTTTAAAGATATTATACGCTCTCTTTTTCTTTTTACCGCATCATTAATCTCTTGATTCCACCAAGGAACCCCTCTTTTTGGGATTTGTTTTATTTGTTTTCTTAGCTGCATTATTTATGTTCTCCGTTATTTCTTCCACACAGTCGTCAACATTCGATAATAATTTCATTGGTCTTAATGATAAAGAAAATGTATTCCAATCTGATCTTTTTAAGTTCCAACGTGGTTCTATGTTTATAACGGGTAATGCACTTTCAGTCTGAATTAATATGCGTACATGGTCTGAGAAAATGTCCTCCTACAACTGTGTCCCTAATGATGGTGAGCACATCGTTAGATCTAAGTGAGAGAAGTTATTACGTCTAGAGTTAACATATGTGGGCGATCCGGTATTGAATAAGAACAGATTGTTATTATTTATGAGGTCCTCAATCCTACGCCCGCTATTATTTGTTGTTTCCGAACCCCACAATTCATTATGTGCGTTAAAGTCTCTACTAAAATTGGAAGGGGTAGTTGATGTATCAAATTTTCGAGATCATTGTAGCTCCACTCGTTGTTAGGTAAGTAAATATTGCAAACTGTTGCACAAATTGGGCGAGTAATACGTATCCCTACCGATTGTAGAGTGGAACTAATCTTTATCTCTTTTACAGGTATTTCCTGTTTTATAAAAATAGAAACCCCGCCACACGCCCTAAGACCAGGTGGGCCATATTTATGAAATGGTATAGATGAAATCTTTGTGCTGGATTCAATCTCCTTTCTTGGAGAGACAAACAAATTGGCTGATGGTCGATGATGATTTTCTTAATGTCTGGGTAATACGAGACCATTACAGTTAACTTGTATTATATTTGCCATTTTTAAGAAGAATAATAAATAACGTATCAATCATCATCTTAATATCAGAAAACACTTAATTACTAATACGAAATATCACAGATAAACGGATCTAAGTGTCATAATTACGAGGACCTCTACTTTTACCCTTTGGCCACAATCTTTTTTTCTTTCTTTTTTTTCCATTTCTGTTGACATACAGCTACCGTCTGAAAGTCCTTCAGATATCACAACCGTATCGGACTCTGTTATTTGCTCTTTTTCAGTTGTTCGTACTTTTTTATCTACCTCGGATTGATCTGTTTCGTATGCCTCAGAAGTTTTACTCTTCCTCCTTTTCAGGGTAATTGGTTTTGGAAGCTTTGGCATTATTATTATTATTATTATTATTATTATTATTATTATTATTATTATTATCATTATTATTTGTGAAGTATTGAAACAAACTTTCATGGTGAAAGAAAAAGAGAGTTGCGACGAATATTAATGTAATATTAAACACACGAATTCAATATGAAGTTAACAAAAAGATAGTAACATTAGCCTTTTTTCCCTTAGCAAGTAACCAAAAATATAGCTTCTATACAATAAGCTGAATCACACATAGGTCTACTTGTAAAATCTGTAAAAAGTATTTTTCGCTTTTGACTGATAACGTGCTATTTTACTAAACATAAACAGTTCTGTCTCAATCACAGCATGAGGATTCGTAGAATTCCAGTAGACATAGTTGTGTCTGTTCACTCTGCCATTCACCTTAAAAGTCGCTCCAAATAATGCTTTTGTAAAACATGGGATCAGCTTCATGTCGGATTGTGGTACCACTCGCTGAATTCCAAACGCCTGTCCGAATCATCTTCATGCAGGCCTTGAAATATAGTAGGCATATATGCTCTCAATTTCAGCTTTTTCTGCATCCTTCGTAGACTTGATCTTGCTATTCCATACTCATTGGACGCTTTCCTTTGAGATTTAGTAGGTGATTCCATAAAACATTGCGCAACAACAATAAGATTCTCTTCTGTAGTTACAGACACTGGCCTACCTGAACGAGAAAGCTCCACCATCATCACTGTAATTAAGGTCATATTTCTACCGTGATTGTAACACAAATATACGTTATTCTGTATTTAACTTTCAATTCATCGTTGATTAAATTACATACAACAAACAACAACATAAGAACCTCAAACTGCTGTTACCAACTAACTTATGCGTAATTGTCGAGTTCACAACTGTGGTCAAGTTCACAACAGACTAAGCAACACAACGTGTAAGTATTGCTAGTGGCAACTGACTTATGGAGTTTCTCTCTAGTTACCCTCCACATTACGGAATGAGGTATATTTTCCATCTTCAAAACGCTTTAAGATCTGTCCTTCATTTTCAACAGTTCTTGTTGTACGCGGCCTACCTAGCACTATTGTTAATGTTTCGAAAAATTCCTGTTTCTCTAAAGCGACGGTCAATTGAAACAAATAGTTTCCTTGAAGGAATTCTTCTATTAGGAAATGTCTCTTGGCAACATCTTCTTGCTGCCCTTGGATTACTGTCACATTTACCAAAAATTAAATGCATCTCAAGAAGTTCCTGAAAAGTGTATCTTTTATTAAAATTTACACAAATTTACAAAATGTTTAAAAACGAAAAACACAAGAATTTAAAAGACTGATATTGACAACAGAAAATAATTAAAAAACATGGTAAGGTTGATATCCGAAGTGGCAGTATCTTATAGTAAATCATTTTTCTCGAGAACGGTGCATATTATCGATTTTAAACTATATTACCTTTTTTATGTATTATTAAACAAACTTTAAGAAAAAAATAATAAAATATGCATTTTGTCCACACTCAAAAAAAACCTACTGAAGAAATCTGTAGGCCACACCTGTTATTTGGTTACCATAGCAACTAAAAATAATGTACATATCAATTGTTGTTACACCTGATATATATATATATATATATATATATATATATATATATATATATATATATATATATATATATATATATATATATAAAATAAATCTTAATTTATGGTCCTTCCATCAAACATTAAAACACTATTTTTAAACTTACATATATTTCGATTAAATGTTTGATCTTCTTCAGTGCAAATTATAACAACAAAAAAAATTACATAAACTTTTTACAAGAAACTAATTAACGCTACAAAATAAATGTCAAAAACGTTTTTGTGCTAAACGAAAACTTATTATTTCATTTGACAAGAAAAGACGTTTAACTATGAAAACGCCTCAAATACGCAAACACGTATTGAAAAGCAGCGGCCTTTGCCTTTACACAGGATAGTCAGCGAAAAGTTTCATATTCAGTTATTTGTCACATAATTGATTTTACCGAGAAAAGCCGGGACAGGTCATTTTTGTTTTAATTGGGACACATATTAATGTAAGCGTCATACTCATTTGTCATTTTCGTGGGGGATACTTAAAATCTCTTAAATTGTAATACCCCAATTGTGACCCATCATTATTTTAAGGACAAGGATTTCAGCAAATACACCGTTAGTATGAATTATGCTTGTAAATTGAACCTCGATGGGTAAAGTTTCAAACTTTCAAAAGCAAAATTATACCCTCCCACATTCACGCACTCACACTACACATTTACTCACGCAGTTGCACTCACGCATGCACGCACATACACACACACACACACACACACACACACACACACACACACACACACACACACACACACACACACACACACACACACACACACACACTCACTCACACACACACACACACACACACACGCACACAGCACACACCACACAGCACCACACACACACACACACACACGCACACACGCACACGCACACACAGCAACACACACACACACACACACACACACACACACACAGCACACACACACACACATCCACAGCACACACGCACACACACACACACCACACACACGCACACACACACACACACACACATACACACACACATGCGCGCACACACGCACACGCGTACTCACGCACGCAGGCACACACGTACATACGCACACACGCACGTACGCACTAACGCACGCACGCACGGACGCACGCAACCAACCACCCACCCACCCACGCACACACGAACATACGCGCACACGCACGCACACACGCACTAACGCACGCACGGACTCACGCACACACGCATGCAACTGGTCAGTTTTATATATGAAAATTTAAAAAAACACGCTTTCAGTGAAAAATCAAAGAAAACCAGTCTTTCCTAAACTACCAACTTTTAGTGGCCCTGAAAAAGTACAAAACGTACTAATAGAAGAGTACACCTCTGCGCTGCAATTACTCAACAATGGAAAATCTCCTGGATTGGACGGCCTGACTACGGAATTCTACAAACATTTTTGGAACAAGCTAAAGAACCATACTACAAAATGATTAAGGAATCAGATAAGGAAGAAATAATGCCAGCCAGAATGCGTGAGGAAATCAGTTATGAGGTTCATTTCTAAAAAAGGAGAAAAGAAAAAGTTTAAAAACTGGAGAGCTATTTCTCTACTATCAGTAGATTATAAAATATACGCAAAAGCACTAGTCATACGGTTGAACCAAACGATCAAGACAATAATAAACAGTGATCATACCAGTTGTATTCCACAAAGATCGATACACGACAACTTTCATCTTATGGGAAGCATAATTAACTATGTAAACAACAATGAGAAGAAACTAGCGGTATTGTCGCTAAATCAAGAAAAAGCCTTCGATAAAGTTGACCATAAATACCTATTCCATGCAATGGAAAATTTTGGATTCGGTGAAAAATGTATACACCGCATAAACCTGCTGTACAATGGAGCTGTTGCAGTTGCTAAAGTGAAAAATAAGTTAACCCCAAATATCCCGCTTCATTGTGGCATCAGATAAGGATGTCTAATATCTGGTCTGCAGTATGTAATTTTAATGGAACATTTTCTACAAACATTGCGGAATAACTTAGTTGGAGTTAAAACACCAGGGAACGACCAAAAAATAGCTCTATCGGCCTATGCTGACGATTTAACTATAGTAACTAGTTGTGAAATTGACATACAACAACTGAATCAAAATAAATCAGTAGGGTTTTGGACAGGGATATGGAAGGACAGAACCGATTGTCAATGGTCAAATAAAAATATTAAAATGCTTGGCGTAAGATTTACACAAAACAACCATGACGTACCACAGAGCAATTTTAGCGAAATTGAAGAAAAGCTAAACCGAAAATGTGCCCGTTGGAAGCCACAGATATTATACTTACCACTACCTGGAAGGGTAGCATTAATCAATGAATTTATTGCACACAAAATTTGGTATCAACTACAAGTACTGCCTTTAAAGGTCAACAGCTACAACAATTGCAAGCCATACTAACAAAGGTATTCTGGGACGAACGAAAACATTAGCCATGAACTAAGCAAATATAGAAAATACAATTTAACATGGCTAAATTTGTTGTTACGTAACGAAACACACATGTAGATATCATCCCTGTGGAAAACATTAAATATCCACACATACAGAGGGATCGATAAAATTGATTTAAGCAAAATAAAATCAAAATGACAAAAATGTGAAATGCAAACAAACAAACAGCAAATAAAACAACCAATACAGGATAAGTACTAAAAGCAGTTACAAATAGAAGCAGTACTTAAGGACCAGCTTGTTATCAGAGAGCCCTTAAAACATGCCATAACCAACGATCAGGTATATTGGGAAACAATAACACAACAGCCTACTTTAGGAAGAGAAGGATTAGTCGCATGGAGGTTGGCGAAATATGTAAATAGTACTTTGATAAATAAACACACACACGCACGCACGCACCCACACGTGCACCGCACCACACGCACGCACGCCACACGCACCGCGACGCACATGGACACACGACACACGATACACACTGACACACAACACACAACACACTAACACACTAACACACACACACACACCACACACACACCACCCACACACACACACACACACACACACACACACACACACACACAGCACACACGACAACCACCACACACACACACAACCACACACACACACACACACACACCACACACACACACCACACACACACACACACACACACACACACACACACACCACACACACACACACACACACACACACACACACACACACACACACACACACACACACACACACACACACACACACACACACACACACACACACACACACACACACACACACACACACACACACACACACACACACACACACTACGCAACACATTCACACATGTACACAGGACTGTCCAATACAATTTATCAACACAAACAGCATTGCATGTAACGGACTTCATACATACTCCTACGCTGCAGGCACTAGCACGCATTTCTAACCTTCCGTATGCATCAACTGCTAAAGTTATTAGCACTACCCTTACTACAATTTTGCCTTAAATAAGGGTGTTTTACCCCAGCGAGGGAATCCTTAACGTGCATATCAACACATAACGTATGATTTTACTTCCTATTGGGATAGAAGGCGTGTTTCAGTTTTTATCCGCCCACTGAAAGCAGCTACCTTGGTCAGGTTCGAATATACTTATCCTTAGAGGATAGACTTAAACTGAATACTAATCAGCTTAAAATATTATCCTTTAGTAATAGTCGTGAAAATCTCTACTCTTTGATCACCATATTGATAGTGTTTTGTTTGTGTATCGCACATTAAAGATCTTGGTCTCATTTTCGATAATCAATTAAGCTTTCCTCTACTTGTTCAGCCGCAATCAAGATATTAGTGTTCATTTTTAGAAATTACTAAGCATTTACTAATGTTAATAAATACTGTGATCTGCTAATAATGGATATTTGAAGTATAGCGCCAAATTTGAAAATACAATAACATAATTTTTAATGAAAATTGGAATTTTTTATTATTACGGTATTTAAAAGCATCTCCGGTTTAGATATGAAAAACAACATCTGGCACATTGTTACCATGATGACGCGGCATTGAGCAATGCGGTCGTTGAAGTTAACCATTATCTACCCACAAACAATTGGTTAGCTGCCAATAATGAATCTTCGGATCTCCGTCTTTACTTCCCGAATCCATTGGGTTTTGTTTCCATACATTTTCATTTAACATACAAAAAGATAGTGCAATAAGGGCATCGTGTAGCCGGAAGTGTAACGTGACGAAATATCCTTTTGGGGGGCATATTAAATCAAAAGTGAATGGGAACAATATTCAAATAGTTCCGGAAAGAAAGGCAGAGATCCGAAAAGTCATCAATGGTATCCAGCCAAACGTTTGTGAACATGTGAAGTAGACCCTTCCACAGGCTCAATTTATTGACGTTATACATCACAGGGTTTTTTCTTGTTGCTATTTTGAATTAGTTCAATGGGATTCTAAGTGTGCAAGTATACATCTTAATCCACAGATACAAAACATATGGGTCCTTATAGTGGTAGCTGCTATACATCTTCTACTTGAAGACCTGTTTTTTAACTAAGGAATGAATGCATGAGGAAAAGTAGTTTGTTCGGTTTATAATGAAGATGGATTACCTTTGTAAGTTACAATATTTACTAAACAACGTTACTTTCTATATACAATTATCACCGTACAATTCTTTTTTACATTTATTAAAATGACAATCAAAATTTACATCATAAATAGTAATTATGTACAATTGTTATAAATTATATAATGGCCTTTTTGTAATATTAACAAATTTAATAACTAATAAATTTTATACATTTTAGTACATTCTGTTTGGTCAGTAAGTTAGGAACTTGTCTTGCAGTCACAGTTTTTAAATCTTGCAAAGAGTCGAGGAGTTTTGGTGAGCTAGTAGCCATTCCTGAACCGTACGTTACAAATGTGGATTTTAAGTATAATTAATATGGTATGTGATTACTCACTGACAAGAACAGTTCTAATAATTATTCATTTATGTTAAAGTATGTAACAATATGAAATTCCTAACATAATTAACACTGTCTATCATCAAACTTGTGAAAGATCTTAACAGTAATTACAGATAGTCTTTAGTTAGTGACGACAAATTACAAACGTTTAATTAAACAATATTTAATTATAACTAATTTTTAGTGAGTGATGGTAGTCAAGGGAAAAGAATTAGCAAAAGATACTCAAGCTTGTGCATAAATGTCAATAGAAGTTCACCTGGGCTTTAATTGTTATAACTGTGACTGGATTATTACTTAAAATACTGTGATTAACTTAATACATGTCTGGTTATGTTTAACGTTTTAACAGTGGACCAATTATTAAAAAATAGTAAACAAGTGTATTTATAAACCCTCTTCACAAAAATGTAAAATTAACAAAAAATCTTTATGTATAAAATTGTTTTTCTTTTATAATCCTGAGTATCGTGATTACATGTCCTTAACAAGTAGGCGTCACGTTTATCACACTCCGTTATCACATCCACAGGAAATACACAATCACTGAATACCATCATTTCCCGTCACAAATTAACTTCCCATAATTTTAAGTAATTGTCCAGAACTTCTTCAAACCACTCGTTTTTCTGGATCTTTGAATGCAGGTGACAAAGATTTCATATCTAGTTGTAGTAATGCTTCATTTTGTAATAGACCGTTTAATACGCTTAGCAGTTGTGGATTTCCATGTATTTTTAAAAGACTTGGGTATGAAAATATATAATAATGTACACGTAACTTTGTCCAGCACCAATTTTCTACAGTTTTATTTCCACTTGCCACTTTTATTTTACCCATATGTTGAGTATACCACGGACTAAAAAAGTTTGAAAGTTCTGCATTGCTTAAATTGGATATTCCATGAGTTTTTAATCTTTCCTTTATCTCACGATAGATGGGTCGATCATACACGAACACCTGTAAATAAAAAATGCCTTAGAATTTATTAGAAACAACCTTAAATTATAGAAAATTCATATTTACAATAGCGTTTCCCTCAAATTGTCGATTTTTCAAGCTTACTAGCGCATTTATTTTGTATGTACAAACCCGAAGTTACTTGCAGTTTCAATTTTAATCAATGTTATATTACGTTAAGTTGTTGGAAATAAAAACTATTAAATTCTTTTCAAAAAGAGCAGAATTGTGGGCCTAAAATTTACTCTTGCTCATTATTACACCTTAAAGCTAAATTGGTCTGCTTTGGTCTTTTTTAAAATCATAAAATTAATTTCAAATAATACACCACCGTTTTATATACTGATTTACGTTTTAAATTTTAGTGTTTGTTGAAATTTTAACTTTGTGTATTCCGAATAGCATTACAGGAATTTTCCACAAAAGAAGAACAGAATAAGCAAATAACTCCCACAAACCCCAGACAAATGTTCGGTCTTGCCAAAATTGAAACACTATATGCCAAAAATATTATTTCAAGCGGCTCTAAAATAATTTCTTCTCTCTCACAAGCAAGTCAATTTGACAAATAATGCTCTAAGTACGCTGCCACTATTCCTCTCCCAACTATTCAATTGTGTTTCATAACATAGGGGAGCCATTTTTATGGCCAAAATAGCCAGGAATATCTTATTATCCCTTGCCATTAAGAAAACGTGTGGTCTCGGGGAGGTAACAGCTATTATAAGTAAACGTGTACTTCCAAGTTATACTTCTATATTTATTCGTTTATTTCAAGATAAAGCTGTCCTACCATCACACTGTACAGTAAGGGTTTTAAAAGCCACAGATGTCTACGTTCAATGTTAAGTAAGACGACGGAAAAGTACACCGATTCTTACCTTTTTAACCAACTAGAAGGTAATAAGACATGCAATTGGCTTCAATTTTCATCTACTACTAATCCTCCTGGTTATAGTGCAGAAATATTTATTATTCCATGTGATCTCACACAAATGATTTCTGACATTCTTTGACAGATCTGTAGTTGCTGATGATGTAGACAAAGCCAATCTATTTTGTGGATTTATTTGCGTCAAACTCGTGTCTTAATGATTCTGAAAAGATGTGCCCCTAATCAACTCATCTTCATACGTTATAAAACCAATTCATTCTCGATACAAGCTCCTAGAATCGATCATCAGTAAGGTTGATGTTCAACCCATTTTCAAAAAAGGCGATAAGACAGATCCATCTAACTACCGACCAATTCTCATCACTTCCACTTTGTCTAAAATCATGAAAAGGCCATTAAGCAGCAAATGCTCTCTTTTCTTGAAACTAACAAACTCCTTAGTAACCACCAACATGGTTTTAAGCAGAGTGGTTCAACAGGTGATCTTCTTCTATAAGTGACCCAACATTTCAGATATCTCAAAAGCATTTGCCTAAGTTTGGCATAAATGTTTACTTGCTAAAATTACATCGTTTGAGTTAAAAATACACTCACCAACTGGGTTTCTAGTTTCCTTGATACAAGACGGATACGTGTGGTAATTGATAGCATCCTTCCAAAAAAGTCGGCATTCCCGTTCAGGGCCGCAATTATATATATATATATATATATATATATATATATATATATATATATATGCAATAAGTAAGGAGGAAATTTGGTTACCTTTTAACTTAATTGGGAATTCAACTATACATTATGCTCCATATTACATTTCTATATTTATACAATAATGTTTTAGATTTAGCCCTCATGAAGAAATAAATATCAGTCCAGTTACAGACCCTATACCCAAATTTCCTTCTTACTTATAGTATTTCAAACGAAGTTGGAAGTGGGTCAAATTACTTCGGGTGTTTTCTAATTGAATGTCAATAACTAAGGGGGCGATTTTTGGGTCCATTTTAAGAAGAAAACTTCATATGAACTTATGTCCTAAACGTCTTAACTTTTGAGGTACAGGGTGGTAAAGTTTTCAAAAATAAATAATTTATTATTAATATCTGTAATACCACTGTAGATAGTTTAATGAATTTGGCATACATGTACTATGTATCAAGAGCTATTTTTTAGTGTACCACATTTTTTTTATTTCCAACATTGGGTTCGTACGGAATTTGACCTGCCTATTTTGGTAGATATTGATGGTACGCCACTGATTTCTCTGAAAATAAAAATTATTCTTGAAATCCCCAATCATTTTTAAGCAAATTTGATCCCTTGATTCTTTCAATCCGATGCACAGTTTTCGCATAAAAAAAACCGTTTCCCTGCAATATCATTAATATGACAATATCACTATGCAGAAGAATAGATTTGATTTTTTTAGCTGAAAACCGTGCGTCGGACTAAAGAAATTCAAGGGATCAAATCTGCTCATAATTGAATAAGGATGTCAAAAATACACTTCAGAGTTTACGTACTTCGTATTTTGACAGTTTTTGAATACAACATTAAAGAAAATTACTTAAGTAAAGAATTATTATTTATCATTGTTAGTAGGCTGTGGCTGTAAGAATTATTAATTTTGTTGTCAAGACGTTTGTCATTATTTTGTTTGATAGTTCATCAGTTTTTAAATTCAGTTCTTCGTTACTTATTAATTTGAAGTTTAACATATCGAGCATTGTTATTTTGAAAAAGAATGGCCGATTTTACTAATGAGGAGTTGACAGATATGCATTACATACATGGTTTGGCTGATGGCAGATCGCCGAAGCTAGGCGATTGTATTAAGAGCGGTTTCTAATAGAGTCATACCAGATATGCGAACATTTGCAAATGTATATAGAAGGTTGACTGAAACAGGTACTTTGACGCCAAATAATCAATTAAAAGAGCCCATCAGACTGTAAGAAGTCCAGAGATTGCGGAAGCAATTTTAAATTCGATTGATGCAAACCCTGAACTTAGTACTAGAAAAATTAGAAATAATCTGAATATCTCGCACGTCCTGGTTGAGAAAATTTTGCACGATTGTCTATTGTATAGTCCAAGTGTTACTTCCCCGAGACTTTACCTTGAGCGTTAATTTTTATCAATGGTTTTTGCAGAAAATTGCGCATAATCTCTTGTTTGACCGTGAAATAATGTTTACAGATGAAGCTAACTTTTCTAGAAACGCAATCAGAAATTTACACAATAACCATATTTGGGCCGACGAAAACGCCCACGCAGTTGTAGCATTTAACCATCAAGAACAATTTTCGGTAAATGTCTGAGCTGGAATTGGAAATTACATAATTTGACCTTTTTCCTGCCAGAAAGGCTAAATGGCCATAATGATCGCCGGTTTCTAGAGAAGGATTTGCCCATATTGCTAGAAGAAGTACCAATTTTAATTAGAAACAGAATGTGATTCATGCATGACGGCGCGCCCGCTCACTTTAGTGTTGCAGCAAGAATCACAAATTTAATAACCGATGGGTAGGTCGTGGCGGACCCCAACCATGGGAGCACCTTAAAAGTCTGGTTTACCGCACCCCAGTAAACACTTTAAAAAAACTGAAGGTTCGTATAAGAGCTTCCTGCGATTTAATAAGAAATACTGGAGGTATACTTCAAAGAGTGCGCGACAATATGAGGAAAAGAGCTGAAGCGTGTATCCTTCAAGGTGGAGGGCATTTTCAACAACTTATCTAGCTTCTATGTTCAATTTTTTTCACAAAGGTTGTTATTAATTTATTAACAGATGATTTTTAATTTTCTGAAAATTATTAATAGTAGGTATTGTTTTTTAAATAAGAATCGTTTATTAGTTATCTTGTTGTTGTTAAAGAATGTTCTGTTATTTCATTAAAAGTGTAAAAGTAAAATTATTTAAAAAAGAACAGTCTTCTAACAAAATCATTTACATCCTGTGGTTGTGGTCACTAATTGGTAACTAAAGGCCCGCCACTGACTTTTCTTAAAGTAAAAAAAAAAAAATTAAATCTGTATCCATTTATGAGCAGAGTGATCTCTTGAATTTCTTTAGTTCAACGCACGGTTTTCACCTAAAAAATAAAATCTATTTCTCAGCATGGTAATATTTTCAAATTAACGATATTGTTATGATCATGCAGAGAAACGGTTTTTATTTTTTTAAAGTGAAAAACTTGGATCGGATTGAAAAAATCAAGGCATCAAATTTGCTTAGAAATGGTTGGGATTTCAAGAATAACTTTTATTTTAAGAGAAATCAGTGTCAATGTCTAACCAAAACAGGCAGGTCAAATTCCGTACGAACGCCATTGGTGGAAATAAAAAAATGTGGTACATTAAAAAATGCATTTTGATACATAGTACATGTATGCCAAATTTTATTAAAATATCTAAAATGGTATTACAGATATTAATAAATGATTTTTTTTGAAAACTTTACCGCCCTGTACCTTAAGACATTTCGGACATACGTTCATATGAAGTTTTCTTTTTAAAATGGACCCCCTTAAATATTGACATTCAATTAGAAAACACCCTGTATATATATATATATATATATATATATATATATATATATATATATATATATATATATATATATATATACTCGTTTTGGTTGAGTTGACGGAAACTCTTCACCGGTTTACTCTGTTAGAAAAGTTTCGGAGAATTTTTGATATAAGACTGGAGGCCAATGCGCTGTTCTAATTGGTACTGGAACCCGAAGTGCCAAACCCTGTCAAACTCTTGCTTAATACCCAGCGAAATCGGGGTTCGATTCAGACGAAAGCCGAATTGTCTGTTAGGAAGAAGTTCGCTGGATTCTTGGGGACCTCTAAGCCACCTGGGTAAAACCTGCTCAAAGTATTTTCTGATGCTGCTTGAGAGATATAAGTCTACACGAGGAGAGTATAGTGTGGCCAGAGTGCGGTTTGGGTATCATGGCGATGGAACCCAATTTCCAGTCCGTCGGGATGTAGAAGTGTTATGCGTTTATCGTAGACATCGATCAGTAATCTGAGGGTTAGGTTAGGCAGGTGTATTATTTTGCTGTTGAGACCGTCTTGCCCAGATGCAGAATTGCATCCTTTTTAAGCACGCGTGACTTGGTGGGGGGTTATTGGGGACTCCCGTTGTGCAAATGGATTTTAGGGCAAGTGTAGATTAAGGAACTCCTCAAGACGACCCTCTAAAATGTCCATAATTGAAGATCTTCGCGGAATCGGAAAAATAGATTGTGTGAGTGAAGACCGAACAGTCGGCCTGCCCCTCTTCTGTGGAGATAATGTTGCACTGCGGGCCTGTGAGATGAAATTTGGAGATTAAGATTTTTCATTACGGTAAACTAACTAGGAGGGGATTATCATCCAGGAGTCTACAGTGTGCCTGTTTGTTTCGCGTCTGATTAAGGCGTTAAGGCAATTTTATTCCGTCCTGAGAGAATTGCAAAGGATACGTGTTTTTTCTTTGATTCAATTCACGATTTGCAGTAGAAGTGGATTTCCAGAACATGTCGATGGATATGACACAGGCTTAGACCGCTTCCGTAATTATGAAAGTTAAATCCTTGATGATTCTCTTGAAATCTTGAGTTGTCAGAAGATTTGGTGTTGGAGATTTGATCGGAAAACACATTTCAGTCTGCATTAGATCTTAATTACGGTATGTGTCGGAGGTTTTGTGGAAGAAATATTGTTCTATGGGTTTAGAAACGAGGATGTGATCCATTATTGAAGTACAGAAAAAAAAGTGGATTCGTGTTTGTTATTCGTAAAACGGCATTTGCAATAATGTCGATTAAAGCCTGATTCGGTTGCAGTTGGTTGTGGAGTCAACAAATTGTGTGTGTGTCAGGTATTAAGATCAATTAGGATTACAGAATTAGGTAATCTGGATGCAGATCGTCGCAAAGGGCATTGGAGGCGGGCGAGTTGTAATAGGAAAAGAAAACAATGGGAGAAGGAAAATGCAACGTAATATCAACACATTGGAAATGCTGTAGATGCAGAGGTAATTAAAAACGGGTGGATGGGAAACATTTCTGGTAATTAGGGAGGTGTTCGTTTTGTGTACTGTTTTTTAAGTAGAAGTGGTAGTTGAAGTTGAATTCTTAAACCTAATTATTATTTCGACGGGACAAGCCGCTTTTCCTGGACTCCAAGAGTAAAATATTAAAATTTGACACAGGGCGAAATAAATGATTAAAATTAACATGCATAGTGAGATATATAAACACAAATTCAACGTTAAAAATATTTTTAATTTCTTTTGCTTGTTTGGGTTACTCAGAAAAGAACCATGGGGACCGTCTTAATTGTACATTAAACGCTAACTCATCGAGCACTGGGTGAAATTTTTTGTTGTAAGAAAGATAGGATTATACAATTGTTGGTCTCTCTAAAATGTGCATATGAGGATATTTTATTTTATTTTATTTTCTTGTTAGTTATTTATTTTGTTAAGAAACACAATCAACCAATAGAAGAGAGTGGTTAATAATCTAGATTGTAACAATGCAAAACACTTTAAAACATTTGTATGATAGTTTTACAAAACTAGATTAAGTATTAATTTACCGTTCTACAGAACGGTAAATAATCACTTACAATGTTTGCTTCTAAGAACCATAGAAACCAATCAAGAATCCGACCTACCGATCTTAACGTGCGCATGAAAATTAATAAACACAACTTATCAGACAAACAAGCTATTTATTTATTACTTACTAAAGAACATCCGCACACCTTTTTAAGCGATTTACTGCAAAGTACAATTAGAATAGTAAAAACGTACGTGATAAAATGTAATATTACACGTGATAAATAAAAGGGCGTTTGATGGATAACGCTAGTGTTATGTAAGTCTACCTTAAAAGTACATAATATTACAATTTATGTGGGACACCTTACAGTTCTTACCTTTTTAACCGAAAATTAAAACTTTTAGACCACTCAATAGTAAAAATGGCTGTTTACTTTGGGTTTAATCATATATAAGTGTTTGCATACTTGCTAATCATAAACATTTATACAGCAATTGTTTTTTCAAATATAACAGAACTAATGGTCTGATTTTTTCCGACAAAATGTGTCATTTCAGAAAAGAGTAGCTTTTGCAACGCAAATTACACGAGTCCACGTAAGAGTCGAGTGAAATTTTCCAAATGCAAAGCTACGAAAATCTGAAATGACAAATTTTGAAGGAAAAAGTCGGAAAAAATATATAAATGTTGATGTCAAGAAAATGTTATACTATATGGAAAAAATTCATGGCAGCATAAAAGAATTTTATTATTTCGTTATTACATATAAAAAACACAAAATCCAGAAGTATCTACTCAAACCTCAAAGATCTCCCAATGATCCAAAACCAGCTAACGTTGAAAGTAGTATATAAATCAGCAAGGGATAAAACAGAGTTAATACACTTATTACTTCTGTAATGTATCGAAATGAAAACAGTTGTGTTATAATTCATGTAGACAAAAAGTTTAACTCCTCCGCTACCGTGTGCAAACGGTTGCATCATGGTAAGTATGAAGTACAATACCGTGGTGCATACGTCAGCATTATGGTATTTTTTGTCCGTAACTGTGTAAGGTTATTTTGACGCATCGTGTATATGCAGTATATTGATAACGTAAGGAACGTATTTTGAATGTAAATGAAGTGAGTTTGCACGAAACAAAATTTTTTTTTGTGGATGCAAAATGTAAATTTGTGTAAATGATACCCATTAGAATTTTGAATGAAGCATTAGATATCATATGAAAGAATATCTGAAAGTTGTAGAAAGATTTTTCATGTTGAAAGCATTCAGTTTGGTTGAAAAATAATGTTTTGGGAAAATTGTTACTGAGACGGCACTGGTAAGACTACCAGTTTATCACTGGTCTTTTGCTGCTGTGTACAAAAGAATTCGAATTAAAGAAATGGTTGTTTACGTATGAGTGATATTATTATATATTGATATTGAATTAAAGTGCAGTAAGGAATACGTATGCATATTTTGTTTGTAGAAATTTTGTAATATGGTGCAATAATGGAAAATTGAATGCATGTTCAGAATGAAGTTATTCGAATGTGAGGGAGTTGCTTAAATTGTGCGAAATAGGATTCGCCCACATGCCAAATTTCCATAGAACGTTGAGTTATGGTCTGGGTAATGTATAGAGTGAATATAATAACAATTAATGGGTTTTTCGGAGAGCTGTGAGTGAATTTCCAAAGAAATTCAATATGGCTACGTTTATTTCTCATTTTGTACGCCTTGTTCCACTTTCAGAACTTCGCCGCGGCGAAGAAACTCGTGAAATCTCAATTATGATAGGTGAATTTTGATATTAGCGCGAAGAGATTGGCAATATAGCGGGCAGAGGGTATATAAGCGCGAACCCAATTGAAGTAAGGAGATAGTTAGAATCATTCGGTTAGAGCTTAAGTAAAGACCGGGCGCGCGGCGTTTTAGAGTGTTGGATTTTATTTGTGAAACAGTACAACAGTACGTGTATCAGCGACAGAAATAACCCATAATCGGATGAATCATATATATATATATATATATATATATATATATATATATATATATATATATATATATATATATATATATATATGTATATACATTGATAAATAAATAGTTTAAGTGTGAATTGAAAGGAGATAATAGTATTTTCCTTTCCGAAAGCAGATTTAAAAATAACACAACAAATATTTTGCTGACAGTGTTCAGTAAGCGCGTGACCTAATAGTAAAAAAAAAAGCCTGAAGTAATGCTTTACTGAATTACCAGTTTGTTAATATAGTTAAGACATTGGTGGTCATGACTGACATTGAATGAAGTACATGTGTACAATCGTTAGTAATATCAAATTGATTGTACAAAGCAATTAAGAATTCTATTATACAAGTGGAAGTATACATACTTTATTGTGACAAACGCTTATGTAAAGGGCAAATAATAAATCGGATTGCCCAGGTGGATATGAATATTGCGCGCCAGTGAACGACTGACAACTGCGCTCGCGAGTATACAGCCTAATGAGTTAGCCAGTACGGCCGTCTTCTGTGTTTTGTGCCAAGTGTGGGTGCAAGTTTAAAAAGGATTACTGCAAGTAGACCACACGGACTTCAGTATATCACGGGTAGAGGACTAATTAACGTAAATTGTAAGACATAGTTTTAGGTTTTGATTAACAGATACAAGTACGATTATATTTTAAGTTCATTTTTCTTGTTGAGTTAATAATTTCTTCTTATAAGAAAAATAATAATCAAATTTTATCTATTTTGATGTGTTTAGTATATAAGATTTTGGGGTATTTTTAATCTATAAGCATCGGTTTTTGTGGCGCTTTGAAGCCACGCGATTGTACATATATACATTTGAAAATTGGTCAATATATATCCAATATTTTTGTTGTTTATTTGTGTCAGTGGAGATAAAATTTTAGCATTAACCTGTGTAAATTTACCTAACGGGTTACATCTATGGATAATTGAAATTAATCTTTGCATATTTTTGAGCTTAATGATTGAACTGAAATTGCGTAATGAGCCAGATCGATTACAACATTTTATTTTAACTATTTTGAACTGTTTGACAGTCAGTAAAACACAAAACACGAACAACAGAATATTTCTATTAAGCATGAATTACAGATTTAAAGTATTTAAACACATTGACGAATGTTTAAATACGATTTTTAAAGATAAACTATTTATAAAATATGTGGGGGTTATTTATAATGAAAGCACTGATCATTCTATTTTAAATTTTTCGGAAACAAACCAACGTTTTGGTGTAATTAAAAATTATTATTAATTTTATTAAATACATAAATAAAAAGTTAACCTCGAGTAGGATTTGAACCTACGACATGTACTTAGCTAGAGTACCGCGCTAATCAATTGCGACATTGAGATTCAAGCCCCAATCGATGCAAATTTTGTCTTTATGTATGTAGAACTGAAGTAAATTCTAAATATAATGAGATTACAATCAAATTACTTAAATTAATGGGATGTGAGCCTGCAATATCGCAAGGATTCACACATACCAAAGCAACTTGACTAATATTAAATTATATTTAGAATTTACATCAGTTCTACACATATAAAGACAAAATTTACATCAATTGGGTCTTGAACCTTGATGGCGCAGTTGGTTAGCGCGGTACTCTAGCAAAGTACAGGTCGTAGGTTCAAATCCTACTCGAGGTAAACTTTTTATTTATGTATTTAATAAAATTTAATAATAATTTTTAATTACATATTTATTTTTGCACTTATTTCGTTCATAACAAATAACATAATAATAAAATGTTTTGGTGATTTAAAAATTATTAATTAATTAATTTGTCTAAATTGGGAATATTATTTGGTTTGGATAAATTTATATGTATACGAGGGATACTTAGAAAGTATTCAAATTAATGTTTTATGACTTGGAATAAATTTCTTTTCAAGTGTGCTTGAATTTGAGTTGTGAATGGTTTTACTGAGTAGGCTGCAATCATGTCTTCCACAGTAAGATAGGATTAATTTAACATCCAGCCTAAGACTGTTTATGAAAAATTGGAGATTGTGGTGGCGCTTAGAGACAATTTTTCCTGGACTAAGCATTGTGAGTTGTAAATTTATGGTAAGTGTAATGTGTTTGGAACTACACTGTAGCTGGCTTGGCAACCTGCTTACTTCAGTAAGCCAGCATGGTTTAGACGTGTAACAACCGCGGTGCAAACGGTTGTATCAAATGTTATAGACTTGTCGCTTATTATTATTTGCGAAAAACAAGTAGTGGGAGATCTGAGCCCTCACTCATTGTCGCGTAGTTTGTTCAGTTCTGTTTACACCTTCGCATCAGTTTAGTGCCGTTTTTACTCTTAATTACATCTATTTTATTTTATATAAATTGATATTAGACCGTGATAATTAGTAAAAGTCGTTGTTTACTTCTGCTGATTGTTTCGTGCACAAAGGAAGTAAATACGTTTTCCAAAACATGGAAGGTGTTGATTTTGAAAGCAGCGATGAAAGTGACATGGATGTATATTTTGAGGCGAGTTTTGATTAAGTGGATTCCGGCACTGATGATGAATTTTCTGAAACAAATTATGATGAAAAGGTTGAACCATTGCAATTTGGTGATTGGACGCTAATTACCAACCCGTTTGAAGACAAAAGAAAGTCAAAAATATTTTCTAAAGATTTCCTATACGATATTTATCCCGCTGTAAACTGAGAAAAAGACCGCAAAAGAATATTTCGAATCATTTGTTTCTGTAAAAATTGTAAATTTTTTATGCCAGTGGACGAACGATAGGGCTTTAATTTTTCTTGAAGAAAAAAAGAATCTTGTACTAAAAATGCACAGGCTGCATTGGAAAGATGTCTCGGAAGAAGAATTTTACGTATTTCTTGTACTGGTATTCATGGTGGGTGTGGTTCGTCTGCCTAAAATATCTGATAATTGGAGAAATCAAATTTTAGTAGGAGGGCCTCCAGTGTTTTCTGTAAAGATTATGAACCGAGGCAGGTAAGCGTCTTTTGTTGCAATAATACAGATTATTTGTGAAATTGTTACTAGGTTTCTTTCAATCCTTCATTTTCTTCGATTTTCAAATCCAAGGATTGCTGATAAAACTGAAACACATTCAAGAATAGCGATGTTTTTATTCCACTTACCAGAGAACACTACAATACTTGTTGATATTGGGAAAGCTTTTGCTTTAGATGACTGTCTTATGTTGTATAAAGGACGATTGTACTTCAACCAATGTATAAAGACAAAGCGAGCACGGTTTGGTCTCAAGCAGTTTTGCGTATGTCGGGCTGATTATAAGTTACGCGGTTACACATATAATTTTTCACTATACATTGGAAAAGATATATACCACATGTCACATCTGAAAGCTAGTCCATGTCAGAACGAGTTGTGAAACTTGTGGAAAAACTAATATATCCGCCAAAAGAACAACGACGTAGGAGGAGGTGTTGCATTTGAAGGACATGAAGGAATACGTTAATAAGTACACGGTAAACTTTTGGTCTGAATGTAATGCCGCTTTATGTTCGCAAGATCACTTTCAAGAGTATCAACCATGCTATGCAGAAACGTTGAAACTTATTTACTGGTTATAAGTGGCAACAAACTAATGAATAGTATTTACATTTTAAATGTTGCAAACTACTATATTGGTGTCTCTGTATTAAATAAAGACAGCTCATACTGGTATTGGCTATGTGATCGAAAAGTTGTACGTACTCCACAATACATTCACTTTACAACTGTATTCATCTTTACTTTCACGATCCTTTAAGACGTGAACAAACTTTGGTTTATATGAATGGAACTTATTTTTTTTAAAATCCTTCTGACTCCTTCAATCGTTGTAGTATTGCAAATATCACTCACCGCTATTTGTGGTGTTTCTAAAACTGTTAAAAGTACATCTAAAGTACGTTGGTCCTCAGTCACCGGTTTTTTATGAGAAATTTTGTACCGGTTTTCCACAGAGCCTGTTTGTTTAAATTTTGTCATTGTGCGCGACACTGCTGTCTCTCTGGCTGTCTTATACTTATCTCCGTAAATCAGCACTACTTCGATCTTTTCGTCCTCTGACAGGGCTGGAGGCATTTTTGACACTTAACAATAATTACAACCAACAATAGAAACAAACAACAGTAAACGTAAACAAAACAAAAAAACAGCAAAAATTCAAAAATACAAGAGTAACAAGTTGAGAATGCTCTTCTAGCATTGCCAAACCGAACAAAATTGCAGTGCAAATACAAACTAATAATTTTAAACTTTATTCCTAAACAAACGATAGTCTATGTCTGTGTTTTCTAACTACATGTCAGATAGAGGTTAATAGACATCTAGATGCTAACTAAATTATAATATATCCATATTAATAATTTTTCTGATTTCCAGAAACGCCCTTAAATGTTTTTGAAAATTGACACATAGACGTAAAATCAGATTCTGAGCAACTTTTTTCTCTAAAACTTTTCGATATTTTGTCATCTAACCCCATTTTTTTTACATAATTAAGGCGAATTTTTTAAATTTGCCGCCATGACAGTGGTCAAGTGACATATGCCAAAGTAATTTTTTTTGTTAGTGGACATACTGAATCGATCCCAAGTAACATTTTTTTAAATTTTAATAATAAAATATTCTTCCATTTATTGCAAACTTTGCCGATCACTGTATGTGTGTATATGTATATGTATATGTATATGTATATGTATATGTATATGTATATGTATATGTATATGTATATGTATATGTATATATATATATATATATATATATATATATATATATATATATATATATATATTAAAATAATAGAAGAGGATACCAGTGTTATACATTGCCACACGATAAACTACCCAATTTATGTTTTAAAACGTTGGGCGTTATGGAATGAGTTTGAAAATATCGTTCCTCTTCGCCCTGTACATAATTAATGTAATGCAACGTAACATAACACAACATTCACGCTATTCCCTTCCGCGGTATGCAAAACAATCCCTGCCTGGTTTATTTTGAAACCTTTCTCTATTTTTCCCTATCGCTGCATACTTACCTAGCTTCCGCAAGATTCATACATCGTCTCCGACATGTCCTTTTATTTTTAAAAATCATATTTCTTTCTTTTTTTTACGCGGCCTACCAGGCTGCTGGTATAAATGCTAACAGTAATATTGGTTTTACTAAATCGTATCATTCAAAAAATGACTTCCAAAATATTATGTAAAATCATCAAATACGAATTAAATCTTATCTTAGATAACCGTATTAAGTGCCATCTAACAAATTTTACATGTATGCTGATTTAAAATTTGAATAAAAACAATTGCAGAAATGTTTGATAAACTGCACTCAGTTTTTAATAATGCCACAACTTTATTTCTAGTTAAGTCACAAGGCATAAGAAACTCTATAATTGGTAACCTGACAACTGCAATTGCGATATAAATAGAAACGGATTATGTAACATGTACAAAACGTCGCGCTTGTTATATTCGAAAATACTTTAAGACTTTAATAATTTTCAAAATACTACGAAAATTATTTCGCTGTTCAAACTTTTAAGATTCATATGCTGTAACACATATAATTCAGCTTTAACCAATAATTGTCTTAATTCAAATCCCAATGTAAAAGTCAGTTGCTTTTTCACTACCTAATATCTAATTAAAATTAAACAGTTGTAAATTTTCATAAATAATTCTAAATTAATAATTTTAATTTAATCTTAATAAACACTTACAAACAAAATGGCAACGATGTTTCCGTACCTTTCGTGGTGCGTTTCGATGGAGATAATGACAACACATAATACTGCGAAAATGCCAACCTTTTCGAAATCTTAAATTGAAACGAAACGTGTGGTTTTTGGCTGCAAACTTTTTCAAAATTTTCGATAATTCTTGAATCCACGTCGTTAATAACTGCTCCAAATTTTCTAATGAGTATCATGAAAGTATTTCAATTTAACATAGTAATGAAGGGTTTTTACCTTTTAGGTAGAATGAAGAAGGAAGTGAAGCTTGTTTACGCTGCAAAATATTTATATTGGAAAACTAGACACTTAGTATATTTATATCCTGTACTTAATGTGAAATTTATCGGTTCCGAATTATACAAAGGTTTGGTTTCATTTATGGATATCGGGTATTTTGAAATTAGGTAACGATATTATGTGAAATGGTTTCTTAACGAAACTAACTAATAAAGTCTATAATTAAGCAGGTAAATAATGTGATAAAAGCACTTATTGTAATCGTGTTCATAAACTAAATATATGAATAAACACAGTGGCTACGCTTTATTCGAACTAACATCTCGAATCCATTTCACTGTACTTTGTCACACTATTTTAATACTTCTTCTATCGATAATTAAGCGTAAAACATTTTTATGACACAAAAATTCTACAATAGTTTTAAAATGATATTTACTTATGATTCACAACGATTGTGTTAATTTCTTTACAATTGGAATGTGAAGCGTTTATTTTGACACTTCCAAAACCAATACTATCATTAATTTACATACAATGTTACGTAAGGCTTTATTTGCAGTCTCATCACAATGTTTATTTTACAGAATAGTCCCATTCACTTTTTTCTGTTTGTTTACAAATTATTTTTCAATCAATGCATAATTTCAGGAGATCCAAGGTTTTAGCTGAACTGCCTCATTTCTTCTCCCCCTACATCAAAAGCTGTTCACCACATTTCCTATTGGACTAAACAAATCAAGGTAAAGAAAAAAAACAAAAACTTTAAACTTATTACTTTAAATAAGTGTCTTTATAAATAGGTTAAGGAAAACTTAAAAAACCGGAGATTGCTGTAATTTAATGATTTTAAAGCTACCGATTTCAGATTCATTTTTCGCTTAAAATTGTCTTTATTTACGAACTTCAACTGCTGTTTTGCGATAAATATTAAGAAGGTATGACGCATTCTTCTATCTAAATGGTAATTTTGAAACTTAATCTAGTTGAAATGTATTTTATAAGAATCTTATATCCCACCCTTGTTTAGCATATAGTATATAAACAAGGATCCTACTTAATATCTACATTCTATGATTTTATGTACCAAGTGTCTGATTAAGACAGGTAACCCGCTGTATCTCAGAAGCTATTTATCGTACAATTTAGGTAAAAAAATCAAAGTCGCATAAGAGAAACTGCTAGAAATTATTGTTAAGTTTCATACTCCACCAAGGGCATAGTTCACAATAATAACACAAAAACATAATTTTTCTATAATTCTATAAATTTAGACCAATAAAATAGGCACATTCGATTCATTCATAATTTTGATTTTCCCGAATTTTGAAATTTTTTAAATTTATATTTTTAAATAGGGTACTGGCTATGTTTTATATTTGATCAAAATAACAAAAATAACTGTATTAATAATATATGTAGCTTAGTGCTGACTTTTAATGGCGTTTCAAAGCGGGTTAATCCACGGGCATTGAATTCGTCATTTTAATTATATTTTACACATCCATACCATTTTAAACAAAATATACTTTATGGTATACATTTTAATCATTTACTTGAAAGAGCATAGAATTGAAAAAAAACGGTAAAAACCGCATCTCAACACATATTTTCTAAGCGAAGATACGAGAAAAAATAGGTATACTAGGGGATCGAGTTTTATACTTAAGTAAATTGAAAATTTTACATAATCTAGTAGGCGTCCAGATGTCATAAATTCTTAAATGTAAAGTAATTTAATTCATTTGTTGGTCATTGTCAAAAAAAGAGCGAGGAGTGCGCCGCCATATCAAAATATCTAGTCGATTGATAAATGTTATATCACACACGACTCCGTTAGCATAAAATAATGTTTCAATATCTATTTGTTTTATTTTTTTTTTCTGTAACAAAGTCATATTACAATAGAAGGTGTATGCAAAATTAACTAAAACTTTATTTTAAATTCGATTTTACTTAAATTGTCATAAATTGTTGACAACTTAAATATAAAATTAATGTAGAGTGATTAAAAATTATCATTAATTTTATTATATTTAGAATTTACATCAGTTCTGCATAAATAAAAACCAAATTTACATCGATTGATTAACGCGGTACTCTAGCAAAGTACAGGTTGTAGGTTCAAATCCTACTTGAGGTAAACTTTTTATTTATGTATTTAATAAAATTAATAATAATTTTTAATTACATATTTACCTTTGAACTTATTCGTTCATAACAAAAACTTATAATAATGTACAGTGAATTTATGAAACTGTAACGGTTAGTAATCTAAAAATACGTAATGCCTTACACAAATAGTGAAGCTTATGGCATGTTAAAAGTGTATTTTTAATGTTTTGAAAATGCTCCGATTGCAGCAAGGGAATATGCATTAAGATATCCCCAGAGACAACATTTTTACAGAAGAGCATTTAAAAATTTGGCTAAACGTTTACAACAAACCGGATCTGTTCAACCTAAAAGAAATTCTACAAGACGGCCAAGAAACAATACAGAAATAGATGAAATAAATGTTTTAGGATACATTGCTGCAGATCCACATGTGAGTGTAAGAAAACTAGTTTGCGAGTTAGGAATTACTAGGTCCTGTGTTCACTATGTTTAAAAAAGAAATCGTTTCATCCATATTGTTAAGCATTAAAAGTTACAGATTACGGTAGAAGACTGGATCATTGTAATTGGCTTAGGGTATGTTGAATGAAAATCCAAATTGTTTATCAAATATAATGCGGTTCGATGAAGCTACATTTTCCAGTAATGGATCTGTAAATAGACATAATTTACACTATTGGTCTGATCATAATCCACACTGGATGCAACAAGATTTTAACCAGGGTTGCTGGTCAGTTAACGTATGGTGTGAGATTTTAGATGATAAAATTATAGGCCCTTTTGTTTTAATGAACATTTAAATGGCGAGCGTTACTTAAGATTCTTAAGAGATGAATTGCCTATATTATTAGAAGATGTTCCTTTAGCAGTATGGCGAAATATGTGGATACAACATGATGGCTGTCCAGCCCACTTTAGAAATGAAGTAGTGCATTTTTTAAATCAACAACATGAGTATAGGTGGATAGAAAGAGGTAGCATATTCCCGTAGCCGCCAAGATCTCCCGACCTTACTGTGTTAGATTTTTATCTGTGGGGCCAAATTAAAGATTTAATTTTTATATAATGACTTTTCCTCAAGGAAATCGGTTTATAAGGAAATATTTTCGACATAGTGGACAAAATTATGTTTCCAAAGTATACAGTATAGAATCTAGAAAACTATCGAATTGGACGAATATGTAATAATCGTGGATACAATAATTTACAGTTTTTAACAGTACTAGTTTTTCATATGTGCACGCAACTATATCAAAAAGTGCACGCGCCTCATGGTGATTCGTTACATGATGTATTGGTACATACTGGAAACTACCAAAGGAGTCTTGTTAACTATATAGAAACGGCGTAACAACAAAATTGAAAATGTATATTAATAATAGGCTTTGTCCTCACTCATCCACTCACTGACTAACTCATCAATCAACACCCAGGTCAGGCCGTTAGGCCTAAGAACTTCAAATTTGGGTAACATACACGCTTTACCACGTAGGCGCACAAAAACGCAGGATTTTTAAAACTACTAAGGGTAGAAATTAAGAGTTAAAAAATAGGCCTTTTCGTAAACCCGGACAGTTGGAGATCTAAAAATTGTGGAATCGTTGATAATCGAACGAACTCATGTTTGACATTTTACGACAGGGGGATGGAATCGGGTTCCAAAGGGGGATGAATTGTTTAAGCAAAGTAAATATATCTTAAAAACCGTTAAGCCTGGAAACATTAAAATTGATATTTGGATGTTCCTTAATACCATGTTGGGTATCAATCTAAAAGGGTTTTACAACCAAAATGAAGATCATTATGGAATTTACGAATTCAGTTCAGGAAAGTGCTAAACGGGAGGAAATTGGGTGAAATGTTGGGTTTTTAAGATCTATAGCAAAAGCATCTTAGGGATATTTGAAATTCAAATTAAACATGATTTCGGAAGTATATTTAGAAGGCTTTTGAAAATCGATATAAGAGGGTGGAAAATAAGGGATGAAATGTATCCCGTTGCGAAGCATGGGTATTTCGCTAGTCTTTAATATAATAATATACCTAATATAATAATGCTGAAATACTAGAACCCACGTACGTTAGCGAATATCTCTCAAAATAGAAATTCGTCAAAAACCAATAAAGGGATTTTTAGATAATTCAAATTTTACGGTTTGTGCTGTGTTTTCTTAATTTTTCTAGACTATTAACAGTTAAGAAATAGTTTTCTGTAGGTCCTAAAGTTTGTTGCATTTCAACATTAGAATTTTATACAAGACATTTATTGATTTCGTTAGATATAATGACCTGAACACAGTTAACTACGTCAATGTTTTATCAGTGTTTTAACAGATACAAGTACTATGGTAATAAAAAATTATCACTGTACACTACCAAAATCGATAAAAAGTGTCATTAAAATATTTAGATACTTCAGTAAACGTTTTTAATCGTGTCACACTACAATCATGGAGATGAAACTAATTGGAAACGGAACGCCTGCTGATTGTGCTTTGAACAGAGATTTTCTTTCGAAAAGAAGAAAAGGCTATATGGAGGTTGGTCCACAGAAAGTGTGCATGCCTTCTTGTTATGGACCATACTGTGACAGAATTAAGAAATTTCATGTTCGCGATGACGATGTTTTCATTATGGCATTTCCTAAATCAGGTACAATCTTCTTTGTTGGTTGTATGTTGATCATTTTATTTCTAAAGGAACAAGGTGGACTAATGAAATGGTTGGTTAATTGTAAATGATTTGGATTATGAAAAGGCAAAACGAGAAATTACTGATCAGAGATGTACTAGATTAGAGTAAGTGTATAGAATTTATGATACAAACATTTTACTTTAAATTTAGACAAATCTGATTATATTCACATGTGGCACCGATCTTTAAAAATCTCGAAGATATTGAAGAAATGGATAGTCCGCGTTGTATTGGAACTCACCTCCATTGGACATTACTACCTCACGATATCCTAAACAAGGTTTGCCCTAAAATTTAACAAATCTTTAATAAGAAAATAACTTTTAGATAATTGTTGTGTTACGCAGTCCACAAGATGTATGCCTCTCTTTTTATTACGAAAATAAAGCGGCAGTGAATTACAACAAAAATTTTGACGAATTTTGTGAAATGTTTTTAGGAGAAAGGAGTACTAATAAAATTTAAAAGTTGATTATTTTTTGATTAACGGCTTTTCCAATACCACAAGGGCCATTCTGGGACGTTACCTAAGGGTTTCGGGGGCAAAAACATTGCGCAAACGTTCTATTCATCAAATATAAAGATATGAAGGAAGATTTGCCGTCAGTAATTAAAACAGTTGCTAGTGTTTAGGAAAGAAATTAAATGGTAACGAAATTAAAACTTTAGCGGAGCACCTAAGCTTTGAGTCCATGAAGAAAAATGAACTATTTAGTCATAATGAGTTGTTCGAAGGACAAATAAATTCGTTTATACGTGATGGTGCCGTAGGTGAACATAAAACAATAATATCTAAAGAAGTGCAAGCTAGATTTGAAGAACGCGTTAAAGCACTGTATGAAACGACAGGATTGACCTTTGACTAATATTCCTATATATACATAATTATTTCCATAGGAATAATTTTGTAGTGCTAATATCATGTAAAGACCGAATAAAACAAAATGTTAACCAGTGTTTTTTTCTTTATTCCCGATTTGGTTGTGAATTTTTTTTTATTGACAAACGTTATTCACGAGAAGCAGAAAGTTTTCGCCATAAAAACGTAACTGTTCAAATAATTATTGAATATACTGATAAGTAAATGCTTTTTACCCTCCAACCTACATATACATATGTAGGGTCCAGTGCAAGAAGTACCCAAGTCACATTTTATTCATTTCGAGTTATACAGCATTAAAGTTTAATAATTGGAATTTAAATAACGGTACTGGTGTGATCTCGATAAAATTTATTTGAGAAGTACCTTGCATTAGCCGGGTTTATTACATGTTTAATAAATCTGAAATTTCATTTTATTTTGTTTATAATTAAGTAATTTGTTTTGGACATAGGTACTTCTTGCCAGTAACCAATAAGTACAAGCAATGAAAAAACTGTTTTTATTGAATTAAATGAAATAAAAAGAACATTTTTTTCGTCTATATCTATAACCAATAACTTAAAGTAGGTTTTAATAAAAAACTAATATAAGTTTTTATTCATACACCTCAACATCTGAATCGTAACATTCTTCTTCGTGTCTGTGTACGACTAATGGACGTTCCTTGTCCAATACCTTACAAAAATCTCTAAATTATAGAGGCACATATTGCAGTAAAAATTTTACGTTTTCTAGCTTTGAATCCTTTAGTTTTAGGTATGTCAGGTAAGCATTTTTAGGAGTTTGGTTATAAAATCTTCCATTACCTATTTTGTATAGGGCAATCATTGTAGTATAATCACCAGTCATGGTGTCTCTTGACATAGGCTTCGAAGTGTGACTGAATAGTACTGAACGTATTTTGGAAATTCCGGGTACTTGAGGCTTTAGGCGATTTGCGTAGAAGTCCTTGTAGTCCAAAACCGGTATAGTTTCTATATCAGTATATAAATTAGGGTTGGATAATAAGGAATGTTGTACACAAACCACTTCGAATGGGTTTTCCTTTCGGGTCTCTTTAATAAGTTTAACATAATATTCTGGATTATGAATCTTTTCAGTTTTGAGTCTCCTTTTCTCTATAGAAGCAAAGCACCTATCAATGGGCATCATAGTGTGTCCAGGTATGGGGTATTGTATTTTTATTTCTGCAAACACAAAGAGAATCCAGATAGGCAAGCATAAATCTGTTTTTGTTTTGCGAAAAACAGTTATCACAAAAAATAGTCAGAGACGATTGTTCCGCAGTCTTATGTGTGTTTATGTAATGGTTTAAACATGAAATAACCTCGTTTGGACCTTTAGTCGCAAAGTTTTCGGTATATAAGTACATTGACGCCCGATTGGTTTTAATATTGCAAATTCCAAAGTTATACAACCACAACTGTCTTTTGTAATATTCATCTTGTATATTAGTAACAGGTAAGGGTAGATTCTTTTCATAGTCTATTGAAATTATGAGTTCATTGTCATTAGTTGATTTGGCACAGTTCCTAATTTCGTGGAAAAATACTTCAGCTTTACGTTGATGAAGTTCTTTCTTGATGGACAGGTTTTTTAAAACAAGATTGTTGTTATTTAATTTTGCTTGATACATATCTACTACAAACTTTTCACAAGTTGCACAAATATCTTTTCTAGGTGACCCAAAGCTATATTGAAGTCTTCATTAAAGACTTTGAAAATATTCCATATGATGCAGCCTGTTCTGGATTTAATTCATTATATCTTTTATGAACTGCTGCTACTGATAAGTCTGCAGGTAAATATTTCCGCAGACGGTTATCTGAACGTGAGTAGTGAGATTCACGTGCAGGTAAATCTGAAATATATCTTCGAATGTTTTCCATTATATTTTGTTTCATTCTAGTTGGTCTAGAGTCATGTTTGCCTCGAAGATCGCTTGGAGTTACCTTAAAGTTCTGTACTTTCTTTCGCAATCTCTTTTGTTATACCGTGAATTGCGAAAAATGCTTGTTGGCACAAAGAAATAGATTTATTATCAATATTGACGTTATAAAGAAACACACTTCTACATGTTTTATTATCATTTTCATTACTACGAACGCGACGACGCTTAGCTTCAACTTTTCGTAGACATCCACGCAAATAAAGATTTTGTTCTGAATGACGTGTTTGTAGTTCAACAAAATTCTTAAAAATCTTACCTCTTTCTTCTTTATTAATTTTTTGTTTACACTTGCACCTGCACAACGGAATATCTCGAGGTTTTAATGTAGTTTTTTTGAGCTCTCTTCGTTTGGAACGTTTCCAGTTTTCAACATGTCTCGTTCTTTTTTTACCTTTCCCACTTATTGAGGTAGAAGGAATAGGTTCCTGTAACGTTACAGCTACTGTTTCTTTCTTGTTCTGACCCTCGGCACAGCCACAGTCACTTCCAGAATCTATCTCAGACTCTGAACTTGGAATCCAATCGTCCTCACTCTCTTCATAAGGTTCTGTAATAACAGCAAGAAATTCACGCGAATACTAAACAAACGTAACCTAAAAGTAGCAACAGCTGATGGTTTAAAAGGCGGAATTTCTGGACTTAGGTTTTTTTTGCACCAAAAATTACGCCACGATGTTAACCAACCGTCATGAATAATAGCCTACTTAGGTTCCTTTTAAGTAAACTGATTCAATAGGAAGTTTAGTATAGGTGTTAATGTACAGATGGCGCAAAAATGACCAAATCAGAAAAAATGTGACTTAGGTACTTCTTGCACTGGACCCTTCATATGTAGGTATAGAAGGTTATGCAATCGACTTTTTGCACAATCGCTAAATGGACTTATTAGCTCATTTTACAATTTTTGGCCAAGTTTCGCCGAGACCCGTCATCATGTCTGGATGTCTGTGTGTATGTGGATGTGTGTATGGATGAATGTTAGTATCCACGATAACTCCAGTACGAAAATACCTACGTACTTCAAATTTTGTATTTAAGCTTTTCATTTGGATTAGAGCTGATTACATTTTGGGAGAAATGCAGCGGCGGAGAGGGGGGTTTATTAGGGGCAGTTTTTCGTTTTTATCAACTATTTCTAAAACAGCTGTATATTTCAAAGATATAAAAATACCTAGATATATACCATAAACATATCGACTAATTATGTTCTATTCAATTTTTTTATATGACGCGTAGTTTAGCGGCAAAAAAATTCCTAAGGTAGAATTTAAGTGTTAGTTGAAATTTTTACATCAGAATAACGATTAATTTTATGAGAAAAAGTGTAGACGTATTTCTTAAAGAGAATTTAATTTTACATAAATTTCTTTTATAAAGTTTTTTAATCTAAAGCGAAATAAATGTAAAAATTAAATAAATATGATTGAAAATGCTGAAGCAGTATTATCGATATTTTTATAGAAGCGGACGGCTTTGGAATTTTTTTTACGTCATGTATTTATGTCTATTAATCTCTATCTGACATAAAGTTTCAAACGTCACTCTGACATAGATTATTGATTTTGTTTTAAGAATGTTGTCTATTTTCTTTAAGAACGTATAAAAAAGAGGTTGCATAGGTAAGAAAGTACTATTTTGCAGACCGATCTCAAGTTTACAGACCGAGTCGTCAGGTGAGGTCTGTAGTGTGACGTCTGCAATAGTACTTTCTACCCAGGTTTGAATACTATTTTGCTGCTCATTATGGTATAATTATACATATTAGAAATTAAAAACAAATAATAGTAATTGCAAGAATATATAGGTATTGTGCTTCCAAGGAATAATTTTTGTTTAATCGAATTACTATTTTATTACAAATTGCATTCCAAAATTGTACAAATTGTAACTTTCAATTTAATTTTAATCCACAATAATGTCAATTACCTTCTGTTTAGATGTCAGATTTTTTGTTTGAACTATTTGTTTACTTCGTTGTTTTGAATTAATAACGTGTTTTCGATTATACGAATGCTTCTTTCGCTTTAATTCGCTTTAGGTTTTGTTTCTCAAGTTATGTACAAGCGGAAGCGGTCTAAAGCAATAAAATTAGTTATTAATATAAGGTTAATTCTTTAATTCAATCTTAACTTCCGTAGATTTCTCTGGAAGTCAATCTAATCTCATCCTTGATACAAACGAAATGTAGGTCAGAATGTCATTTGTTAGTTGTCACATTGTTGATACAGCATAAGAAAAATGTCAATTCCTTTGTACACCTAGGTGTGCAAAATGAGACTTCAAACTTCAAATGAAGTGAGCAATGCCTACTTTTCTAACCGGCCGGGAGAAAAAATTATTTCATTTCTTTTAATTTAAGTTAGCATCTAGACGTCTAATAGCCTCTGTCTGTCATAATTTTTAAACGTCTGTTTGACATAGATTGTTTTTGCGTATACAATGTTGCCTATTTTCGTAATGAACTTCTTATAAAAGAGGTTGCATAATCATCCTAAAAAAAATGTTATTAAAATTATTTCATTTCTTTTAATTTCGATTTTATAGGTTGGAAGGTCGTGTGGTGTTTCACACTAGATATTGAAGGTCATCAGTAATTACATATAAGTTTAACTTTATTTGCTCATTTTTATAATATTGCAAAGTATTCTATTTTTACAATTTCTAATTACACTATTATTTATATTTTTACATTGACATTTTTACGTTATTACCTCACGCTATCTATCTTGCCCCTTCTCCCATTATCTGTTTTCTTCTTTTCCAGGTTTCCTCCATCCACTCTGCTCCCCTTCCCTTTTCCTCTAGTATTTCTTCTACAGTCCCGTCATCTTCCCTTAACTCCCTACACTCTTTTATCACATGTCTCATATTTTCCGTCACTTCCCCGCATAATTTAGAACTCCTTTCTTCCTCTTTTCTCCAATACTTCATTACCGCATCTGAACCTGGCTATCATTTTTTCTTTCCCTTTTTCCCTTCCATTTTCAGATATTCTGGGACCCCTTCTACTTTAATCTTTCTATAATTCACATTGTGTTTCGTTTCTTTTATTTTTGCTCATCTTTCTTGCTTTTGTATGTCCCTGTTTCTTCTGATTAAGTCCCCTCTTACTCGCACTCCCTCTTCCCTTAATCTCTACTTATTCCTTCGCGTATCCGCTTCTTTTATAATATTCTTCTCTACTACCTTGTACGTATTTCACTCTCACTTCCTTTATCTGTTTCCAACATGCCTGTAATATTTTACACTCCGTTCTTTCTCTCATTTCTTTCTCAAATTTTTTGCCCTGCTTCCCGCCTCTACCCTTACTTTTCTTCCTGTGCTTCCTCTCTTATAATATACCCCGGTGTTTCCTTATCAAGTCCCATTACCCATTTCCAATATTTTTTTGTAGCTCTTCCACCTCTTTTTCCTCCTTCATCCCCCACACCTCTGCCCCATCCACACTTACCTATTAATTTATTTCCTTTCTCACCCTTTCCTTTATGTGTTCCCCATCCTTAATGTCCCGTCTCATTGTATATCCCAGGTATGTGAATTCCTTCGCCTACTGCGCTTCTTCTTCCCTCCATTTCCTCCTTCCTTTTCCATCTCCCCCTCCCTTTGTTTTCTTGGTGTTTACTTCCAGTTCGTTTCTTTTCATATATCTTTCCATCATTTCTTTTCCTCTTTACCCACCAACACCATATCGTCTGCCTACGCCACCGACCACACCCTCTTAATGTTTCCTCCAGATCCCGTATATAACAAAAACAAGCTTGGGCTCAATCGGCGTCCCTGTCTCAGACCATTTTTGTTATTGCTATTCCTATAGCTTTCCCTGTTCACTCTGTGGAATGCCGCCTTTATGTCCACGAATAACAACACATTTTTCCCACTTTTCTTATCTATTTCTTTATTTGCCAAGTGTTTCAATATATATGTTGTCTATCACCCTTCTTCCCTTCCTGAACCCAGCCTGACCATCTGGTAGCAGTTTCTTTCCCTTTATCTCCTTCTGTAGCCTTTCTTCTAGCACTGCTGCATATATTTTGTATGTCGTGTTCAATAAGGTCACGCCCATGTAATTTTTCACTTCTTTGCTGTCTCCATTTTTGTATACCGGACACATTATTCCTTTTCTCCATCTCCCCAGGAGTCTTCCCCTCTCCACATCTTGTTAATTATTACCGTCATCCTTTTTGCTACCCTTTTCTCTCCGTATACGCACTCCTTTTCTTGTATCCGGTCTTCTTCCACCGCTTTACCTTTTTTTACTTTCTGTGTTACCTCTTTTCCTCTTCTTTTATTCCTGCTCCTTCTTCATCTACTTGGTATATTTATTCTCTTGTCTTTCTCCTCTCTGTCTCTGTGTCCCCTTCAGCAAATTCCTGAAGTATTTCTCCGATTCCTTTATTTGTATTCGCGTTTGTGTCCTTCTCTCTTCCTTTCTTTTTTTAACTATTTCATATACATCTTCTTTCGTTTTTATTTCCTTAATCTTCTCTTCTTGTTTCTTTTTGTTTTCGTCCTTTTCTCTCTTGCATGTTTCTTGTATTTTCTTACTGCTCGTTTATATTCTTCTTTTTTTGCTTTCCCTTTTTCCATTGTCTTAGCGTTATTCTTGCCTTCATCTTGGCCTCCTGGCATCCTCTGTCCATCTCGTTTTCTCTCTTTCCAACTTTTAAGTTTGACTTCCTCCGTTGCTACCTCCATCTTCTCTCTCTTTTTTCCATACTTTCTTGTACTCCCTTACCGTCCCATATTGTTTTTTCCATTTTCTCTTTGTACTTCTTTATGCTCTCCTCTGACCATACTTTTTTGTTATGTACTGCTCTTGCTTTTCGCTCTGTTCTCTTTCTCCCCCTTCCATTGCCAGTTCCAGTGGCTGGTGGTCCGATTCGACCCTCTCGCTTACCGTCAATGCTTTCTCCTTTTCACCAGCCTCTGCGTTCGTTATCACGTAATCTATTATTGATTCTCCCCTCCCTCCTATGTACGTGTACTCCCTCTATCCCCTTTCTTCCTTATTCTCATTCATTACTTCCCACCCCCTTTCATTTACACTTCTAACAGTTCCTTTCCCTCTCTGTTTAACACTTTGTCCTTGACGGTACCTTTCCCGTTCCTTTCTTTTTTTGTATTACCCCCTCTACGCTATACTCGCGTTAAAATTACCTTCTATTATTATCATGCTGCCTTCCTCTCTTATATCATCTCTTTTAGGTTTTTCCTTGTCTCTTTCATCCTTCTGCTATTTATGGTCATTATTTTTATTTTTTTTATTCCCTTTCTCTGTTGCACTCTCTCTTTTCTTTTTTTCAACCATTTTATCCTTATTCCCGTTATTATTCCTCCCTTTGGTATACCTTTTCTGTTATCTCTCTTCTGGTGCTGTACCACCGATAAGAATTCCCCTGACATCTCCCTTTTCCACCAATTCCATTCCTTTTCCTTCATCCATGTCTTTTGTAATCCCACCATGTCCTGCTCTCTAATGAACTCCGAAAATTATTGATCTTTGTTCCTTATTCTCGCTATATTCCCGAACAGTACTTTTAGCTCTTCTGTTTCTTCCTGTACCACTTTCCTATCTTCATTTTGTTCCCATTCATGTTCTTTTCCTTTTCCGATACTCATTTGCCGTTTCGTCACCCTTCTCTCCTCTTTTTCCCCCACCTCGTCTTTTAGTCTTTGCGCTTTGCTTACCCCTCTTCTCTCCCATGTCTCTCCTTAATTCCCTCGTTCTCTCATTCCATATATATATATATATATATATATATATATATATATATATATATATATATCTTTCTCCATCTATCTCCATTTTTTCCCTCCGCTCTTCTTTCCGCCGCCCTGTACATTATTTCTCTTTGGATTCTCCTTTCTTCCCGTGTCAGGTCGTGCTCTATGTATATTTTTGTATCCCTTAGTTTGCTCTTTTTCGACATAATTTGTTTGCTTCTCCTCCCATCTCTCTATGTAGCTCCGTCACTTATTCCACTTTTAAGTTTAATTTCTCTTCAATCATAACCTGTAAATCCTTACTGCCTCCTTGTTTTTCCACCCTTTTATTACAATATAATTCTTCCTTTGCCTCCTCTCCTTCCTTTTTTTTCCTGCCACGCCTTTTCCCTTTCTCTCATTTCTTCCTTCATTGCCTTGATTTCATTCCTTATTCCTATCGTGTTTTGTTCCATCATTTCATTTATTAATTCTTTCACTTCCTCCATTTCTCTTTCTTTTTTCGTTATTTCACTTTCCTTTATATTGCTTTTCTCTTCCCGTTCCTCTCTTGAATGCTGAACGTTTGGTGAACTTATTTTCTTGTCCTTGCTAAATATTCTTTGCCTTTCTGCTTCTTCTTCTTCCTCTCTCTCTCTTATTTATTCCTCACTTATTCACGCTTACTGCCCCGCCTCTGTTTTCTCGCTTTTGCGATTCTTTCTGCTTCCGTTATTTACTTGTTTGTTTTTCTATTTTTTGTCCATAGGTCCTTAGTACTTTTCTTAAACTTAACTTTTTTTACTTGACCTTTTTTATTTTCTTTTTTCTTTTTGTGGCAATTTTTCTAATAAAATATACGGATCACTATTCTATGTCTCAATTGCAGTAATTAGTACTTCAACCCGTCACCTTCGAAGCTTCACCAGAATGTTTGTTTGTCACGAATACAAATATTATAAATAAATATTTTAAAGTGTACTTGTATATTCGCTTTGCACCGGTATATTTATTTTCATTAAACCGTCCTTTCGCGTAATTGTTACACCAATCACTACATATATACATTAAACTACCTTATTAATTCACTAATAATTAAACGATGTATTAAATTCAGAGCAATACTAAAACACATCTTCACTTAACCAAATCGGAAAATAGAACCAACAGTAATCATATTTCCTTTTTTACGTAGTGGTAGACCATTCGCCAATTAGATCTATCAGCTAAGTAGGTTGTTTCACAATAACTTTTTATAGCGTTTATGTAAATTTACTCCTGTGTAAATTTTTTTATGTAGGTCAGCATAATACTAAAATCGGTCCTAACACATACGTTAACTAATAGTAGAGACCCTCTAACTAGTTTTTTCTAGTTCTCTGAAAGTGAATTAGGCTGGTTTGTTTATTAAGTTATTAAATAGGCTTTCCCTACGCTCAATGCAATGTTTCGGTGGGCTGGGCTACGCACGTCTCCAAAGATGTTTTCCCTGAGAAGAAACGAAACATCTGCGGACCGCGCATTTAATGAAAATATTTTCACCTAGAAGGGAAGGTTATCCAGAGGTTGGATATGGACACATCTGCGTGCTCGAATGTAACGATCTACATTACGATCGCAGAACCGGCCCTTAACCACTACTAGTTTTCACATATTCGTCGTCATTGAAATGTTCTTCTAGTCGATTTGCAAGGTCCTTCTCTCTAATGCTTTATCACAATTTGTGTAAAGGTACTGTAAAAATGTTCCGTTGATTGAAGTGTTGCGTACCTGAAATTGTATTAGAAGAATGTTCTTACAATACCAAAATATCGTAGTCATTACCTTTAGACACTGGTAGCAGAGAAGTAAGGTTTGTCCCCTGTGACAATTGTTTCAACACGTCCACAGAGTTTTCTCCACAGAACTCTAAACAGAATTCAGCTGCACAGTTGAGAGATGCACAGATTTCCTGCGAAAACAACCATGTCATTTTCGCAAACGGTTGAATCCGAAGCCTTCATTATTCTGCTATTTTTGTACCTTCAAGCTTCCATTGCATAATGCAAGTTTATTAATAAAGGCAACGTTGTCATGTGTTGCTAGCAAGAATTTTTGTCCCATTCAAAACGGATTTGGTCAATCTTTTTGCTTCGGTAAATTTTTACCTGCACCCGATCCAACCGATCTATATTTTGAGAAAGAACCTTACCAAGTAAGGAGTTCGGCACTCAATGTTCTTGGCTTCTGACATCGTAATAAACGAACAGTTTTATGAAAACTAGTTGATGTAAAATTCATTTTTGTGTTCTTGTTTCGCTGCCATACCTGGATCTTGCTAGAGCAAAATATTTGGCGCGACCCTCGCATACTGGATATTACCTATTTCCATTCTTAATAACATAAAGCAGTTTTAGGTTTGATCCAAAATTAAACAGAAATAGCGGCCACGATGTTTTTAGCTTCCATAAGATTGCGAAAAGTTTTCTATGTATTAGGAATACTTGTATTAATATATATGATTACAGGATTTCGTTATTCTAGAACGAACTCTTAGTTCCAACTGAAATTACATACTACGTGTGAGAAGTTAAAATTAATAATTGAGGAACACTGTAAGTTCATTACGCCTTACTGGAGGTCAAAATGAATGATGTTTCCAAAATATAGGATGAAGTAGTATATTTAAGGATTTTACCAACCATGATCAAGAGTAATATGGTGAAATGATACTTGCTTAAATATTGCTAAGATTTATATTTCGAGGATGTTAGAATTGTTATTATTAGTAATCCATGTGTTGTCTTTCACGCTTCGTTCAGGACTTCTGCAGAAAATTAGTCAGCTATTACCCAAATAAAACAGAACATTACCAAATATGGCAATCGCCACAATTACAATTTTAAAATTTCAGCATGTAAATTAATGTAAATGTAAATTATAAGCTCAATTTTACTATAGGCCCCAAGCCTTTTAAACTGTTAGATGTCATCAAGCACTGAACGTTCCTACCACCCTTTCAATGTAATTGTATATGTTATGAATGATCTATGTGCCTGTTTTGTACCATCTCACCGACCTTTACGATTTTGTGCATGGTCCCTAGAGCCAACCAGAATATTGAAAAAACTGGTGTATAACTTTTCCCATAAAGCCTACTTTTTACACTGAGATGATAGTTAAAATCCATGTTCTGTTTTTTCAAAACATAACAACCAGTGTATAGAAATTTGCAACTCTTGCAAACGTGAAAAACAACAAGAAAACTACAACCGCGATTTACATATTAAAGGAAAACCAGCCGCTGTTACAATAGCCAATTTATATACAAGTTTTAGGGAACCAAACCGTTATTTCACCAAAGGGGAACCAACCGCTGTACCACCAACTTAACTTACATACAACTATTAGGAGAACCAGGCGATGTTCCAACAAACTAATTTTCATACCAAAGAGGAAAACAACCGCTGTTCCATGGGTACAATTTACATACAACTATTATAACCAACTTAACTTACATATCAATGGGGAACCAACCTTTGTTGCACCAACTCAACTTACATGCAGCTATTAGGGGAACGAATCGCTGTTTCAACAGCTTAACTTACACCGAAAGGGGAAAAAATAGCAACTGCTTATCAAACAACAACAAACCAACACTATACGTATATAAACTAAGCTTACCAGAAACCCTGAAGTCCTTCTATAATAAGCACACAAATTCACAACCTAAATCAAAAGATAGGGTTACAAATTTATGGCGGCTTGCTTTTTCAAAATGTACGCTTGGCATGTGGCAAGGTTATGTAAATCATTGCGAAAAAATAATTGTGGAAGACTGAACAAAACTAATGGGGTCAATTTCTGTTGAAATATTCCACCATTCATTATTTCTCTCGAGGAATCAGATTCATATTCAGAACTTTCTTCTGTTCTAAAAATGATGAACCTAATTCAGATGTAGAAAAAATGGAGATAGAATAAGGACTTGGACTTTTGACTCAGAATCTCTTGAAAGATTCAATTGGCACTTATTAAATATTTTTAAACTACCTGAAGGACGGTAAACGACAAAGCAGTGGGTTTCTTTATTTATTTGTGTTTAGTTTTTAATTTTGTTGAAAATAAATGTTTTTTTAGTTGTTTCAAATTATTTTGTGAAATTTAATGAAAGTCTTTTATAAGACAGCCCAGAATAAATTTATGAGTAAGTTATAAAAAATTCAACAGGCTCCTTCTATTATTATACAGAAATCCGTGGTTACTATTCGTTTCAATTAGATGTGGCAACCGTTAAATTTATTTTGGCATATAATCAGATTTGAGGTTATTGAGAACCTTCTAATACCAGCATACTTTTGGTGTAATAATAAAAACCCCAAATCTAAGGGGCAAATAAACAAAAATGGATTATACTACTTTATGTCGCGCGTCAGATTTGTTTTTCGAAGCACAAATGCGCTCTCAAGACGCACGTAACTATTGTGGCTCATCGCGAATGACCACGATGAATGGATTAAACTCGTGGAAACAGTTATTTGTACAACTAGGGTAGTGTTATATTCAACTTGACCACAAAATTTCACAAACGAGCGTGATGAATAAATAAATTGAGTAAAAAAAACTTTCCCTTCGCGTTTAGCACATATTTTTCTTAGTTTATGCGCTTTATCAAAGCATTATCCAGTTTTAATTATTGTAATAATTGATAAAACAGCCCATAATTAAATAGCTAACTTATAATCATTTTATAACTATTAAGTTCACATACTTACTGATTGTGTTCGTCAGTTCGTACAATTTCGTAAATATTTTGAAAAGAATTAATGACGAATTGCTGTTTTTGCTGAAAGATTATTTATTGAAGTAGAACCAGGAGAGCATTGCCATTAATCTAAGTAATGTTTTGCAATTTCTAATCGTTTTATTAATTATTTTTGAATTGGAGTGACACGTTTCCTTAATTTAACACAAAGCGTTGTAAAGTAATGAAACCAAATAAGTGGTAAAATTTTGAATTCATTAACTTTAAGACTTTCTGGGGAGGCTTAAAAGTATAGGAGTTACTTTGATAGTGAAATTGAAGTAAATTTACAAAACTAAGGTAAGTGAAGTAATAGCTAGGGCATGGAATGTAAGAAGTTTGCACTTTATGTATGAGGCCATGCTTTGGTGAGTATTGTCTCCATTAAAATCGATGGACAAGAACGCAATTTTATAGTTTTAGGGCGTTAGTTATCATGATGTCTTAAGGCATCCAACATCTTTAATGCAGCCAAATTCATTACCTCGATTGGTAAAAACTAAATGTGAAGGTTTCGTTAAAAAACGACCAAATGCGTTGCTTCAATGTGTGTGATTTTACGATATTAGTGGCTATTTGGAACCAAAAATTTTATTTATACACTAATTTCGTTGGGACAACCACCAAACGTATTGCTTCTATGAGAAAAACTACCTAAGTGTTATAGTTTTACGCTGTTGATTATTAATTAGGACTAAAGATGTTGACAAACCTTTTTCATTTGTACCCCAATTTCGTGGGGGAAGCAGTCAAACGTATTGCTTAGATGGACAAAAAATTTTTTTTTCATAAATAATTTTGTTTTTAAAACGGTCAATAGGAATTGATTTTAGGAAATAATTAAGTTTTGACTAGTTTAACTGGTTTTGTTTTCCACTATCCTTTTTGACAACTAAAAATTAGCCTGGGTTTTCAAACCATGCGAAAAAAGTTGCGCACGACCTATTACGAATGGTATTTTTACGCATGGATATTCTTCAGTGGCACTAGACATTATGTTACGTGTGCTACATTTTTGGCGAACGGTATATGTGGCAACATTGCATATGTTTGTGTTATCGGCATTTTCACGTATCGGCAGTCAAACTAAATTAATCTCGACCGAAAAAGCCAGAAATCATTGATATGAGATTAATTCTTTTATATAGAAAAGAAAGAAAACGGTACCTACATGTCTATTGGACAAAAGCAAATGCTTGTGCAGTTGATGAAAAATGAGAAATAATTGTTGTCGGGAAAATTTTCATCCATATTTACTTATAAAACCGGCCAAAAGAAATGGATTGAAATAGGGGCCACTTTAAATTCAATTCCAGGAGCATAAAAGGAATGGTAACATTGGCGAAAAGTAAGTGTTAGTTCATCAATTTCGTCGTTAAAATGTGCAAAGGGTAACCCGAGTCTCCTGTTAAAATAAAATCATATAGCTAGGAAATGTATTAAACATACGTTAGAGAAAATAAGAATTAGGAATATTATTTTGCAATTGCCTCATTAACGGTTCAATTGCACAATTCCTCCAAATGTAGACATCATTAGTGCTACCAGGAACACGGGCATTTACATGGATTACTTTTAAATCAGAATCGCGTATCTGTGATCAGATTAATAGTATGTTGAAAAAATAGAACGCAAACTTACAATCTGTAGATTAATTGAATGGTAGCGTGTTCGATTTATATACAAATGCTCAGGATACACTACATCATCCCTTTTGGGTGGCACTATTGGTACATGTGTGCAGTCAGTGCAGCCAATAACACCCGGAAAATTACACTTTCAAAAATCTAAAATAAAATCATATGATCTTAGCGTGCGCACGCACGCACGCACGCACGCACCCTCACACACAACAACACACACACACGCACGCAACACGCCGCACGCACACGCACGCGAGCGCACGCGCACACGCGCACAGCGACGCGCACACGAGCACACGCGCACACGCGCACGCGCACAGCGCACACGCACACGCACACAGCACACGACGCACAGCACACACCGCACACACGCACACACGCACACGCAACACGCACACACACACGACACACACACACACACACACACACACACACACACACACACAACACACACAACACACACACACACATTACACAACACATACACACAACACACGCACGACATACGACGACCGCACGCGCGACACATGCACGTGCACACACAGCACACACACACACACACACACACACACACAGCGCACACACACAACACACACGCACACACACACACACACACGCACACACACGACAACGAACACACGAACACACAACACATCACATACAGCACGCACACGCACACACGAACACACGCACACACACAGCACATCACACACGCAACACCACACGCACACACACACACACACACGCACACACACACACACACACACACACACACACACACAACACACACACACACACACACATACACACAACACATACACACACTACACACACACGGAACACACGCAGCACGACGCACACACGACAGCACACACGTGCACACACGACACACACACACACAGCCACACACACACACACACACACACACACACACCACACACACACACACACACACACACAACACACACACACACACACATCACACACGAACACACGAACACGACACGAACACATACGCATACACGCACGACACACGAACACACGACATACGACACATGCACACACGCAAACACGCACACACGCACAGACGTACACACACACACACACACACGCACACGCACACACACACACACACACGCACACACACACAGCACACACGCACACACGCACACGCATACACGCGCACACGCACACACGCACACACGCACATACGTACACACGCAACACGCACACGACACACACACACACTACACACACACACACACACACACACACACACACACACACATCACACACACACACACACACAAAGTTTATTTGTTCTAATCGTTAATTCGGCAACATTTCGTGAAATAATACCACTAGGAAAAAATGTCTCGTTAATATATATATATATATATATATATATATATATATATGATATATATATATATATATATGTATATATATATATATATATATATATATATATATATATGTATATATATATATATATATATATATATATATATATATATATATATATATTGTAACTTAACAACTTAACTTAACCTTCGCTATTCCCTTGCGGGTAGGCAAACAATCCCTGCCTCTTATTTATTTTTCATTCACAATCTTTCGCCATGCTTTCCTATCTGCATACCTCCCTAGCTTCCGCAAGATTCATACATAGTCTCTGACATGCCTTTTGTTTTAGAACTCCTTATCTTTCTTTCCTTTATCATAGATTCTACTACATTCAGCCAAGTTTTACGCGGCCTACCAGGCCCGGCCTTTCCCTAACCTCACCCACATATATTTGTTTTGTTAATCTTGTGTTATTCATTCTCTCAATGTGACCAAACCAACGTAATGTAAAACTTTTATATCTATCCATTATCGTCTTTTCCTCACCATACCCCTCATTATGCATTCATTTTTATCTTGTCCTTCTCGTTTTACCACATGCGCTTCTCAGAAATCTCATACCCACAGCATTTATTTTTCTTTCGTGGTTTTTTGACATACCCATCTCTCACTTCCATACAGTACTGATGGGACGAATACGCCATTATAGATTGCTCGTTTCGCAGCTAGGCTCATGCTTTCATTTCTCATTATCGTCCACATACTTCCAATCACTTTCCTTCCAGCATTGACCCTTCGTCCAATCTCGCTCTCAATTGTACCATCTGCAGTAAACATTCTACCGAGATATACCAGCTCGTCCACTTGCTCCACAGTTTCATCTTGCAGAGTAAATACTCTACTCTCCTTTCCACCTTCCCGATTGAACACCACAATCTTAGTTTTGTTCCGTTTACCTTTAGGTCCATGCTCTCACAGACTGTATCAAACTTTCTCAGAGCGGTTTGCAGCTCATCCGCACTGTCACTTAATAAGACTGTGTCATCTGCATACACCAGGAGTCGTACATTTACGTCACCAACCATTACACCTTTTGTATCGGTACATGCTTGTCTAAGACATTTATCCATGTATACATTGAACAACCACGGTGACATCACACAGCCTTGTCGTACTCCTTGCTCAATATTAAAGTATTCACTCACACCTTCTCTCCCTAACACATGCCCGACTACCGTTGTATACTGCCCTTATTCCATTTATTAGACCTTTATTTACGCCATATTTATTTAATATTTCCCACAGCTTCTCTCTATTTACTCTGTCATATGCTTTCTCCAGATCTACAAACGCACAGTACAACTTCCTTTTACCTTTAAACACTTTTCGATCACCTGCAGGAGAGCAACCATCTGATCGACACATCCTCTCCCTGGCATGAAGCCACCTTGCACATCCCACATCTTAGATTGTGAGTTTCTCGTACTCTATCAATCAGTATTCTTCCAAATACTTTACCAGGTACGCTGAGCAAGCTTATTCCTCTGTAGTTCTTACAATCACTCTTGTTCCCCTTACCCTTATACAATGGTACAATGATCGCGCTTTTCCAATCACTCGGCACTTTTCCCACATAAGGCATACATTGAATAATTCACGCAATCTTCGTATAAGCTTTGTACCACCATACTTGAGCATTTCACCAGTGATTTCATCTACGCCTGCTCCTTGCCGTTTTTCAACCTTCCTACCGTTTTTCTACCTCAATTATTCCAATATCCTTCTCAGTTTCATTCATCATTTCTTCTATATTCTCCTTATTTAACTCTTCAGTGTTACTTTTCTCACTATTGTACAGCTTTCCGAAATATTCTTGCCAACATTTCCTCACCTCGAAATCGTCCCATACTATTTCGTTGCTTGTATTCATCACTCCTCCAGCGCTTTGTTTTGGGCCACGTTTTGTATTTTTGACCCATGTCCAGAAGAGTTTTTGTTTGCCCCAAAATCATTCTGCAGTTTCTCTCCTTCCACAGCCATCAATTGCTCTTTACTTATTCTCACTGCCTCCTTCGCTGCTTTGTTTCTTAATCTGTACACCTGATACAATCGTTTTGTATCACTCTCATTTTTTGCAGCAATCATTGCTATGTACGCATCTTTTTCTTACATACTGCCTTTTTACCGACTCATTCCACCAACCACATTTTTTCTGTCATCTACAATCACTCTTCCACATATTTGCACGGCACAATTGACAACAGAGTTTTTCAAGCTTATCCATGCACTTTCAACGTCAGTGTCTTTTATTTGTTCGTTCCACACTGTTCATTCACATTCAACTCTTTATTCACAGCATCTGCGTATTTCATTCTCGCACCATTATCCACTAGTTTGTCAACCCTAATTCTGGACGTTCGCACTACGTTTGCTTTCCTTCTCCACACCCACTTTTTCCCTAGACACACTCTCGATACAACCAAAAGTGGTCCGATCCACACTCGCCCGCGCATTACTTTTGTGTCTTTCACCAGGTTTCTAAGCCGTTCATCATACACTATCAAGTCTATCATACTTTTAGATTCACCTCTTTGCCATGTATACATATTCACATTTTATGTTTAAACCACGTATTGGATACAAACAGGCTTCTCCACACAGATGTTCAGCAGGTGTTCACCATTCTCATTGATTCTTTGGTCTCCGAACTTTCCTAGAACGCGTTCACTATGTTCTGTCTGTACACCCACCCATCCGTTCATATCCCCAATATAATCACTCTTTCGTTTGGCTTACATACGTTCACACATTCTCCACTTCATTCCAGAAGTTCTCACGCTCCTGGTCTCTTTCTCCATTCACCGGTGCATAGCATGCAATAAGAAAAATTCTTCGAAACTCCACTTTCATTCTAACCCATATTACCGGGAGAGACCAATTCGTACTGTTTAACACATCTTTTCGCTCTTCACTTATGATCACCCCAACTCCTTTTGCGCCATGCACTTCCTTCTCAACTCCTGACCATAGTGCCAGGCTGCCATCCTCCATCTCCACAGCATCCTTTCCTTTGCGCTTTGTCTCCGATACACACAGAATATCAAGGTGTCTTTCATACATTACATTCGAAATTTCAAATTCTTTACCATGCATACCAACATTCCACGTACCGACTCGCCATTCATTCCTTGCACAGTCGTCAGCAACGGGGCCTGTCTGTTTCGACCTTGACCGCCCTTGTAGCCAGGTCGATCCGAGGCAATTGTATTGGTCTCTTGAGTAATACCGTTCTCTAAAGTTTGCCTAAATTGCGGCTTAAATGATAAAATTTTGTTCTCCTTGAAGATTCTTTGTAAATGAGATTTACCTATCCCAATTCGTAGTGCCCTCCTTCTTAAAGACAACCTTGGAACTTCTGTTGCGGAATGAACGGCGAGAACAGTAGCAGCATCTTCTTCATCGAACAACTCCTTTGGCTTCTGTAGGTTTAAAACCGAGCCTGTTTGAAGGAATTTAGTTACCAAGTTTTTTGCTCCGGCATTCTCCGGGTATTTTTGGTTGAATTTTCTGATAACAACTCGGTAGCACTCTTCCCCAGTTCCGTAACATTGAATTAGTTAAATTCTTTGTTGTAAAGTCAACATTATAGCATACAATTCAAATTAGCATGAATTAATTTGCAGTTCAACAGAATTATCACATTTGACAATTTCTGTCAGTGGTGTTTTTCAATGAAATCCGCCTACTAAAGTTACTTCTAAAAATTAGGAAAAACATTCCAAGTCCAATTTTTCAAGAAAAATGATATTATCTCGAGAACCGTACTAGTAAAATAGAAAGTAATTTGTGTTTCGGGGGTTTGAAAACAAGCAGGGCAAATCATCAAGAATTAAATTTTCTGAGAAATCAAAAATAAGAAAATTTTCCCTCTTTTAAAGTCGATCTGGGGACATACTGTATGTAATTACAAATTATTATTAATTTTATTAAATACATAAATAAAAATTTAACTCGAGTAGGATTTGAACCAACGATCTGTACTTTGCTAGAGTACCCCGCTAACCAACTGCGCTATCCAGATTCAAGCCCTAATCTACATAAATTTTGTCTTTATGTATGTACAACTGATGTAAATTCTAAATATAATGAGATTACAATCAAATTACTTATATTAATGGAATGTGAGCCTGCAATATCGCAAGGATTCACACATACCAAGGCAACTTGGCTAATATTAGTTTATTATAAACTTTGTTATGAACGAATAAGTTCAAAGGTAAATATGTAATTAAAAATTATTATTAATTTTAATTTTAAAAATTACTTTTAGTTTTCCCACACATTGCTGTGGCGCTAAACTGTATCGAAAGTCATAAAAAATCATTACTCCAAAATCACGATTCAAAATATTCCTTTTTTCACAAAGTTACTACTTTTAAAATTCTACAGAAGTAAAACTGCTCTGTTTAAAATCAAACTGTCAGTTGTACTAATGGTATAGATGTCAAATTTTACGATTATGACAATCGCAGAACCTTAGCATTGCAAGGAGTACTTGATTACGCGAACTTTAGCAGTGATCCTCGTATTGCTACGTTGGTGATTATTTAATTTTATGAAAACATAAAGTCCCATTATTATTACTATAACATGAAGTTCCTATGGTCAAGTTACAATTTTTGGCATATTTCTGAGTTAAAGTTTATAATACCTACTGAAATGCTTATTGAATGTCAGAATAACAAATAAGAAATTATTAGATGACATGACTAAAACATGGAGATTTAGATTTTTTAGTTATTAAAATTAATTTATAATTTCCTATGAAAAGTTGTATCTAAAATTACTTTTTCTACGACTACCAATAATAGTATATTATTTTATAAGGAGCGAAAGTGACACTTTGTGGAGAATCTGTAGGTTTGACGGACGAACGTAGTGAGTCCGGAAAATACAGATGAGCCCCAAAAAGTCACTTTGCTCCGCATAAAATATACTATTTTTTCTTCAAACGTTTTTACACTTAAATGTGAAACAAGAAAAAATAATTAGGTTGTGAAAATGAGGAATAGTTAGATTTACTTAGCGTGCTCTGGCAAGCAGCAGTAGACGTTGCTAGGTTTCATTGAAAACAATGCATTAAACAAGATGAAAATTGTGAAGATTTTCCGTGTTATTTTAAGGATTTTGTTAAACTTTTTGTTCCTATTTGTGTAAATTAAAATATTACATTGTTAGGAGAGTATGATGGATTTGGAGAACTATGCGCCGTCAGAAATTACTGAAGCGGCTAATACAGCAATAAATGATCTATTACCTACAAGATCGAGCAAAATCTATGAACGCGCTTTTCAGCAATTTATAAAATGGTGCGATGAAAAAAATATTAAAAGTTACTCTGAAACCGTAATGTTAGCTTATTTTGCCGAATTAGCAACAAAAATGAAAATGAAAAGCTCGACAATGTGATCCCAATATTCGATGATAAAATCATTATTGAGCATTCGACATGGCGTAGATATAAGCAAATACTTGAAACTTCGTGCATATCTAAAGGAGCAGAATGAAGGATACACCCCAAAGCAGGCCAAAGTGTTTACAAAAGACCAATTTAACAAATTTTATCTTCGAAACTCCACTTTCATTCTAACCCATATTACCCGGGAGAGACCAATTCGTACTGTTTAACACATCTTTTCGCTCTTCACTTATGATCACCCCAACTCCTTTTGCGCCATGCACTTCCTTCTCAACTCCTGACCATAGTGCCAGGCTGCCATCCTCCATCTCCACAGCATCCTTTCCTTTGCGCTTTGTCTCCGATACACACAGAATGTCAAGGTGTCTTTCATACATTACATTCGAAATTTCAAATTCTTTACCATGCATACCTCTAACATTCCACGTACCAACTCGCCATTCATTCCTTGCACAGTCGTCAGCAACGGGGCCTGTCTGTTTCGACCTTGACCGCCCCTTGTAGCCAGGTCGATCCGAGGCAATTCTATTGGTCTCTTGAGTAATACCGCGAGCAGACCGGTTACTGGCCAAATCGTGCCCCGGACGATGTAGCATTCCCTAGTAACGGTATCGTCCTACTACCGGACAGTTATGTCTACTGTCACGACATAATAAATAGATATAAATAATAAATCGTATACTTACTGCATGAATCTCAAAAATGTGCATATACATGTACATTTTTTTCTTCTTCTACCTACTTTAGCTCTACAATCCAAATTTACTAAATATAGTATGTTTCATTAAAAAATATAACTTTGATATGTAACTTTTTTCCGAACACCCTGTATAATTAAATATAATTTTAAATTATGTCTAGAGGGTCTATATAAATGTACAAAATTGTTATATTACAGATTGCAATAAACGTTAATTAACAACTTGAAAGTTAATTCACTTGACTTCATGTTGAAACTTACGAGCTACAAACAAGAACATTAACATTTACATTGACAGTAGAACTTAAGTTTAAGGTTTAACTTTAGCATTATAATTTTGTTGAAAATCAGCTATTTTAAAAATGAAAGGAATACGCTTTTTTCAAAACTCCTTAATATGATTTTCGAAAGACTTCCACCTTGCAAAGCAGTAACCCAAACTGTGATAAAATTCAGTTCATGTGTTTTCTAACATTTTTGGGTGATGCTGTTGAAAGAGTCTGTAATTTTGACACGAAGTTCGTCCAAATTGTTATCATTTCTTGTGTAGTTTGCAACCTATAGCAACAGTATTTATTCCTTTTCAAGATATTGTAAACTGTTCTTGATTCAATATTCATCTCTTCAGCAATTTTGTACTATTGCACGGAAATTAGTTTCGTAAACACACTGCAATTTCTTGAGTTCGCGCTCTTCGTTTAGTTACGACCAGGATGCTCACCATGATTACCATCAATGCTACTGTATTTTCTACAATTATTTAAACATCCACATCTTTCAAATTTACAAACAGCACACATAATCGTACTTTCTGATGGAAATGGCCTGTTTTCAAAAGAAAAGCAAACCTGCCCATTATTTCTTGTGCAGTGCTTCCTCAATAATACCACATAATAACCTGTATTTTTCTTCAGTGGAATGCATGAGTATTGTGTCGGACTTGCAAAATCACTGATCTTCAATTCTCGATAACAGTAGCATTTAAATGTGTCATGTATAATCTGGTGAGATTAATCCCATGATTAACATGTTTTCTACTTCTCACACAGTCCAATAGGATCTGCACGATTAGTAGAATTCTAGTATTTGATCTAGCTTCTACAACAGAACAAATTTGATTGTGCTTATTTTTTCCTCAAATTGTAAGGTTATTACTATTATGCGAGCTTATTGCAGTAATAGTGTGTTGTTCAGTTAAATATAGCCTCTCTTTCCTTCCTATTTGTTCGTCATAGTCTCAATATTTGTAATTTATTGTCCCCTATTTCTCTGTTGTACTGTATGTAGTAATATTCAAAGTTCCCATTTCCATATACTCATTGTCCTTTCCTTGCTTGTTTGTAGGTTGTTTACATTTAGATTCAGTGAGTTTTGTGAAGTATCAGTCATGTCTATTTATTTTTTTCTTGTTTATTTCAGTGTTTATATATGTATATATATATATATATATATATATATATATATATATATATATATATATATATACACACACACACATATGAATATATCCCAACAGGTAACACTGGTATGAGCCTGTTGCGAGGAAATTTAATGCCAACAATACCTGAAGCAAATTGATTGGTTCTTTGTATGTCTAAATAAGCTACATACATACTTTTGCCTGCATATCAATAGCTCACCTACGTGTTGGTGCAGTTATGTACCTTGATACTCTTAAAATTAAGTCGCGTACTAAAGGTTTTGATAATCGAAAATGTCTAATAAATTGATTTTCGGGCATATCAAAAGCATCCATTCTTCTGTAAAATCGATTACGTGTTACGGCATTTTCGTTTGCTTGTAAGTTATTAATGGCAACAAACAAGGCTCGGTTCATGTTGGACTGTTTACATTGTTTTACACGAAAACTTTGGTTATGTCAACCGAAATGTGAACATGACGCATGCGGTCGAATTAAAATCGAGCACATTGTATGCGATAAAGTTTTAATGCGAATATGCAGAATATCAAACTGAAACTTCCATTGGACAAGTTAATATGTAGTATGCGCAAAAAAATGAAGAATAGGATTCCAGGCTGGTAGTTTCGGAGTTTACATATATATTACAAATGTTACATTTTAAGAAACCAATTGAGTAGTCTCAAATCACATGGTCTATGTTTCCATTATAAGCAAGTCAACTTTTATTTGGGATACTTATTATTCATTCACGTTAATTTCCTGGGTGCATTGGGTAATTTTCAGTTTTGCTTAATTACAATGTTTTGAGTGTTAACCATTTATCAATTTCTTTAAATTACGTTCCTTGGCTTATACCGTCTGGAAACAATTATTAGGGTATATTTATGAAATCAGCGCCGTGAAATATCTTCAACACGGAATTTGGTTATCGAAGTGCGGTTTGTTTGTTATACATTCTCAACACCTTCAATCAGTAGAACCAATAAACATTCACATATAAACTTCTTCGAAAACTCAGTCTTGAATGCCCGTCGTGTAGCAAAAAAAATCTCTTATGGCTTACGCCTGTGTCATATTACATTAGCAGTATAAAAGCGAAAGAGATACGGTTATTTTCAAATATTCACATTTCCATTTATATAATATTAGGATGGCTTATAAAAAACGACGTTTTTTTATGAAAATTTTATTTACTGATAAAATAACAAATGAAAACTTTTATTCATTAAAGTATAAACCATTGTAAAGTAATATCTTTCGCCATCTTTCTGCCACGACGGTACCAAGTAGCATCTTTGGAATTAAATAATTCTCGGTATGCAGCTTCAACTTCCTCAACACTTGTAAAATGTCGTCCACGAAGGAAGTGCGCCATAGATCGGAATAAGTGATAATCGGAAGGCGTAAGGTCCGGGCTGTAAGCGGGATGAGGAAGAAGGTCCAAATTCAATTCCCTAATTTTTTGTTGAGCTTCAGCTGCAGTATGAGGTCTGGCGTTGTCTTGTTGCAGAATTGCCCGTCCTCTGTTCACCAATCCAGGGTAACGCATCATGCATCATGCATCCTATACAACCGTTGACTGTAAAGGTTAGCATCAATCGTCTGTCCATCAGGAACCAACCCAAAGTGAATAAACCCTGCAAAATTCCACCGCACACAAAGAATAACCTTCCTTTGGAACCTTTCTTATTTGGGAACCGGCGATACAGGTTACCCAACTGATTTTCTGTGCTAGGATTATTGCAGTAAATCCACTTTTCATCGCAAGAAACGATCCGTTTAAAGAAACGTTCATCCCAAGGATCAGTTGATCATAAAGCTGAACTCGTCTTTCTGCCATTGTTGGCGTTAAGTCGTGAGAAACTTCTCTACAGCGTCTATTGGCTTCTCCAAGAAGAACCTCAACTATACTGCTGGTGGACGGCGGCGCAGATTTAATGTACTTGAAGCGCCATAGTGGCTGGAAATCCAGCATTGTAGCTGAGCGTTATATTGAAGACTCTCTAGCAATAAAAAAAGAGGCAGCTTTGAAAATTTTTGCACCTAGTGCAAGCGCTACGAGTACAGTTCATGTAGAAGAGGAAGAATTAAAGACGATTTCCTTGCAACGCAGCGAGACCCCCACTGTTACCTCTGGCGGCTTTTATTTTGGAGAAAATGTTAATTTTAATCATTGTACTTTTAACCTTTATAACTGTAAACAATAAATTTGTTTTTGTTGTTTTCCAAATTGGGTGTTTGAGTTATTAACTTACATTACTTTTGCATCCGCTGCGAGGGGATGCAAAAAACTTTTGCAGCCGCCGGTAAAAATGTCAAACTTTAACGTTGTCAGGTGAAGTTTAAAATGTCATCTTTTATTGACGTCTGAAGAAAAAAACGTTTATTGTATGTTCAATAGTAATTTCGGAACGTAGTACATTGTTTTATACACATTTTCATTGCGATTCAATCACATGGTGATTCAACTAAAAAGTTCCCATTGTGCACGGGTATGTTTTAACAAAGGTGGTGTTGACCGGCGCCGCGTCAACGCGCCATAGCAACCGTATAGCAATGCAGGCAATCCAATGCAAATAAAGTAAACGACAATTATTATTTTCAAATAATATTGAGTTTGAAGTGCTTTAAGTATTTTATCCACGACTATTGTATAATGTATCCATTATACGTCTGTTTGCTCGACCTGAATAATATCCATTAATCACGGCAGTGACTAATGTGTCATTAATCACTGCTGCCAGATGCTTCCTTGATTTAGCTATAATATTATATTGTTTTGCTATAAACAATCGGTTTTTAAAATTTTATCGTGTAAACCACTAAATATTTTCAGTTCAGTTCTGTACATAAAAAAAAAGATTAAAAAAGTAAATTTTCCTAGACCAGATTCGAAGGCGGGACCCGCGGTTGGAAGGCAAGGAGCATCTACACTGAGACATCAGCGACTTCGAATGTGCCTGTCTAACATACCATGCTTTTGAAACATTTTATAAATCGAACTAGCTTTTAAAACAAAACAAATTTGACTCAGACCTGTTGACATTATTGTTAATGTGCGTAGATTTCTCAGTGTTTTGATATTTTGTGTTAAATTGTATTAAAACGAACTAAAAATGGATATAGAAAATGAAAATGACTTTTCTTTAACACCACCAGAAATTAGAGAAGCTGCTGAAGTTGCCTCATTAAATTTATTGCCGGAAAAGTCAAGGAAAGTATATAATATGGCCTATGAATATTTTTTGAATTGGCAAAAGGAAAAGAAAACCACTTCATTTTCTGAATCGACTTTATTAGTATACTTTACTGAATTATCCGCAAAATATAAATCTTCAACACTATGGACCTATTACTCAATGCTTAAAAGTACGATCACCTTACATCAAGGTATAAATTTAGAAGATTATAAAAAATTACGAGCATTACTAAAAAGAAAATCAGAAAATTTTCAGCCTAAAAAAGCGAAAACTTTTTCTAGCGAAGATAACAATAACTTTTTAACTAAAGCATCTGATGATAAATACCTAGCAACAAAGGTAAGATACTAAGTAAATCTTTCACATAGTTATTTCATTACATTCTGTAATTTAAGGTTTCTTTAATAATGGGAGTAATGGGTGCATGCAGAAGTAATGAGTTGTATGAAATGAAAATAACCCATTTACAAGATCTTGGATCAGCTTTTTTGGTTAATGTGTCAAATACCAAGACAAAAATTTGCCGAAAATTTACTGTTACGGATAACTTTTACAAAATATGCAAGACATATATAAGTCTTCGACCAAGTCATGTAACCAGTGACACATTCTTTTTAAATTACCAAAATGGTAAATGTACAACTCGGAGAATTGGGGTAAACAAATTTACAAAAATGGAAACGGATATCGCTGCTTTCCTCAAATTACCGAATCCAGAACAATATTCTGGGCACAGTTTCGCAGATCTTCTGCAACAATACTGGTTGACGCAGGCGGGGATATTACTGCTCTCAAAAGACACGGTGGATGGAAGTCCAATGCCGTAGCAGAAGGCTACATAGACGAATCCGTCAAAAATAAAACCGATACGGCCAACAAAATATCATCTTCAATTCAACCAAAAGTAAACCAAACGAATCAATGTACATATGATTCAAATGTTTTAAGTCACCAAAACATTAGTTTTGATGTTAATTCTATCCCTGCGATTAACTTGACCACTTGTTCAAATATTACAATTATTAATAACTATAAATAAATAGCATCATCTTGTAAGATTAGATACGTGATATTTGTTAAGCTAAATACATAGATTTTTGTGTTAATTATTATGAGATATTATACGATTATTATAATTTTCGATAACTATGTACTGTGTATAAATTAACAATAATGTATTGTATGAAATATTTGTTAGAATAAAATAGTGTTTCTAAAAATATGTATGTAATGTAACAAAATTTTCCAACAAAAAAAAACTTCAATAAAAATATTTAGTAGTCGTGGATAAAGTATAGTATTTTACTCGCGTATAATGGCTATTATTCTTTCGGTGATTTAGGTACTAAACTTCACCTCGTGAATAATAGCCATCATTATAACTCGTTGAATAATATACTATTATTGTATGTTCAATAGTAATTTCGGAACGCAGTACATTGTTTTATGCACATTTTCATTGCGATTCAATCACCATGATGATTCAACTACAAAGTTCCCATTGTGCACGAGTATGTTTTAACAAAGGTGGTGTTGACCGGCGCCACGTCAACGCGCCATAGCAACCGCATAGCAATGCAAACAATTATTATTTTTAAAATAATATTGAGTTAGAAGTGTTTTAAGTATTTTAAAAGATTATTTATTATGGAAAGTAGTGACAGCGAATTTAATTTAACGCCACCCAGTATTTTAGAGGCAGCATATTTATAGAGTGGTGCAAAGAACAAAAAACCATTTCTTGTCCAGAAAATGATTTGATGGCTTACTTTGGAAACATATCAAGTAAATTTAAATCTTCTACTTTATGGTCACAGTACTGTATACTAAAAACTATGATAATATTAACAAGGGAGTTTTTGAAACGCAAATCTGATGGCTACAAAGCAAAAAAATCCAAGGTATTTATTTATTTTTAATGAAGCCCCAGACATCATTTACCTTCTAGCCAAGGTAATGTAATTATATATTTGGATAGAACAAGTAGGTACTAATTTGTTAAAATTCTACTTCTTATAGATACCTAAGTGGCAAAGTTTTATAAGTTTTTTTTCTGTTGCAGGTTGTGCTCATTATGGGGATAGTGGGTTCTTCCAGAAGAGATGAAATGTATAGAATGAAAGTTAATAATCTCGAAGATTTGGATGCCGCCATTTCAGTTATGATTCCAAACATCAAAACAAAAACATCGTGAAAATTCACATTACTGGGGAATATTCCGACATCATTAAAAAATGTTGGAGTATGCGACAAGTTGGTATTATGGATAATACTTTTTTTTTGTTAATTATCAAAAAGGAAAATGCACTATCGAAAAAGTTGGCATTAATAAGATAGGAAATATGGGAAAGCAAATTGCTACATTTCTAAAACTACAGAATCCTGAACTTTACACGGGCCATTGTTTTCGCCGGTCTTCAGCAACAATTTGGATAGATAGTGGCGAAGATATTACAGCACTAAAACGGCAATTCTCCAGAAATTGTGTTTACTAACTGTTCTAACATTACAGTGAATATTAATAATAAACAAAAAATCTATATTTTTCCATTTTTGTAGTAGTAAATTTCCTTAGATCTAATTGTGTTAATTTTTTTAAATGATGATAACTAATAAAAGTATATAAATTTTTATAAGACTTCTTGTTGTTTTTTGTGGAATGTCAATTTGACAGTTTTTGACATCTTAAAAAGAAACATATTACTAATTCCATTTTATGTAATAGTAGCTGTCGTAGAAAAAGTCTAGTGTAAAACTCGCATGGAATGACCATTTGCTACTCGTACGATTTGCAAACGTCATACTGGTAGGAAATGCATGTTATTCCATACTTTTGTAGGACTCATTAACTTTCAACCAAATCTTATCTTTAACGAATGTCTACACTTTTTTCTATAAAATTATCAGTTTCCGAGATATTCACAAAGCGTTATCTATAAAGTACTTTTATTTTTTAACGTGTTTAATTAGAATTTGATAAAGCCAAAATATTTCAGTGGTAACTAAATATTAAGTTTCATTAAAATTCGGCGCTTAAGGACAAATCTGTATTTCTTTCTTTTGATAATATTTCAAAAATGGTAAATCTTTCGACGGATTTAGAAGAATCTTTCAGCTCATCTAGGTCTACAAAAAGTTCGTTTGACATTTTCAAATTTACCCTTTGTGATTTAAGTTGAAGTAATTTAATTTAAGAAAATCGGTTAAGATTGAAATGTAAATATCATATATCAAGCATGATAAATTGTTAAATGTACTCTAATGAACAAAAGTTTTATTGATCTGCCAGTGCTGCGTTTGTAGACTATGTTTACCTGCCAGATCATCAATTTTCAATTTTTTAACTCAATGTTTCAGAAACTAAAGCCACACATTTTTCGAATTTTTCATAGTTTTGATTATTCCCCATTATTACTTTGATCATAACAGAGAATAAATAGATTTTGTTTTCTGAAAATTTTCAGTTTGTACCAATATTTCAAAAATAGAAACAGATAGAGGATAACGCTTTCACAGGGGTATTTTTCTCAAAAAATTAGTCCTAGTTAAACATACGTACAGAAAGTTACCCTGAAGTAGAATCTAATTAGTTTTACTAACGATTGTAGGTAGCGCACCGCGAAAACTATTATTATAATAAACATGTTCAAATAGCAATTGTTACCGCGATAGAAGGATTAACGGTATTTGATATATTTTATTATATATTAAGTCGTAATTTGATAATGTTTTCTGGATATTTTGTTTCCTGTATTTTACGTAATTGATATTTGAGTAAGGGTTGAAAAAACATGTTAGGATAGAAACAGATGTTCGCTCGAACTGCCTTTATTGAGGTAGTGTGAGAGTCCCTGTATGCAAGTTCTTGCGGTAAAAACTTCACAAATGTGATAATAAATTGTGTTGGTACACACCGAGATCAAGGGATTTCTTTGTTTGGTACGTTGAAACTTGAGATCTAAATGTAGCACTTGTTACGAACGAATGCATATTTTAGTGTAATCGGTCGGCGAAATTTCGAGTGCAGCACTTTAGATTTTGTGAATTATTGCAAAATAGAAAATAGATAGAAAGATAGAAGCGTATTATTAAAGAGGATTAAATTTCCTTTAAAATGAGCTACCATGCTTAAAAATTGCTTTACCGTAAGTTGGAAAAAAAAGAGGTCAAACATGAAAGTTTCAAAATGTATGTATGTCTGTCTGTCTGTCTGTATTCCAACGCGATAGCGTCCACAAAGATAATCCGATCGTCATGAAATCTGGTACCCAGGTTCACATCCATGAGTAGACGGAATGGTGAAGTTTTGAGCAAAATCTATCCAGTCAAAATAGAATTCCAGATTTCGACTGTTATAGAGTGTATAAATACGAACGGCTATTCGTAGCAAATCGGCATGTCTTTACGTAGGCAACTAAGTGAACCATTCTAGAATTATTCGTGAACTCCTTCGGTAGCGCAGCGGCAGTGCGTTTGGTTGATGTCCCGGAGTCTCGGGTCGAAGACGCATAATGTACGAGGTTTTTTTTATCTTATCTTATTAGACGCGTTAAGGCATTTCTGGCAATTTGAACCGTTTTTTGAAAAAAAAAAAAAAATTTGCCCCTTTGGTCAAAAATTTGAGGCGATTTTTGGAAAAAAAAATTTTGGTCCGTTGCTAAATTTTTCTACATTTTTACGTTTTGAGACATTTCTGACCATTTGAGATTTTTGTAAAAAAAATTTTTTGGCCCTTAAGTCAAATATTTTCGGAATTTTTTTTGCATTTTTACACGTTTTCAGCCATTTCGGACCATTTGAGATGATTTTTTGGAAAAAAAATGTTTTTGGCCCTTTGGTCAATACTTCGAAAATTTTTGTTGAATTTTTAATCGTTTTGAGCCATTTCTGACCATTTCAGATGATTCTTTGGAAAAAAATGTTTGGCCCTTTGGTGAAAAATTATGATAAATCTTAAAATGTCAGAATTCTAATTTAGGAATTATATAAACAACTGTTTTTGCAACAACGAAAGTTAACTATGGAATAAATGTAAAAATGATAACCGCATCAATAGAATCATACGTTTTCAATTTAAGAACTAAATAAATGTATGCTGGGTGATTATGATTTATTTACTTTTTCTGATCAACTTTTTCGATCGTAATCATTTTTGTTTAGCTTATAGGTATTATTTAGATATTAGTAATTTAAGATAATGTGTCTTGGTCGTCATATTTAATTGTTTCTGTCGAAGTATTACGATTTTTTTAATAAAACAATTTAACAATTTAATGATATGAAAAAACTGCAAAATTTGTAGTAGCAAAAACACAGTACACTAGTTATAAAACACATCAAATCCTTTCAATTTTACTAGTGCTTGTTTAAATTACCAATTAAATTGTATTTTGAGGTCATGTGATGCATACATCAGATTTTTGAAATTAAGATGTTCAATAGTTAATATGAAACTGTTCCAAACGTAAATTAATGTTTCTTGTTTTTTTTATTACTTAAAATTAATATGTCGTTCAATAATAATTAATATAAAATCCCAAAAAAGATAAGTATTTTATTAAATATAAAACTGTGTCAACGTAAATTATATGTTTCTTGTTTTTATAACTTTTGAAAGACGGGAGTTGATTTTTGTGGAGTAGACATGGTTAGTTGGAAGTCAGAGGGGAAAGCAGTTAAAGTTACAGTGTCGATCGAGCCCGATGGATAGGGTTAATTAAATACCTTCATTGTAAACAGTTTGTCTTTAAAATAATTCTTGCGTGTACATTTTCTTTTGAATTAGCCAACGCTAATTTGCCTTTTCTTTCGGGTGTTAGTTTTAATGTGTTTTTCAAATATTAATCTATAAATAACAGTCACCCTTTTTGAAGTTAAACCGCGTATGTTAACACTTTATGTCTGTGAACAATAAAAGGATCAAGTGTAAGTAGGTATTTTTATATAAATTAAGGATCACAGCGAATAATTCTACAAGCCTATATAACGTATTAAAAATCAGACATTGCCTGCAAAAGGTATCTCATTCGCACGCGGGTTCGTTAACCGGCAATCTGCTAAATAAAAGACCGTACAGGGCTCCCTCACTCCGGTATTTGGGTGAATTAGCATTGTTGTTTGTTGTTTATATTTATATTTGTGTTGAGGTGGGTCATGGGCGAACGGGTACAGGAATTTGCCAAGTGGATACTACTTCCGGGTCCAGATGACCATTAAACACCTCGAATTTATTTTTATTGTTGTATAGATGAATGTAACCTGAGAAAGGGGTGCTGTATTTTTCTAACGCACTCAAACTTAGACATCGGTCACGATGTTATGATTTATTTACAAGTTACCCTTGTAAGGCCTTGTTTAATGAGTTTTGTGTCAGTTTGTTAAGTACAATTGTTTGCCTATGAACTAATTTCTCTTCATATGTAATTTATTGTAATTTTATGTATGGATTTTGTGGTTTAGTAGTCACTAAACAATTGTGTACGTGCAAATTCCGTGTCTATTTTGTTTTGTCCTGGACTGTACCTTATCAACTGTGCAACTTCACTGTTGTATTTTATATGTACCGTAATTTGCGTTATTGTGTTATGTGCTTATTGACTTAAAGACCGGTATGATTGGTTTTAAAGGGCCACATGTTTATTATTACGATTTTTATTCTGCTTATTTATGACATAATTGTGGGTGTGACTACATGTTTTTTTTATTGTGTTTATACGTAACTAAACTGCTTTTTATTTATTTTTCTCTTAATGTTATAATTTTGTACGCACGTTAACCTGATTTAATGGTGTTTTGTTATATGCAATTACTTATTTATGAATAAAGTGGGTTTTATTGGTGGTTTTTTCCCACAATAGTATATTAATGGGCTGAAGCACCATTGCGCAAAGCTCGTCAATTTTAATTTGGGTAGTTTTATTGTTTACCTGCCCAACATGATGTAACACTTAACCTCGTCCAGCCTATCTAATTTATATAGCACAACGTACCTACTACTAGACGGACAATTGTTTTGATCAGATTTGAGGTTTGCGAGTAATTATATAATATATAATACATTCTAATGCTTTAATTATTGTCAGGAAAGTCAAAGTAAGGCAAGTAATTAATTTGAGTAATAGTAACATTATTGTCAGTAAAGTCAAGATAAATCACTTAGCGATTGTTTTGTTCTTGAATTTGCATTATTGCAAATAAGTTCAAATTATACTTTTCAAGATAGGGTACTTAGGGTATTCGATATAATCGTTACATATAATAGTCATACAATTTAAGATTAAATTAAGCACCTGCATCGAACTAATCTAATTTGTAAATCACTTTAGCCCATGTTAAGGTGTTTATCTCTTAGATAAGAAATACATTTTTAATGATTGTATTTATTATATACCCAATAAAAGGCAGGAAAATGCTTCATTTTAAACTAGAACTTGTAATTATAACATTCAAGTGTTAATAATAAGAAAAGCAGATCAATGGAAATACGGACAATTGGAAATGAAACGCCAGCTGATCGTACGTTAAATGAAGATTTTGTTGCCTTAGATAGAAAAGGTTATATAGAAGTTGGTCCAAAAAAAATGTGTATGCCTTCCGCCTATGTACAATATTGCGAACGCATACAAAATTTTGAAGTCCGCGATGATGATACCTTTATAATTGCATTCCCTAAATCAGGTACAGTTCATATTTTAATTACTAACAATCCATTTTACTCCTGGATTTAAGCAGGACTAGATGGACTAATGAAATGGTGTGGTTAATAATGAATAATTTGGATTATGAAAGAGCAAAACGAGAACCTAATGACCGTAGATGTCCGCGATTAGAGTAAGTTTTCGCAATCCTTACACGTCTCTGTAATTATTAAAAATCTTTATTTTAAACCTAGACAAGACGTACTAATAACTTATCGAACCCCCTTGTTTAAGAGTCTTGCAGAAATTGAAGAAATGGAAAGTCCACGTTGCATTGGTAGTCATCTGCACTGGACTTTACTTCCGAATGGCATTGTAAATAATATAAAACACCCCAAGGTTTATCATAAAAGTAAAAAAAAATGTTATAATAATATAGAATCCACAGATAATTGTTGTGTTACGTAGCCCTCAAGATGTGTGCCTTTCATTTTATTACGAAAATCAAATAACTGTGAACTATAATAAAAGTTTTGAGGACTTTTGTGAAATGTTCTTGGGAGATAGAAGTATTATAATTAAAACATAGTGTTTACTTACAATTTACATATTTTAGTTCCACAAGGACCATTTTGGACAATGACTTTAGGCATATGGGAACAAAGGCATCGCCCGAATATTCTATTTATCAAGTATAAAGATATGATAGATGATTTGCCAACAGTGATTAAAAAGGTTGCTGCCTTTTTGGGTAAAATATTGTCTAGTGATGACATTAGTACGCTGGCAGAACATTTAACCTTTGACTCACTAAAAAGTAATCAAGCATTTAGGGCCGATGCATTATTTGAAGGACAAAAATTTAATTCGTTTGTACGCAAAGGTACTGTTGGTGAACATAAAACAATGATGTCAAAAAAAATGCAAGACAGGTTTGAAAAACAAATTAAAGAGCTGTTTGATGCAACTGGATTGACCTTTGAATAAAATTGAACATACATTCCATAGTTGATTACGTGCATATCATTGCATGTAGATAAGGTTGTATTAAGTGGTAGTTCAAAATATTAAATAAATAATAATAAACATAATAAAATAAAAACACTTTTCATTCAAAAATAAGTATTCAGTTTCTATATTCCAGATTAATGTTTATTAAAAGCTCTGTCATATTTTATCGGTAGGAAACACGAGCACCATGTGTCCGGCGAGTTAGAAGTGAAAATTATACTACTCAATTTAATTGGTTAAGGTAATGGAATATGTAACAAGTCAGTAAAGTAATTTTTTTTTATTATTATAATGGCGTCAACTGTTAAGTTATTTGCCATGTTTTTCTTATCAGCTATTTTCTACTTTTTTTCGTAAGTACAGGTTGTCCCATTTTCGTATATTTTACGGGGTATCTCGCTTATTTTTTAGGTTAGAACCTTGCGGTTTTCGCGACATCGTGCTATTTTTTAATGAAACCAAAGATGCACTAATCAAATTTGTCATAGCCATCTTAGTTTCTGTGCTACAGGGTGATTTTGGAAAAATTGCATTTTCAGTCATCCCCGTAACTCTGTTATTGTCAGACATTTTAAAAAAGTAAAAACTGATATTTGTAGATTTTTTACGTAGAATCCAGTGGCGTACTCAGATTTTCTTTAGAGGTCACAGTTTTTGAGATATTGACATAACCTATTTTTTTATGGGACACCCTATATATTTTTTAAAATCTTTTTCCCTTGCCAAGAGCTTTTCAAAAATATAGCATAGTCTATATTTATTTGTATAAATAATGTGACAAAATGATTTTTTTCTATAATTTACAATAATAGTGGATAGCGGTGGGTAACCATGGTAACGTAAAAAACAAAATAATTAACGTTCTGCCATTACTTAGGTATTTGATTTTTGAAGTTTCTGCTTCTCTCAAATTATTCCTGGTTACATTTTCCCAAATTTAATGCTGATATTTATTGTTATTCGTTGTTTTTGTTTATTGTTATCGTTCTTGTTCTTGTTGTTGTTGTTTAATTATTTTTTAATATGGCTCGAAACCAAAAATTTGAAAACTTTGAGAAATATGATATGAATACCTGTTTCATATTATCTAATGAAAACGCAGACCAGGCCTTAGAACTCTATCTGAACAGGTCAGTTAGTCTTTACCTTAGAATTTGTATTTATTTTATATACCTGTTTTGTCATATAGATATCCCGAAATAAGACAACCTGACAGAAGAATATTTCAAAAATTAAAATTTAATCTTTGCCAACATGGATGTTTTGACAAACCTCGACCCCGAGTTTACAACAAAGAGAACGAGGAATCAGAGATCAACGTTTTAGCAGTTGTTCAAGCCACTCCTGAAACCTCGTGCAGGAAAATAGATGAAGAGACCGGTGTGTCTAAAACAACAGTGCAAAGGATTAAAAAAACATAAATTCAAACCCTACAAGTATAAACTTGTTCATCATCTGCACCCTGGTGATGCTGAACGTAGATTGGAGTTCTGCAATTGGTTTATAAATATGAAAACTCAGGACAATAATTAAAAAAAAAAAAATTTGTTCAGACGAGGCACGTTTCAGGAATTCTTAATAGACACAACTCGCGGTTTTGGAGTCAAGAAAACACCCACGTGATTTTTCCTAGAGAGCGTCAAGGCAGGTTCGGATTTAATGTGTCCTGCTTTATTTTTAACCGAAAAATAGTTTACAAGATTTATGAAGAAAACGTAAACTCTAATGGGTATTTACAAATTCTACAAGAAAAAACTATGAACATTTTAGAAGATATTCAACTGGCTCAACTGAACGATATATTCTTCCAGCAGGATGGGGCCCCAGCCCACAATGCTAGAATAATACAAAACTGGTTAAATGAACGTTTCCCCAAGAGATGGATTGGAACAAATGGACCTGTTCGATGGCCACCACGATCACCGAATCTCTCGGTTTTGGATTTTTTTTGTGGGGGTATTTAAAGAATAAAATTTATTTAAGGCAATATGCCAACATGCAACAGTTAAATTGCAACGAAAAATGCTTTTGCAGAATTACGAAGGCAATCATTTATTTTGGAAAATGCTAATAAAAGAATTTATAAACTTTGTGAAACTTGTAGGAGACATAATGGTCTGCAATTTGAACAATATTTGTGATTAATTAATTATTTTGTTTTTTATCAATGTAAATTATGGAAAAAATCATTTTGTCACGTTATTTATAAAAATAAATATAGACTGCTATATTTTTGAAAAGCTCTTGGCAAGGGGAAAGAGATTTAAAAAAAATATATAGGGTGTCCCATTAAAAAAAAAGTAGGTTATGTCAATATCTCAAAAACTGTGACCTCTAAAGAAAATCTGAGTACGCCACTGGATTCTACATAAAAAAATCTACAAATATTAGTTTTTACTTTTTTAATATGTCTGACAATAACAGAGTTACGGGGGATGACTGAAAATGCAATTTTTCCAAAATCACCCTGTAGCGCAAAAACTAAGATGGCTATGGCAAATTTGATTAGTGCATCTTTGGTTTCATTAAAAAGTAGCACGGTGTCGCGAAAACCGCAAGGTTCTAACCTAAAAAATAAGCGAGATACCCCGTAAAACATACGAAAATGGGACAACCTGTACACTTTTATTTTATTTAATAAATGTATTTCTTTCAAGAATTTTAGCACATTTCTTATTTTTTCTATTTCTGGTCTTAGGGCTTGGCTAATTCTATTGTTTACCATTAGTCGGGTTCTTATTGGCTGAAGTTGTATGCAGTCTTCAAATATATGTAGAACGCAGAGTATTTGAGAACAGTGGTTGCAAGTGGCCTCTCACTTTTCGTTAATAAGTATGTATGAGTGATTGCAGTGTGTCCTATCCTTAATCTGGTCATTATGATGCTATTTTTTCTATTTAGATTTGGATACGCTTTTCTCTTTTGCGGCATAGGAATGTGTTTCTTCAGCAGCTTGTTTTCCCTATTCCATTCTTCTTCCCATATTTGCCAAATTTTACTTTTCAGTAGTGTTTCATTTATTGAGTATATGTCGTCCAGATGCATTTTACGTAGTACTTCGTTAAGTCTGCAAATTACAGGTAGATTGAATCGTTTTTCTGTAATTGGTTCCTCTTTAAATAGGACAGCTTTATTGTAGTGGTGAGGTGCGTCACGGATTTTGATAGCATATTTTAGAAATTGCCAAGTTCTTCTTAGTTCTAGAGGTAGTACGCCTGCTTCTACTTTTACACTGCTGGAGGGACTTGTAAAGAATGCGCCTATTGCATAAGCTCTGTAAAGTGTCTAAGGGTTTGAGGTTCGACCTAGATGCTGCTCCATACGCTACAGATCTGTAGTCGATAATGGGTTGGATCAATGTTTTGTAGAGTCGTATTAATATTTCTCTATCGGCGCCCCACTTAGAGTTTGAGATGCATTTAATTACATTAAGGTGTTTTTTAACTTTTGTTATTATTGAATTTATGTGTTGTTTCCATGTTAAAGTCGAGTCAAAAATTACTCCTAGAAACTTGTACGATGGCACGCATTGTATCTTGCTGCGTTTAATGTATAGATTGGGTTCATGGTGAGGACGCCTTAATTTGCAGAAATGCATGCATACCGTTTTTGTGGAAGAGATACGAAACCCTTTAGCATCTGCTTGTTGTTATATTGAATTAACGGCATGCTGCATATTTGCGTTATGCGAGGTATTTCCTGTTGATGAGGTAAAAATCACAATGTCATCTACGTAGATACATCGTCCGATTGAAGCATTCAAACCGGATGTTAGCTCATTCATTGAAATAATGAATAACGTGACACTTAGCGGGGATCCTTGGGGGATGCCGTTTTCTAACGTACGTTTTGTAGACATGTGGTCGCCTACTTTTACATAAAAACTTCTGTCCGTTAAGAAGGATTTGATAAATGTTGCCTTGTTTCCCTTCTCATGTATTTTTTCCCACTCATGTATTTTTTCTAGAATTCCCGGTTCCAACACCATGTCATATGCTTTCTCTAAGTCGAAGAAAACTGCTGTACAATGTCCCCTGTTAGTGAAAGTCTCCTGAATGGCGTTTGAGAGAAACAAAATATTGTCCCGGGTTGAGTATGACTTTCGAAATTCTGATTGGAATGTGTTTATCAGTTGGTGTTCCTCTAAGTGGTCGATCAATCTTGCATTCACAATTTTTTCCAAAATTTTCCCTAGACAACTTAGTAGTGATATTGGCCTGTAACTTGTTGTGTTAAATGGGGTCTTTCCTTGTTTTGGAACGGGAATTATTAGGGCTGTTTTCCAGTCTGAAGGAAATTCTCCTTTTGTCCATATTTCGTTGTATAGAAACAGCAAGTCGTCTAATCCGTGGAGAGGGAGGTTTTTAATCATTCCATAGGAAACGTTATCGATACCAGGGGTTGTTTCTGTTACTGACCTCAGTGCTTGTTTTAGTTCACTAATTGAAACAGGGGAGTTGTATTTATTTGTATCTGCTTTTCCAAAGTCAACGTTTGTAACTTTAGAGTTTATAATGTTGCTAAATTCCTCGCTATAGTTGATTGAAAAACTTGTTTCTTCGTAATGCGCTGATATGCTTTCAGCAACTTTAACCGGGTCTGATATTATTGTTCCATGTTGCTCGAGTTTAATTTGAGGCCGCAGAGCCAGTTTTCCTGATATGGCTTTTATTTTATGCCACGTTTCGGTGCATGGGGCTTTTGGGGTAAGTTCTGACACATACCTCTCCCATGATTTTCTTTTGGAGTCCAATATTAGTCGTCTTGCTATTGCTCTCGGTCTTTTGAAGGTAATGAGGTTTGGTACTGTAGAGTTTCGTGAGAAGATAATTAGAGCCCTTTTTCTGTTCTTTATAGCATTAGCTTTGTCTTGGTTCCACCATGGTACAGGTGGTCTTTTTAGCTTCCCCCTTGAAATTGGGATAGATTTGTTTGCCGCTTCGGCTATAACATTTGAGAAATTGACAACCATTACCTCAATCACTTCGTCTCTGTTTATATGTGTGATGTTATCTTTATATTCTTCCCAACTTGCATGATTTAGCAGCCATTTACTTTTTATATTAGGTTTTGCATCTTTTATGTCTTTAGATATTATAATTGGGAAGTGATCACTTCCATGGAGGTCTGGTATCTGGTCCCATGTATATTCCAAAGCCAGTTGTGGAGAGGCTATGGTGAGATCAATGGCAGAGAAAGAGTTTGATCTTGAATTGAAGAAGGTGGGTTTGGTATTATTTAGGAGAACCATATTGTTCCTTTCCAGAAACTCTTCTATTTTCTTTCCCCGAATATTGAACTTTGTAGACCCCCACACTGGACTGTGGGAATTAAAGTCTCACATTAGTATGCACGGGGTTGGTAGTTGTGCTATTAAGTTTTAAAATTGCCACTCCACCTTTTGATTTGCTACCGCATGGTTCATCGTATCTAACGAAATTAAGGTTTCTTAATTTAAACAGATGGCAAAAGGCTCATATTTCCCAATTAGGATTTTCAGTTCCTCTAAACTTTTTTTACTTCCATTGCAGTTCCATTGTATTATTTTTGCCTAGGTTGGTGGGTAGTATTTACAATGGATGATGTTGAATAATGTGGTTTGGATTGGGGAGTGTAGAAAGACATAACATTGATTTAATTATACATGAATAATAAATAAATAAATATTTTGTGTATATATAAATATAGGTATAAATAAATACTATGTCAAGGACATATATACGTGTAAATCGACAATAAGACAAGTAAAAATATCACAGATTTAGAGTTATCACAAATTTGATAGATATCACAGATAGGCTATCACTTAGTCGTTGCCCTGCTGGTGGGCCGACTAGCGCTATTTTTCCTATTCTTGCTTCTTGGTCTGCCGACCTTTTTCTTCTCTTTACGAGCAATTGGGCGGATGAACTCCGGATTTAGGTTCATCTCCTCGCTATCCCCTGATGGCGATGAACAGCTGGCGCTTGGCTTTCTTTTTTCACCTCTGGATTCATATTCCATATTTTCTGATTCGATCCGGTTAGATGTAAATGAAGTTCTTTGCATACAGCTGAACTCTTCTCTTATAAATTTTTTTTAGTTCACGGACTATTTCTGCGTTTTGACCGTTATGAGACGTGGGACCGGTTATGTTTCTCGAAACTGCCGAGACTTCTTCTTTGATTATCTTTCTGATTTCAGGAATTAGATCTTTTAAGGCAATACTATGATTGGAAGATGCAGCCACCTCAGCAAAGGATGCGTGACTGGTGACTGCCGATCCCTCCATTTGTTTAGCTTGGAAGTACGGTACCTTGTGTAATACCATGACCTCCTTAATTTTTGATTCTTTTTTGTAAGTGGGACATCCCTTCCATACCGCTGAGTGTTCCCCTTTGCAATTAGGGCACTCTTTTGGGTCTTAACATGCAGTGCCTTCGTGAGTTGGTTTTCCGCATATGCATAGCTTTACATTTTTACAATGGATCGCTGAATGCCCAAACTGTTGACAGTTAAAACACCGGAGTGGAGCTGGGATGTATGGTCTGACAGTAAAGTAATTATTTCCAAACTAGTCTGAGATTACTAGTCGAGTAAGCAACACATGTAGTTTATAAAAAAAAACCGATTACTGTGATGTTACATAATATACTATTACTGCCAATGTATATGTAAAAATCATTTCTAACAAAAGAGGTTATTGCATTAATATGGTTTATTGGTGGATAACTATTCTTTGCTGTTGTCTTTGAAGTATGTCCCGTTTGATATTTTAATGTGGGCACACTGCTGACCGGAGGATTGGCATTTAAGTAAACGTAAATAATAAAGTTGTGTTTTATGCTATTATTTAATCATTAAGCAATCTAAAGTTTTATAATGTTTCAATTTATTAAAAAAGTGTTATGATGGTAAGCTTTCTAAATTTACACCGTAATATGTTTTTTTTTATAAATTACAGTAATTGTTAATAATATTATTGTAATTTATAGAACTAAAATAATGTATCATTAAACTAATCAAATAAAATATTGCCGTTAATTTTAGATTAGATATTAGTTAAAATGATGAGTTCATTATACACTTAAGGTATAAGTAAAATTACAAGATTTTACGGGCTGTCACATTACACACCAAAATCTTTTCTAATACATTTTGTTTTAGATATTTACTTCCACTAGGCATTTATTCTTCAAATCAAAAAAATGGCTCTGCTTTATCTATGACCATTCCCGTTGGTTAGGATCTTATAACTTTATGAATCTTATTTAGGAAGACGTTGCCAACAAAGTGTTCTAAAAGTTCTGATGTATTACGCAGTCCTTTAGTTTGGTTTGAAGATAACGATGGTTTTTCATTATGAAACGCTATGATTTTAAAATCTTGTTTCGGTTAATATCAAAACATTGATTGATTGCATATATACAATGACAGAAACACAATTAAGTCTATGCCAATTGGCATTTTAATATTTCGACAATAATAAAATTATCATTGTACAGGGTGATTCATTTATCATGGGAAATGCGATTTTCTCGAAAACGGTTGGAGGAAAATTCGTTCTGCAAAAAGTATGTTATTTCGGCACCACTCCTCTCGAAGTTAAGGCAGAAATTTACTAAAATATGAAACCGACGCTGGGCGTTGCGACGCTTCGAAATTTTTTTCCCAGAACCATACCTTTTTTATTGGGTATTTTAAAAGGCCGGTCAATTCTATGCATTTTTCCTTATACACAGTTTGAATAAATACTTTTTCTTGACTTTTTACCCCATTTTATAAAATAAGCGTTTTTTGTTGATTCTTTTAAATAAAGTAAATTGGAAAACAATCTGCAATAAATAACACTCAATCTGGATCATAACTTGATTAATTTTCACTCATAAAAAACACAAAATCGAACAAAGTACCTAACTTAAAACCGCGACGAGGTTAAAACAAAAATCAAAATTAATTAAACCGCCATGTTTTTTATACTTACTCGTTATTGTTTTCAAAACAAGGTAAAATGCCTTTTTACTTCAAGTTTTGTCATCCTTTTTACAATCTTACCCAAACACTACGTATTATTCTATCACATTTTTCGATATTTACCTAAATAAAAAATAGTAGGCCATGGAATATAAATAGGCATTGATTTCTTCTTTTCTGTCAGTTTGTCAGTTTACTTGTTGTTACTACGTTGTTGGTATATGGAGAGGCAGTGGCGGCAAGAAGATTATATTCCGAAAGATACCCAGAACGCATTCTTCCAGGGTGCAAAATATTTCAAGGCTAGAAACTAATTTAAGAAAAAAATCCTGAAGCATTTTCATGTATTCTATATAAAATAATTTTTTTTTTTCATTTTATGATGTTTAATCACCATTTGCAGGTAAGAAATCCAAAAGAAAAACTATTACTACAGATCAAAATATTGCTGGAATTTCAAATTACTTTGCGATGCATCAATAAGAGAAGCATCAAGGAATCTAAATTTAAAATATAGCACAATTCAGCGAGTTTTAAATAGCAATAAATATCACGCCTACAAATTATCTTACCTACAAAAATTATCTACAAGGGATTTTGATCGTCGAGAGAATTTCATTTGTCAGTTTTTGGTAGCGTTGGATGAGGATCCTAATTTGTATTCACACATTTTATGGACCGATGAAAGTCATTTCATAAGCCACGGGCAACCTAATAGGAGGAATACGCACTATTGGTCTGACGAAAACCCTCACAAGCTTAAATCCCGTCAAAGGCAAGGCAATTTTGGCATAAATGTGTGGTGCGGTTTAGTAGGTCGTCATTAAGTTGAAGGCAGCCTAACAGGGCAAAGGTATTTGGATCCTTTGCAAAATCAGCTTCCGGAGCTGCTAGAAAATGTGCCACTTCAAATTAGAAGAAATATGCCATAATGCTGCAATTGTAAAAAAATATTTAGACACTGAATTTGTGGATAGATGGATAGGAACTAGAGGCCCTTTAAAATTTCTATCAAGATCACCAGATTTAACGCCACTGGATTTTTTTCTTTGGGGAAATCTCAAGCAAAAAGTTTACAAAATAGAATAGATTGAGTGTTATTTATCGCAAATTGTTTTCCAATACTTACTTTATTTAAAAGAATCAACAAAAAACGCTTATTTTATAAAATTGGGTAAAAAGTCAAGAAAAAAGTATTTAGATAAACTAGCTCATAACTTTCTAACGGCCAGGAATAGAAAAAAATGTGTATAAGAAAAAATTCTTAGAATTGATCGGCCTTTTAAAATATCCAATAAAAAAGGTACAGTTCTGGGAAAAAAAATTTCGAAGCGTCGCAACGCCCAGCGTCGTTTTCATATTTTAGCAAATTTCTGCCTTAACTTCGAGAGGAGTGGTGCCGAAATAACATGCTTTTTACAGAACGAATTTTCCTCCAACCGTTTTCGAGAAAATCGCATTTCCCATGATAAATGAATCACCCTGTACACTTACAAAATCAATAAAAAATCTTAGAATATTCATATCTTTTTTTTTCATTGATCATAGCACAGAAGACAACACCATTGAGGAACGGAACGCCTGTTGATTGTGCGTTGAACAAAGATTCTGTTACACCAACAAGAAAGGACTATATACCTAGGTTCATAAATTTTGATATAGAAAATATACGTTTATTGTATGAAAATGATAAAAAATATTCGAAATACTGTCCATCGCTAGCTATACATTTTTCCCATCCCCTGTCATGTGTTCATGGTTTATCAAAGATTTGCCGATAATTTTCGAAAACTATAAATTATTTGTTAGAACCGTGCATCTGAAATGCAGTGTAAACTCTCATAGTTGGATTGAATAACGCATAAATTCGGGAAAGTATTTGAAAGCCTTACACAAAATTTATTGCATCCAAACCTCTTGTAATTGGAACACGAAATTATAAAGCTTTTGATTTAATTGACCAGTTTGAATTGGAAATGTCAATTAAAAAAAAATAAGATTCACATGTTGTTATTGATCTATCGTGCAGTCCTTTTACTAGTTTGTTGAGAATTATTATTTCGTGTAAATCATAAAGATGTAGTTAATTAACGTATCTTTTGCTTTTAAAATTTATAAAATTTAGTAGAAATGTTTGTAGAACCGAATTAAAATAATATCAGAAATATCGTATACATTTTTCAAGGTTCAAATATTAAAACGCAGTGGTTGTTCTGTAAAATGTGAAAGACGATGTAATCGTTGAAAATTCGGCGTGTTAAGCTTGTTAAGTTAGTCATAGCAGTTAGAGGAATAATTTATATGGGCTACAATTTGAACTAGAATAAAAACAAACTGCGTGCGATCATGTCGGTAAATTGAAAAGGTGTTGAAGCGGTTTTCACAGGAGGCAAATTTTTACAGTTTCGGAAGTTTTCCCGCGCTTGAAAAATTTAAGCGATTCACTTTTAGCATAGGGTAGAGAAGAATTAAGTAATGGAGGGGGTTCAATAATCCAACAGGGCGGATAATGATTAATTTGAGTTAGGAGAGTTGGTTCAGACCTTTTGCATACAGGCTATCTGGCGACATTAGGGCAGTCCCGCGAAAGAACGTTTTCCCGACTCCTGGTGATGAGTCTTCGTTGTAAAGGGGTAGTTTCCTCTCCGATAAACTGATGGTAGGATTTTTTAATTGTTCACCCATTATGAGTCTAAACCATCGTAATGATTTTATGTAGTTGATCCAACTACATGTAATGTGTTTTAACTAGTGCATTTGTAAATAAAGTATAAATATTTAGACTGTAATATATCGTACAACCAAGATGGATGTTAATCGACCGCACTTTGGCTTTCTAAATCGACACCCCGACATCTTCCACGAGAGAATTTCGAGCGTAGCCTCCACATTTAATGCCTTATTTTCGCCAGCACCGAAGTCGACCTCCCGTTTTCCAATAGGTGTTTCGTATCACATATGTGGGAAGTGTACCTGTAATAAGGTAAATCTTATTGTGCATTTACTGTTTTTTTTGCTATTCATGCCCGACGAACATTAATAAATTTTGTGTTTTTGTATCCATTGTTTACATGTGCTTAAGATTAAGTACGATTCTTTGTGGTTCAGTTTTGGATATTTTACTAGAATTTCCCTTGAGTTTTTATTGTATATATAAAGGTTGAATAATATGTCAAAATTTTATGAACAAAATTTATGTGATAAATTTTGTGTGCGAATAATCATTTATTTTGCTGATATGAATACAAAATTTTAGAATAATTTTTAGAAAGGCCAATAAAAAGAGGCTAGAACCTGCGCCGATTAAGCATATTTTATATATCATTTGCGAATTTTTTGTGTTTGACTATTTTAAGGAGATCCTAGAAATTAACGTAAATAATTTTTGTGTTTATTTGAGAAACCAAGGTAGTTACGTTCGGTAACGTTTTAAATAATTAACTCTTATAGCGTAGAATTTAAAGTTTGTTGCATTAATGCATTCTTTTTTGGGCGTTAGTAAATCTGTAAATAACTAAAACCAACAGATTTTAGTAGAAGCTAGGCTTATTGATTTAAACCTGACTTTGACGTATATAATTTCATGCAGTAGCGACCTTTGTTATTAATTAGTGACTTTGTTTAACGAAATAATTGACAGAATTCATTCAGTATTCATTTCGGATTCAATTGATGATCAGTAATTGGATTTAGCTTTGGAGTAACTAAGTGAAATATTTAGCGTTGTTTACTTTTGGTTTGAGCATATTTTTTAGCCATTTTATTAATATTTTTCAATCTGGTTGTACATTAGGGTAAAGTGAATTCAATAATTGTTTTGAGACATAAGATTCATTTAAATTAAAATAGATTAAGTGGAGTAACGTAATGGCAATCATTGATTCATCATTGATTTGAATAACGATTGTCTTTATTTATTAGTGCAGCACGCAATTTGTTTACAAGCGTCTGAGAATATTTGTAGCCTTTCAGGTGTAGCGCAGATCTACTGGCCCCGGGCCACCTGTGATCGATTACGTACAGATAAGCGAGTTATTCGAGTATCTAGGCAAGCTATGAACTTACGTAATTAGGCGAAACAACCCTTATTCCTACTTTTCAGATACTCTGGCACTCATTTTCGGTTTTACGACGATTTGAACCCCTATTTTGACTTATGTATGGTATACTGTTCTGCGGTGTGTAAAATTAATTAGAATCTTACCCACCTCCGACCGCTGGCTGGTCGAGCAAAAGTCAGGTTTATCTGTTTATCCCGTTTATAACAATAAATTAATATTGTTTAAAAATCGTAGTTTGTAGGCACAATACTCGACATGTTCAACACTATTAAAGACGATACTATTATACGACACTTTCTAGTGAGTTGAAAATCTTCGTCAGTTGTCAAAGAAATAAAATAACACCAATAATTCGGTCTTACGATAACTACATTGGCAACTAAAGCGGTCTATGAGCACATTCCGGTTTCATATTTACACACCTGGTACAGGTTGGTCCACTAAAAGTGTGTATGCCTCCATGCTATGCACCATACTGTGACCGCATCAAGAAATTGGAGGTTCGCGATGACGACGTTTTTATTATAGCATTTCATAAATCAGGTACAATCTTCTTTGTTAGTTGTGTGTTTATCATTTTATTTGTAAAAGTAGAAGGTGGACTAACGAGATAGTGTGGATTGTCAATGACTTTGATTATGAAAGAGCAAATCGATACATTACTGATCGTAGACGCCCTAGATGAGAGTATGTATACAATTCTAGCCTTTAAATATTTTTATTTTAAATTTAGATAAATCGAGTTGTTTTCCCCTATGCCATCTTTTCTCAAAAGCTTTGTAGATACCCTAAGCCATCTCCATTGGACGTTACTTCCTGATGATATCGTAAATAACGTAAAACGCCCCAAGGTTTATCTTAAAACGTAACAAATTCGTAATAAAAATTGTAGTGTTACATAGTCCACAAGATTTATTTTCGTAATAAAGACAGATGCGCATCTGTCTTTATTACGAAAATAAAGTGGCAGTTTAATGCAGCAAAAGTTTTGACGACTTTTGTGTTTTTACGAGAAATAGTTTAAAGCCCTTATTTTTTATTTAATAGTTTTTGAGTGCTATCAGCACCGTTTTGGATAGTGATATTAGGATTATGGGAACAAAAACAAAGGAAGAATAGATTCGTTTGTATATAATGGTGCTGCTGATGAGCATAAAATGTCCAAAAAAATAACAACGAAGATTTGCAGAACGGTTTAAAGAACTATATGAAATACCAGGTTTGACTCTTGAATCTTTTATTATACACACATGAATAAATATTTTATAGAGTTCATGTAATAATATATAGAGAATCTGCTTTATAAATTACACCATTAATTATACCATTTGGCTGGTGCAGAAGCAGGTCTATATCATATAAAATTGTAATCATGAAAAACACGAAATTTTACTTAAGACTGAAACCTATTTTGTAATAAACACTTTTTTTGAAAAAATATATTTGAATGCTTTATCCAACAAATGTTCCAAATTAACACCTCTGCATATACAGGACAGGGAAGCAACGTGTTTTATTCCCACCCCGAAGGGGATGGTAGACTGCCCGAGCTTTCCATGCCTTTTTAGAAACAACGATGGATTCCCAGCATTATATATACATTACGTATATATGCATGTCGGGATTAAGGATGGGTGCGGCCAGGATATGATCGGAAGAAATGGAATTAGGGTTCTGAGGGAGAAGATACTACTCTAGCATTCACCTAAATAGCCGCACATGAAGTGCGTATACGCAGTAAACATGCCGCAGATCCAAACAGTTCGGTTTATGCATATAAATAAAAATAGTGAAAATGAAGAATCATAAATATACAACACTTAAACGTAAATAATTTAAAACAGCAAAAGAAACAATCCATTGTAAAAGTAACGAGTGGATATAATTTCAAGAAAGTTAACTTTACTAAGACATACAACACAAACAGCTCAGTATTTGTACAAAAAGTATTTTCATTGATCATTTTCCTCATAGTAAGTGTGTCCAAAAACATCGCACCATTTTATCCCACGTGACTGTTTAACAAGCGAGAACAGGTCAATATAAAATACTTCTTTTGGTGGAAGAGTTTTGTTTGAGTTTTTCCCATAAATCAATGTATTTGTACAGAAAGATACTTTTGCGCACTAACATATTAAACTCATCGTCGTTACTACACGTGGATCTCGTAATTAACTTTTTATCCTTATCTAAATAAGACGCTAGCTTATCAGTACTACTATTCATAAACCTAAAGGAATCCTATTATATTATCTACATACTTAGTAAACGAAATGTATTTCTCTTTTAAGGATAAAAGATATACTTGTCCTGGGAAACCGGTAGCTAGCTCACGAATCATGAAATGTTCATCATAACCACTTAAGCTACGGAATACCACAGGGACCGTAAGAGAGTCTTTAAAACTTAGATTACAATTTTGCTGTGCTACACCCCAAAATGGTTTCTACCCCTAATATCTGAGGATTGAAAAACCTGATTGCAAATATCACATACAGTAGCGCGTTCAAAATTATCAATTTGATCGGTATTTAATCCATGTAAAGTAACGTACGTTTCGTCATCGTTGGAAAGCATTAAAAGATTTACTTATGGGTTCTACGTAGCTTTGCTGTATACTCAATACAGTAGTATTTTTTTTACACAATACAATTGAGAGATTATTTAGTTTTTCAAATTTTTGATATCACTCACTTTATAATGGGGAATTGGACGGAATCATAACTTAAAACGTTACTGAAATGACGATAGTCAATAGTTCTATCTGAATCATTTGAGGTGGGATGTAAAACTGATACATCGGCCCACAGAAAGCAATGTTCATCATTGTTTTTAACATGAACAGCTTTTTTGCTGCTATGGAGTGATGTACTTTAATGTACAGTTCACCTTTTAGTGAAACGTGCTTATTAATGTTAACTCTAAAAATGTAAAATTTCGTACAAGGCACACCAACAAAAATATTTTGTTATTTAGTGGGAAACCAATTCAATTTCCAACTTGTGACGCTGTATAAAATGGACGGCAAAATCAGTGTTCACTTTCAACATGAATTCAAAAATATAAGCATGGTTTAAAAATGTTAAGAGGATCATTGATATTTACACTAATGCCTGTGAGTATCCTACAATTAAAACAAGAAACTACAGTTTGCCACGTTAAATGTTTAGCAATTACCACCACTTCTTTTTGAATGGTTACTTGATCGTTTTAATACCCCATAGGTGATAAATTACTTTCTAGCCTAATAATATTTTCGTTATCATCATTGTCATCTAACCTATCACTAATATATTATTTTTCTACAAATCTAATAATATTTTTGTAATAAACAAAATTGCCTAATTAATTGGTCCTTACGTTTAATCAACTTCATTGTTTTACTAATTCATTCTACAACTTGAGTACTTATATAAGAAATTGATTCCATTGGTACAATTTCTAATTACGTTCTGTAATTTAGTCTCGCTGTTGTTATCCAATTAAGCTTCCACTTATGCAATAATAATGTACAGTCACAACCTATTCAACAATAGTAAAATAATCTTGCAAAATTTGACGTTTAACAATCTCAGAAAAATTTCTAATAGGCACAATAATATGTGTGCATTGAAGTAAAAATTAATAAAATTTTTAGTAATAAATCCTAAAATGTTTCAAGTCATTACCGAGTTTCTAGAAATCACAGTATATATATATATATATATATATATATATATATATATATATATGTATATATAAGGTCTCAAAGGAATAATTACTAAATGTATAACATACAAGAATTAATTTATCCTTTAAAAGAACTTATTGCGCCACGTTTTCAACAACCGCATTTAAACACTTCACTGTGTCATTCTGAACTGTGGCCGTTTGTACGTTGCTACTTTTGTTACACTATCATCTCCCATATAAACATGTATTATCATTCCCAATCTCCAGTGAGGAAGCGAATGGTTGTCTTTCTTTATGGTGATCAAAGCACTAAGTTGTAGATTATCTTATTGTTGGTGTTCTGACCACTAGGACTACGGTTGCAGGTGACTTAAGTATTCCTTCGATCATCGACTCCATAACAGCTAAGGAATGCGTTGGACTCTCTTACAATAAGGTTTTTTGTTCACGAAGAGCAGTCCACAATTACCGAATGGACGCGTTCTTTTAACTCGTACAATCTGCAATTTCCCATTTTGTATTAGCCTAATTGTGCTTGTAGCTAGCAACACCTAACGCGGGTAGGTATCAGATTTTTATACATTATCATCGTGGCCAACCATGACTCTTGGGTAAAAGAATGGGATTCTGCGATAACAGTAAAGTAAACCGTCGGTGTGAGTGAAAGCAACAATTTTCTCTTTAGAAATACCGTAACCCTCCCTTAAAGTTTGTTTCCTTATAATTTCAGAAGCTTCCGTGACGCTTCTATTCATTCATCTTGTCTCAACAAGCTGGTGATACTTAATGAATCTTTTATGTAATTCTATACAAAGCGTAGGCTCCATACTATTACTTTCTATAATTTTATAATAGATGAGAACTTATTAACTACAACAAAGGTGCGCTGTGGAAGTTATATATTTGATTTGTAATAATTTACACATTTCTGTCATAGTAGATATGAATTCCGAACCTCTATCAGTAGCAATTTCACTAGGAACTCCAAAACGCAGTATGAAATTATTAACAAATATTCTCGCTACTGTTACTGCGCCCTTAGATTCTGAAGGATATGCTTCTACATATTTCGTTAAGTTACATTGTATATGAAAAATTAAAGTTATCTTTGTCTAAAGGACCTAGATATACTTTACGCTGTCTGTGCACTCATTGGTTGTTCTATGTGTTTACTATGTTTTTGTTTTGACACTTGCACTTTTATATAACTTTCTACGTCGCTACTTAAACCTTTCCAAAAATAATATTTCTTAATGTTATTTGTCAATTTTTTATTCCCACATGACCACTTGACGGTAGTAAGTGAAAATCGTTTAAAATTAACTTTTCTTGTCATCAGTAATTTTCTCAACTTTGTTAATTACATTTATCCTAGGTATTTCGTAATTTTTAGTTTTTTTCTCCTTCAATTATATGTTTTAATATGCGCATATTATTCTCATGCTTAATTATAAGTAGCTTTAATACTTTAATATCTTTACTTATTTTCTCAAAATCCCTCAACAGTACCTCTTGGGTTAATGTATAACGAGTATAAGGATTAATAAATAAAATTTCTTTTGGAGGTAAATATTAAAGTTTTATTTTTGGCAAACAATGTATTCATTTCTATACACTCTTTTGGATTTTTAAGAACTTCTACAACTATTGGGTTATCAATCCAATTGTCTGTATCAGTTTCGTTACAATCAAACTTACTTTCTACACCAAAATTTTCTCTTATCCTTCGTTGTGTTCTCGTTAAAACAGCAATTACTCACTCATGTATACCTTTCAATTCATTCACACGTGACAATGTATTACAATCATATTCTTCTAATCATGAACGAACTTTCATGTTAAATAAATATAATAATGGTTTATGATCTGTATAAATTTTAAAATGTCGTCCAAGTAGATATGGCCGAATATGTCTAATTGCCCAAACTATAACCAATAATTCTTTCTCAATTGTAGGATAGTTTATCTCTGCTTATTTAACCCTCTACTAGCATATGCTATTGGTCTGCCATCTCCGTATAAATAAACGGCACCTAATGCTATTCCGAAGCATCAATATGCAGTTTAAATTGATTATATTCGGAAAAATTTGGATATTACAAAAGTGGTAAATCTTTTAGTGTTTTAAAAGATGAGTCACAATCGATTATCCATTCAAAAGAAACGTTATATCTACATAAATTGTTTAAGGCACAGGTAATTTAGCAAAATTCGGTACAAAAAAATCGTTTTACTTTGTCTCCATTGTTTGGTTGTGGATATTTTATTACTTTAGTTTTTTTTTGGATCTGGTAAATTCCCGTCTGCTAAAATTATATGATCTAAATATCGAATGTGATTTTTCAAACTTACACAGATTATAATCACTTAATGGTGTAATTTGTGGATTGAAATTATTTAACTGAACTGGATTACCTTGGGTATTTAGTATCTTGACCGATGTTTTTCCTTTCTGTGGTTTAACAGTAGTGTTAGCTACGAAAACGTTTTTAATATATTTCATTCCCATAGTTACACATTCATTATTTGTACGTGCTGTAACACAATGAATATACTCACACCTTGGAGGAATAGCATATTAATACCTACACATTTATACTTAATAACACAAATTGAAACACCTAATAACCCTAAACTATCATTTTCTAAACCTGCATTTATCCAGTTATATTCAGATTACTCCTAGCGTACACACTATTTATTATTCTCCTGAAAAACTAACTGATGTTATCCCTGATAACATCTTCCTTTGTATTCTGCTGCACAAGATTTACATAATTTCTCGGCCTACTATAATTTTGTGTAGACATTGGTCTGTAAATATAGTTATTATTGTTGTTGTAATAGTATTTATTAAAATTGTGTTGATGGCGATTATATTTACTAAAATTGTTCTAAAACTTGGATTGTTAATCGAATTTTGTCGCAAATTTTCATTAAAATTTCTTGGTGCATTAAAATTTGAATTTTTTTGGTTTAAAATATCTATTCCTATTACCACCATAATGCATTACCTGCGGACCTATTTGATTACAATTTCAAGACTAAATTTTGAAAGCACCTCCTTATGACTTACAAAATTAGTAGCCACCATAATGATTTTTAGTTTACTTGAAGATACGTTTTTTGAAAAAGTTCCACTGCTTTTTTCGTTAACATCGACTCCGCATTTGCGCTTGTTGCACCTAAATTTAAAGTTCTTTTCAGATTATCCGCCAACTCGTTTACCTTTGCCATTAACGCCCCGTTTGTTTATATTTTGCACTAATAATTTGTCACGCGGTGGTGGTTTTATCCAATATTTGCCGTTAATTCCGAAATTATAAATTATTCTGTAGTACCGTACATCTGAAATGTAGTGTAAGTTCATGCAATTCAATTTGATAACGCTTACATTTTTGGGAAGCTTTTCGATAGTAACGTTTTTATTTTGTTTTTTTTTACGTATTTGGGAAGTATACATGGGTTTTGGTTTGTTGATCAAGTTTAGATGGCGGTTTAAAATTAAAATGTGATTTACGTATTGGTATCGAAAGATAGTGAAATCCCTTTACTAATTTGATTGTGAATTACTTAGTTATTTCAAATTTCGGTTAATTTTGTGAAATGGCATCATGTAAAATTATATTAAGTATAAAATTATTACGTTGTATGGTACACCTTTTGTGAATTTAAATTGCAGCGACAATCTGTCGCCTTTGATTTCCATAAAAGTTTTGGTCTTTAAACAAAGGGTTTGGGTTGTATATACGTTATTTTAAGGTTCACTATAGTAGAGTTTCATTATCATAGACCTATCACGTTACAAGAGGTTCCTTTGGGAACGCAATTCGGATGGATGATGCAATTCTTTTTCGATTTAGTGTCGAGAGGCTATCGTGTTTCGCGCGTATGTTAATTTAAAGTAACGAAGCTGTGTAATTGGTTAATTAAGATTTAAGGAGAGTAAAAGCCAATGTGGCGAATACTGAATGATGTTGAAGCCATTCTTGCTAGAGATGTAGTTCAAGGCCTTGTTTGCGAGTTCAGAAAGTACGCGTAAGGGGTTGGAATTAGTTATATATCGAACCGAGTGTGCATCGAACAATTTTCCGCTTCCTTTTGTATGGGGTATTTTAAAATTTCACAAGCCCCGGAAATATTATATTGTTTCGTTTGGTAATTTGACAATTTTCGTATCAAAGAATCTGGTTTGAGTGTTTTTCATTAAGTGCTGAGCCTGGTTAGATGATAGCTTTCACGCACACTATGGCTTCGAACAAATAATACAAACTGCTGTAAATATAATGATTAAGAAGTTTCGTGTAAATATTGTTTCGTTTTAATAGAAATGTACTTAGTAACCAAGAGTGCTTTAACGTAGTTTATTTTATGAAAGTTCGATTTGCCAAAGTTGGTGTAAAGATAAATTTAAGAATTAAGAAGTAAAGCTTCTCCTTTATCGTTGTGAGTAAGAAAAGGAAGTTCGATTGACCACTTGTGCTGTGTGAGGGCAACTACATATCTTTTCTGAATTTATATGTGTTGATGAACTTAATAACACGTTTGTATGTACTCAGTTAGACGAATGAATATGCCTGTTGCCTTAAGTTTAATTAAGAAACATTTAGAAATCAATTCAATATATAAAGCATATTCACTCGTAAACTATTTCGGACTGTGCTTTGATTTTTTCCTTCTGTTAATCTTATATAAAATGAAGTACTGTCATATTTGTAAAATTTAGATGTTCGACGTTTTATTTATACTTTTGATGTTAATTACAATTTAGGATATAAAATAGAATTTCATTTGGGGTTGTTGGAAACCTGTAGGAATTATTCCAAATCAGACTATAGAAATTTTATTTAAGAAGTTACATTTCATGTGCTTGGATATTTCGAAGACTTTATTTTTCCATGATTATGGTTATTCTCAATATAGATGTATAGTGTTTATACCTTGAGTGTTTTTTTAAGTGTACATATTTTGTAATCCCCATCTTTACTCAAAACGCTGTAGGCAGCGGACCGCGAACATTTTATTATTGCAACAAACATTTTTTTTTAAATCGCAATTGTTACTGCGATAGAAAAGTTAATTAATGAGGTTTAACATATTTTATTATATATTAAGTCGTAATTTGATAATGTTTTCTGGATATTTTATTTTCTGTATCTTACGTAATTGATATGTGAGTAAGGGTTGAAAAAAAAACACATGTTAGGATAGAAACAGATGTTCGCTCGAACTGGCTTTATTGAGGTAGTGTAACAAATCTTTGAAAGTCGCTGTATCCACATTCTTGTGGTAAAAACTTCACAAATGTAATAATAAATTGTGTCGGTACATACCGCGATCAAAAGATATTTTTGTGGGTACGGAATAATTTTTTTGTTGTTTTTTTATTACTTTTGAAAAATGGGGGTTGATTGAGGGAGTAAAGATAGTTAGTTATGAAATCGAAGGGAAAGGGCAGTTGCTGTTCAAAATTTTGATTGAGCCGGACGCTTTGATTTGTTTTAATTAGAAACTCCCGTTGTAAACCGTTCGGTCTATAAATCTTTTGTCGTCTACCTTTTAGCAAAACTAAAACGCTTAATCGTTCGTGTTTTTTTGTGTATGTTTAATGTAAATTTTTCCAAAAATTAATCTGTAATTAATAGTCGAGGCGCCGGGTTTTAAACCGCGTATCTTAACTCGTCGTGCTGGTGTTTAACTAAAGAGAATATATTCAAGTATAAGTAGGTATTTTTATATAAATAGAAGCTCGCAGCAAATCATTTTACAAGCGTACTAAAAACGTACTAAAAATCGAACATTGCCTTGCAAAAGTATCTCATTCGCACGTGAGCTCAATAAGCGGAAATCTGCTAAAATAAAAGACAGTACAGGGCTCCCTCACTCTGGTGTTTGGATGAATTAGCACTGTTGCTTGTTGTTTACATTTATATTTGTGTAGAGGTGGACCTGGGGAACAGGTACAGGATACCGCTCTTGTTATTAATTGTAAGTCAATTGCCGAGTGTGTACATACTCCCGAGTCCAGATGACCATTAAACATCTCGAATTTTATTTTTATTGTTTTTATTGTTGTATAGATGAATGTGTAACCTGAGAAAGGGGGCGCTCAACACATCGTTCACGATGTTATGATTTATTTACAAATCACCTTTGTAAAGCTTTGTTTTAATGAGTTTTTTTTTGTGTCAGTTTGTTAAGTAGAATTGTTTGCCTGCGAACTAATTTCTTTTTATATGTAATTTATTGTAAATTTTCGTATGTATTTTGTGATTTAGTAGTCACTAAACAATTGTGTACGTGTAAATTCCTTGTCTATTTTCTTTTGTCCTTGCCTTTACCTGTGCAATTTTACTGTTGTTGTATTTAATATATACCGTTATTTACCTAATTTGCCGTATTTGGTTTTAAAGGGCCACATGTTTGGTATTACGATTTTTATTCGGATTATTTATGACACAATTGTGGGTGAAACTACATGGATTTTTTTATTGTGTTTATGTGTAACTAAACTGTTTTTTATTTATGTTTCTCTTAATGTTATAATTTTGTACGCACTTTAACATGATTTAATGGTGTTTTGTTACATACTTAACCCTATCATTGTTTTTTGTGTTATTTGATTTATTAATGTACTTGTGCAATTTTTTATTTATGAATACAGTGGGTTTTATTGGTTGTTCTTTCCCACAATATTAACGGGCTGAACCACCATTACGCAAAGCTCGTTAATTTTAATTTGAATAGTTTTATTGTTTACCTGCCCCTCGTCCAGCCCATCTCAGTCAAATAGCACAACGTACCTAACACTAGACGGCCCATTTCTTTGGTCAGACTTGAGTTTTGAGAGTAATTAAATATCAGACTTGTAAATAAATTTTAATGTTTTAATTATTGCCAGGAAAGTCAAAGTAAAGCAAGCAATTAATTTGAGTAATAGTAACATTACTGTCAGTAAAGTCAAGATAAATCACTTAGTGGTTGTTTTGTTCTTGAATTTGCAATCTTGCAAATAAGTTCAAATTACACCTTTCAAGATAGGGTACCTTGGGTACGATACAACGCTAATATTTTTACGTTCATTCTAAATTTACAAATTTAGTTATTTTGGATTACATTCAAAGTTTATGAGTAATTTTGATTATTTATGGAAAGCTTTAACGTAATGGGTTGTGAAAATTTCTACACTAGAGTATTTGCTATTCTGATTTTGGCGATAAGTTCATTTGAAAGACGCTTTGAATAATAACGTTACGTAGATTATAATCACATGTTGTTTGAAGTTATTTTTATAGGAATAAACTTACCGGCACCGTAGTACCTGGATTTGCCAAAAGGTAAGCAGTTGTTTATTTGTTTGGTTATGAGATGTGTACTTTTCGAATTTAGTAAATTTTAGGGTTTTATAGATATTGGATCGTGTTGTTTAGTTTTGTTTTTTTTAAGTTGAATAATTAATTACTCTAGTGATCATTTTTTGGATAGATGAGCCAATGATTTTGACGTTGAAGTTCGAAATGTTTAATGAGTTTTAGTTTTATTATCGCAGTTTTGCGGCTTTTATATCAACCATAGGATTTCATTGGGGTTTGGGTCGTTTTTGCGTAAATATTTTTAGAGTAGCATAGTAGCATAGGGAGGAGAGGATTTTATTTTGAGTGAACATTATGGTTTCCTGTTAGACCATTATTAGATCTAGTTTGGAGTTGTGATGAGTGCCCTTTTGCAGCATTAAGTAGAAACCCCACACCACTGAGTTATACCTTGCGACCAACTGTCGAAATTGATGCTCTAATGAGTATTTGGCCTATAAAAAAATGTTGTTCCTATTAAATCTGAACTTTCTGGTTTAATTTTTTCGTTTAAAATTAGTTTTAACGTTTTTATATTACTGACGTTATGATCTAATATCTCAAGAGCCCTACCTTCTAGTCTAGTTTTCATAAATTGAAATAAAATTTCTAAATTAGCGCTAGCCTAAATCTTCAATAATTCTACTGAATTTATTTTTAGCGTTCGCTAATTTAATTAATTCAGAAACCTCAATAATATCAATATATTGAATTACTTTTATTTCAGCACCAAGTTATAATCAATTCTGTCAAAAATATGTTTTGGAAATTTGTATTTAAGTGACACAATATTAAATCTAATTTAATTAATTACGGCATTTTTCTATTTTCGAGTATGTGCTTTTAATTTCCCTATCCCCGCAATTATTTGACCTAGAATCGATACTATAACGTTATATTGCTCAATTAGAAATTAAATTTCTATTTAAAGTTTTTGGATTGTTACTGACATCACTTTTTAAAAGTCTTTTTGAAATGTTTACAAATTCTTCCTTTAGTTCATCATATTTTTTATTCCACATTAACGAAAAGTTCAGGTACAGTACTAATCACATTCATTTTTTATGTTTTTTGGGCGAGACCTATGATAGTTTATTTATTTTTATGTGCGTTTCATCAAGTTCATTATCACAAATAGTCAACATTTCGTAGCACGGCGTTTCCACGGAAACCTGATGTAACACGGCAGAATTTAACGTTTTTTTAATTTTTGGGAATTCTGACCATTTTCTCTAGCGGCATAACGGTTGGTCGTAGAAAGAATTATTATGTATGAAACTTGTAGTAAATTGTATCTACTTTAATTTTGCAAAGTATAGTCTTTTCGAAAAAACGCATAATTACTGAAAGTTAGCCCAAAAAATTGATCAAATTTGGACGTTTTTCGCAAAAAAAAAAATCAATGTTCCGGGCATATCTGTCAGCAAACCTTAGATTCGTGTTCAGCGACCCAAAAAACATAAAGAATAAATGTGATTAGGACTGTTCCTACAATTTCCGCTAACTGACCTTTTTATTCCTAAATTTACTAGCTAATATTTACAGGTATTCAGGTATAGGTAGGTATTAATTATTTCAAGAAGACTGTATTTTCACAAAATGTCAAATAAATCGAAAACTATCAAACTTATCTATAAGGGACCTTTAATAAAAGAACACTATTTTTTAAGTAATTGAAAAATTTAATAAAATGCTGAGCGTTCCATTAAAAAAACATAGCTTTGATATGTTACTCGAATTTGAAACACCCTGTATATGTGAGATTAATTTTAAATTGTAGCCGCCACTAATCTACATATACCTGTAAAAGGACTTTTTATTATTTCTTACCATTTGCCCAGGAGATTCCGTCCTGTTGAGTTTGACACCCTGTACAGGGTTGTCAACTAAGAATTCGAGGTACTGTATCTGGGAAACTGTACATCGTAGAGGCTTGCGGAAAAAAAAGTTATTACTAAAACGGCCAATACAAAAACCTGGAAAAGATTTTGTTTCTGAAAAGGCCGCTAGGGGGCGTAACTGCAATCTTGAATCTAAAAAAGTGATGTTTCTGTGAGTTATGCTATATTAATCTAATAAAAAAATAACTGATCTTTGAAGTCAAGGATAATCTGAACTTTTTTTGTTTGGCACTTTTTGACGTATATCTAAAAATAAAGTGGTGGGGGGTATTCACAGGTTTCCTTAAATAACCTCCTGTATCTTCAAAACGGCTAAGACAATTTTAACAAACTTGGAGCTATTCTTGGGCTACAAATGTTATATTATTTGAAGTTTTGTTAGTTTCACATGTCGTCGCTAGAGAGCTTTGTTCGACACTCCGACAGAAACGGTTAATTTTCGCAAAAAAATTAAATGCATTGGTATGACTCGCGAAAACCGCATCTCGATATCTTGTTCCTAACCTAAAATATCGGCCTAAGAAAACTTTATACGAAAATCCCTTAAATTTTTATTTTTTTTAACTATATTTTTCTGGAATTGTTTCTATTATGTAAGTTGTGGCCCTAAAAAGGACCGATTTAAAGGAGGAAGGTTCTTAATGCTCCTGTAAATGCTCGAAGTGCTGACCATCACTCTGTGCACTGTTGAGGCCTCTTATGGGTAAACAAAACTGCAGCTTCAATTTCGACTTATAATATAATATATAATAGGTTACCTAGAAATTGCGATTTTAAATGTTTGTAAATTTATTCACCAGAATAAAATTACCCTTTTTTGAAATTACTACGGGCAAGTAAGCAATGCTAAAAGTTATACGAAAGGGGTATTTTTTGTTTGTTTAAATGCATATTCACTATGGATATAAACGAAAATACAATTAATAGAAGCAGGCAATGGACAAGATACCTAAAAAAATCATAATCCTAAATTGTCAATAGTTGTCAATACTTTCGCGTATGTGAGCAATGTTTGTGCTTTCAAAATGCGTTTTACGAATAGAAGAAGTTGCTATATTTTTTGAATGTCTTCAGAATGCCGCATGGTAAAGGTTCTAATGGCTCGATATCCAAATCGGCGTCCTTGCGATGTGAAGTTTTTCCCCGATTAGTGGGAGCTTACGAGCCAATGGTAGTTTTCGGCTACGTTTCAACGGCTAAAGAATTGGAAGAATTACAAGAAAATATTAACCTTGATGTTAGGCTATATTGAAGGAAATCCTCATGTTCAAATGAGCATTATCCACTGAGTTGGGCATATCACGGACAACGGTTCAAAATATTTTGAAGGACCATAGTAAGTTCTAATGGCCATCAAAATATATAGGTATTCGTTTAAACTCTTTTCAGTTACTTTAAGAATGCACCCATATCATGTCGTTTTGCATCAGGCCTTAAAGAGAAGATTTTGATCGAAGGTTAGACTATTGCCATTGGATGTTAGGCATAATACGCGAAAATAGAAATTTTTGTCAAATTCTTTGACCGACCACCTTCAGTAGTGACGGAGAGTCAATAATATGCATTATTGGTCTGCAGAAAATCCCCATTGGTTGCGTGACGCCAAACGTTGGAGTTTAAATGTATGTGTGGCATACTGGGAGGCAGAATTATTGGGCCATATTTTTCGAGCAACCCCAAATGGCAATGACTTTTGACTTTTTGGCCAATCAATTACCGTTGTTGTTGGCAGATGTGCTTCTGGATACAAGGCAAAAATTGTTTTTGCAGTTGGATGGTTGCCCAACACATTTTGCTATTAACGTGCCAAAGCATATTAATGCAGTATTTCAACAGCCGTAGATTGGAAGAGGAAGTCTGTTTCCATGGCCTCCGCGATCGCCAGACTTAACTTGCCTCGATTTTTATTTATGGGGGCGCTTAAAGGACATCGTGTTTCGGACTTAACCTACTAAGCTGCAGTTTTGACTAGTCATGAGAGGCTTCAGCAATGCATAGAGCGTAATGGTCAGCATTTCGAGCATTTACGGGGGCATTAAAAACCTTCCTCCTTTAAATCGGTCCTTTTTAGGGCCACAACTTACATAATAGAAACAATTCCAGAAAAATATAGTTAAAAAAAATAAACATTTAAGGAATTTTCGTATAAAGTTTTCTTAGGCGGATATTTTAGGTTAGGAACAAGATATCGAGATGCGTTTTTCGCGAGCTTGTTTAGGCATCATTTAGTTACTTGTTCATGAAAAAAGTCATACCAGTGCATTTAATTTTTTTGCGACAACCGTTTCTGTCGGAGTGTCGAACATAGCCCTCTAGCGACGACATGTGAAACTAACAAAACTTCAAATATATAACATTTGTAGCCCAAGAATAGCTCATTTCAACGCGTCCAAGTTTGTTAAAATTGTCTTAGCCGTTTTGAAGATACAGGTGCTTATTTAAGGAAACCTTTGAATACCCCCCACCACTTTATTTTTAGATATGCGCCAAAAAGTGCCAAACAAAAAAAGTTCAGATTATCCTCGACTTTAAAGATCAGTTATTTTTTTATTAGGTTAATATAGCAGAATTCACAGAAACATCACTTTTTTAGATTCAAGATTGCAGTTACGCCCCCTAGCGGCCATTTCAGAAACTTGAAAATATTTTCCAGGTTTTTGTATTGGTCGTTTTAGTTCACTTTTTTTGCGCAAGCCTCTACGATGGATAGTTTTCCAGATACAGTACCTCGCATTCTTAGTTGGCCACCCTGTACATATTAATAATTGCACAGGTATCCATTCTGACATGATCAGATTGTAACTGTTATCTTATATATCTTTTTTAATGACTTTTTTATGATTTTTGTACAGTAAATGTAAAACTTCAGCTATTCTAAGAATTAAGATTAAACATGATATATAAAAAATTGTAATTCTTCTATTAGAATGTAAAATACCTTTCGGTCAGAATTTAACCAAATTTTGATATGTTCTAGAACTTGACCAATTGATCAAATGTCTTCATTGCCCGAAAGCTCAAAGCTCAACATTTTTTGATATACAGGGTCTGCAATATCACTATTTGATACTTTCATATATCATAAAATGGACATTTTTGCCAATATTAACGAAAACTTAGTGAAATGTTATTTTTGTGCTACTGGTTACAATCTTTTCTTTACTTTCATTATTTTTGTACATACACCTGATATACAGGGTGAGACCAAATATATGTATCTGAAAAGAATTATACGGTGGTATTGTTTTGATATTTTGGTGAATGGAAGTTAACAATATATATGTCCATTTAAATTATTATTTAGTTACGACTGAACGATTGAATATTTCGCTGTAATATTCACGTAGAAGTTTTTTTATTAGTAAACGTTAAGTAAATAACTTTCCTAATTTCCGTCTCGGTTTCTTGCAAACCACAATTTTAATACTTCCTTTAAATTTTAAACACCTTATAAATATATGAATGAAATAGATTGTTCTCTAACTACGCTTATTGCTATGCTAGAAATGTACGCTTAAAGCTGGCGTGTCACATTGAAATCCAATTACAGCTTCGTTAAGCTTTTCTTTGGTGTAATTAAAATAACTGCATGCTTTAGGTTAGCATCGCGATCGCAATATAAATGTTAATAAGGCAAGCGCGAAAACTCTAGTACTTGCTTAATATGATATCTTCAGAAATCGGAAAAAGATAAATATCTTACGCTTGAACAAAGTTTGACGTTTTAATAACTGATATTGCAGTACCTCAACATTTTGAAGTTTTAAAAACTTTCCCAATTCCATTTTTAAATACAATACTTAGTTTAAAATTAAAAATCTCATCATTACGAGTAAATTTTAATTAAATACTCTTTCAATATAAGTTATATAAATTAACTTCTTCCCTGAACGTAATTACTTATAGTTGAGAGTATGGAAAAAAGTTCTCTTGTGAAAGTCCATTAATGTTTGAAATATATCTGAACTGGGAGAACTAACTTTGAAAATGAATAGAAAAAGATTGTAGCCGTTCTGGCGCTCAATCAATTTCATATCTATTACGTTATTCTTATAATGAAATGAAATATTTGGCTTATACGTTATACCGAAAATTCCATATTTGAAATATTTCAACCCGGATATATTTTATTCACTCACTAAAATTCCTACAAACTGAAAACTCATTTCCAACTTTTGTGAGTGGTAAGCTTAATTGATATTTCAATAATTTAGCTGAAAATACTTGAATCCCTGCTTTATTATTACGTCGATAAAATGTTCAGTGTACATAATTTGCATCAGTGAATGCCACACATGTTGGTGCAATTTTGGAATGTACGCTGTTATAACAAAGATGTCGTTTAAAGAATTTGTAACGACCAAAACTGAAGCTGATTATATCTCAACAGCGGTTTAATAAAAAAATGTATTACTTTAGCATTTCATTTAAAAATTTTAATTAAATTCGTATAATATACGTATAGAAACAGGATTGTTGGTAGGTCCCCTCAGTTAAATAAAATGCAATATTTGTCTGTAAATATTAATTTTAAATTCTAAAACATTTACTATCAAATTAATCTTGGAATTTATTATCTAAAAATCGAAGTCACGAATTCAAAAATAAAAAATGTTATACAACCCAGGTTATGTTTTAGTATTGCTCTTGGTAATCAGAATACACTCTAATTCCCTGAGATATTCCCAATTCTATGCAACGTTTTATAGTATTTATTGCAGTATTTATTAGATTATTGTTACCAAAACACTAATCAACTTTTGATGAAATAATAGTTGTCGTTGACTAGCATTAGATTGCCTTGGCCAATGTCAAAATCGTTAATAATTTGTTACTTTATGGCATGCGTGCTGTAACGTTGTGACATAAAGTCGTCTTGACGACGAAATACAAAGAAATTGAACAAATTATTTATTTATATTAATACTACAGTTAGAATATGATCTGTAATTAATGTAATATTAAAGAAATTATTGTTTAGTGATGTTAATATTAATGGTACAATTGTAATTTTCGGTAATTGAAATTCCCCCAAATGTTTCAAGAAGGCATTCGCTTGAACTGCTTGAAGATGTTGAAATATATATTTCTCGGTTACTCATTTGTTGTACGCTACTAGATCCTAAGGGTTTGGCAATTTTCTTCTTGTTTTCGATGGAGTCTGCCACGTATCCTTCAGCAATAGCATCGTTTTTCCAATCCCCATGCCGTTTTAAAGTTCTAAAGTCAGCTCCACTGTCTGCCAAAATTGTGGCAGAAGTTCTCCGAAATGTGCTGTGTATTGATCGGCATTGGGAATATTTGAATACTTGGCAATCTGTCGAGGAATCTGACCAAATGTATTAATATCAATATGATTACAGGTACATTTACACCCATTGTAGATTAAAAAAAACTTTTCAATCTTCACATGGTTCGATCTTAAACTCATGTGCTTCTAAATGGGATCAATATAATTTACTCTACTGTCATCGTTTAATATGGTATACAGAACGATTAACTTATGCGAAATAAAATTTTTCTCAATTTTTTCAAATGCAACACCCTGTATATTTTTCACATTTCGATTCCCCGTGAATAGTAGATACTAATTGGTAATAGGTTTCATAGCCATAAGACGGACCCTTCTTAAAATATTGACGCTTTATTTGAAAATATTGACATATAGAAGAACAAATAAAACAAAATCCAGAGCAAATAAGAAAATACGAATGGCAAATAAATTCTTTAACTGATAGAAAAACTTAATTAATAACTAAACAGTAAAATAATTCTCTACGCCTAAAAATAAGTTGAACAAGTAAACATAAACGAACAAAACCATAAATTCAAATTAAATGTTCAAAATGCTGACCACGCCTAACTAAACACTGTGCAATTCGCCCGGTAAACGAAAGATTCACTCGCAACAACATTAAAGGTGAAATGTCTTGAAACGCAGCTCTAATTCTATTTCTCATATCTTCGCTTGCGGTGGGAGGATGTTGGTAAACTTTTGCTTTAACGTAGTCCCAAAGAAAGAAATCAAGGGGCGTAAGATCCGGTGATCTGACTGGCCAGTTTTGCACACCACCTCGTCCTATCTACCTCATCAGATAATTTCTGTCGAGATATTGCCTAACATTGATTGCATAGTGTGGAGGGGCGCCATCCAGTTGAAATCACATCGTACGAATATTATCTACCTCGATATTTTCCAAAAGTTCGGGTAAATCATTTTCCAAAAATTGTAAATATCTTTCTCCAGTAAGACTCCCATCAAAGGAAAAAGGACCAACCACATTAAAATTGATTATACCACCCCACACATTAACTGACCATCGATGCTGGTGATCAACAACTCTTAAGATGTGTGGATTAGTATCTGAATAATGATGATAGTTATGTGTATTAATATTGCCACTATTGTGAAATAGAATGTTATTAACAAAATTGGGTTCTCCATTGACTTTAGTAGCTGCCCATTGGCAAAAATATTCACGATTTTGAAAATCTATTTCACTTAAAGCTTGATGTTGCTCGATATGATAAGGATACAATTTGTTTTTTTTTTAATAAAGCTGCGAACTGTATTTCTATTTAGGTCTAGATGTGTACTTAGCTCTCTGGTACTAATTTGCGGATTTGCTATAAGAGATGCCGCAACTTGAAACTCAATTTTTTCATTTGGGCTTGTTTTTACGGGCTTGGGATAACACCCACTTCCAGAATTTATAAATCTATCATCTACATTCTTTCCGCGACTGTCTTCTCTCTGGGTATCGTTCACAGTACAAACGGGTAGCCAGCAAAGCATTTCTGTGAGCTTCGCCGTAAATAAAGATCATATCGACCATTTCTTCTTTGGAAAAATTCATTTTATACAAAAATTGACAAGACAACAATCCAACAACACACAAACTAATGGAACAATATTTTAATGATTATACAAACGTCAAAACAATAGATGCAATTGTTCCTCTTTATTACGAGCGGCTCGCCTACCTGATTTGTTTTGTTGAATTCTATTGTCATAGTAAATTTGTATTTTAGAATATTTTTACGTAAAAGCGCCAATCTCTCAAGAACGGTCCGTCTTATGGCTATGAACCTATTATCAATTAGTATCTACTTTTCACGGGGAATCGAAATGTGAAAAAATATACAGGATGTTACATTTGAAAAAATTGAGAAAAATTATATTTCGCGTAAGTTAATCATTCTGTATAGTTTTACATGTTTTCGAAAAATTTCCCAGTTTATGGTTGTTTGTTTATTATTAATAGCCGGTGGTATAAACAGATTTACAAAATCGTGGTGACAACGCTTGGATCGTGGTTCCAAAGTTAACTTTATTTTGGTACTAAAGTGACGATATCTGCAGAACGGTTAGTGATACAGACACAAATTTTTATACTTTTATTCTAAATGTAAAATTGGATCCAAGAATGCAAAAATATACAGGGTGTTTCATTTAAAAACACAAGTTCGGGTTGGCCTATTTTTGTCAATCACTCTGTATATACCTAAATATTTTTATAATGTAGGTCCAATGATCGTGTATTACCACAGCAAAATTGGTTTTGATAGTTAAGGAGAAATCCTTCTTCCACGCAGTAGCCACCTATCCTGTATAGAGAAATAAGTAAGTCAATAAGCGAAATGTATTAAGCATGGTATTATCCAAGCGGTATTATATATTTGTCATTGTAAAGCTTAATGAAACTCAGATTGTCAATATTATTTCTATAGAGAGTGTTGAAAATGAGCTAAGATGAAGACATTTGCAAGAATTCCATTATTAATGTTTATAATAAATAGTTTAATAAATTTTGTTAGATTTTATTTTAGTAATTATTTTATTCTCACTTTTACTTTACCGCAATAGTGCGGTAAAGTGTTGGTTTACCGCACTAGTGCGATAAAGTAACACATTACGATATGTCATTAAATGACGTAAAACATGATATTACTTGCGGATAGTAGATAAAAAGTGTTTATGTCCAGATGTTCAGATGTTCAGCTTTCACAACATAAAAGAATTTTATTGATAACCCACATATAATATATGACAATTCATCGAATGCTTAAAACACCGACAACGCATGTTAAAAGACCAAAGCAAACAATGTGACCAAAACGGCGACGACCATTTCGCCAACTGCACCCATTCTGTCTAATTTCATGGTTTGGACCGAAACACCGACAATGATCAAAGCGTCGAATCAGCAAAGTTGTATTGTGCGTAGGGCATATTTTTGATAATAAAAAACGTTAGTTAGAGCCAGAACATTTTTTTGTGTACATAATATAAGTTGGTGTAAATATTACGTCACTGAAATTCTTAGTAAAGCGTAATGGGTAAAAGCTTGTTTAAATGTCGTATATATATTTATGACTTTGGAAGTATTACATTTGAATGAGAAATAATCTTTAGTAACACCCCTGTTGAGACGATAATGAATATTACTGTACTTGGCTGCTGTATTTTAAAGAATACAGAATTTAAAATTGCTTTAAATGAGTAGCATGTGAATTTATAATATGTTGATATCGTGTTAAAGTGTAGGGGAAGGATATGTATACATATTTTTGCAGGTATAACTAAGACAATATTGTACAATCGCAAATATTTACGCATGATCAAGGATAAATGGTGTTGAAGTTTACTCAGTATTGCGGAAGGAAATTTCGCGCGCTATCATGAAAAGTTAAATCTAGATCCGGATGCTATGCTATGTTATGTGTGGATGCAAAAATTGGATGTTTTGATGAATTATTAAGATTTTTATATCCCAAGCTTTGCATTGGTATCGTTCCCCACCTTCGCGCGCGTCAAAGACGCGCGTTAGAAACTCATTTGGGATAGACTGTTTTAGTTTGAGCGGGATAAATATGTTGAAGTTTTGCAGGGTGGATGTCTGGAGATGTATAAGAAAGAGTGACAGGGTAGAATACCACATTAGTTGGTTCTTACGATAAACGAAACAGGGTTTAACCGGCGCCGCTTCCAGCGATGGTTAAAGGAGCGAGGAGAACCGCTGTCACCGACGCCCCAGCAATACGCGATTCCGTCGCTGCCCGATCTACCTTTCTGAGTGAGCAGCGACGCGCCACTGGCCCCCACGGTACAGAAGAGGAGGTGGCAAAAGAAGACTCGACCACCACCGCTAGAAGGAATTATCCCGCTAGCAGAGGATCATCCAACAGACGACCTGACGACGACCACCGCCACCATCAAAAAAGAAGATGCCCAGCCTCGACGACTTCGTGTTAAACAAGTAGAAACCGAAGAAGGAATCGATGACCGCCTACACCGACCATCAACGGTTTCGAAGCCCTTAAATACACTACGAACCGCCCGAAAACCATGGAAACCGCTGTCACCAGGGAGAGGGTGTTCCTGATAATCCCTCGATTGGACCAACGAGGGGTCGCTTTCACCAAAGCGAAGGCTATAAGCGATGGATTCAGGATACAGCCTGCCCCACCTAAGGACCATGGATAGGCATGGTACTCCGTACCATACTAATCAAACAACTACTGAACGTACGTTCAAGGTGGCGCAACGGGAAATACCAGTAGAAATCTCCAAGAGCGACCTTTACTTCCAGCAAAAGCACACCGACGCACCTGGCCAACAGCGACATAAGAGGACATTGCCGACAGTGACACCCTCTAAACAACGGACCGGCATTATTTACGCCCGAGTGACGGCAGGCGAAGTTGGGAAGACGGAAACACAGACAGCAGCAGAGCAGTGTTAAGTTACGCTTGCTTTGGTAACATACCGTAACTGTACCCTACCTAAAAACGCTTACTAACTTGCCAGTACAGATTTAAAAAATAAAGACCGCAGAAATTTAATGGTATCATTAATATTGTAATGCAGTATCATATAATGAAATAATATTAGTACGTCTACGTCTTGGTATCTTGGTTGTAGGTGATAGAATTTCGGGATCATTTTTCGACTTTGTTCAAAAGTGTTAATAATATCTCACTCTCAAACACACATTTGAAGTTTTTAAGAAAAATCACGACGTGGAAGCGATTGTGGAAAGTAGGTATGCCAAGCATTAATTTATTCTGCGTTACGCTCGCTGTTCTAAACATACCCCATATATATATATATATATATATATATATATATATATATATATATATATATTCTGTGTCTGTGTGTGCGTCTGTGCACCTGTGCGTACGTACGTGCGTGTCTGTGTGTGCGTGCATCTGTGTGCGCGTGTGTGCTTATGTGCTTGTGCGCGTTTGTGTGTGTACGTGCGTGTGGCTGTGCGCCTGTGTGTGCGCGTCTTAGTGTGTGCGCGTACCTGTCACCGTTCCAAAATTACAACGTGTTTGGAGGGACTCACTCGGACATTATAGTTTCAAATAACTTTTTGGTTAAAGTTTGAATTTACTCAATATTTTTCATACGGTTTTAACTTGTTTATCCCTATTTTGTTGAGAAAACTAGGCAGGTGCCAAATAAACAAGCAAAATGTTATAAAAGTTAAAAAATAATTGTTTGCAAGCTTTTATTTACAGTCATTCTAATAAGGAGGCGTTGACTACAATCCGCGAGCACTGGCGCGTATAAAGTAGGTGCGAGTAAGAGAGGGTTAATAACATAATACTGATGCCCCAGAAACGTACGTAACGTTACTTTTCTATATTAGATAACACCATATTACTTTCGATTTCGAATAAGGGGGCTGGTACAAACAATGCTCAGAATAGCCCAAAAAGGTAAAATGACTTTAGCGATAGCGAAGCATCTGATACATATTCAATAAGGGCAACTGCAACTAATGTTAAAACGGTGCTATAACGAAGAATAGGGAAAGAAATACAAATGGTTATTTTTTGTTGAATCTAAAGGTGGGGTTCAACAGTTTGACAAAAATAATTTAAATGTGAGGAAAACAACTGGTGGCGTGTTTATTGAACTACCATTTACACTAATTACAAAAGTGCTTTAGGGAAGACGCTTAAAATAAAAGTCCATGTCGGCTATGAACATGCAGCAAAACAATCCGTTGACCAAGCAATTATTAGCTTATGATAGGGAAGAAATTCAACGAAACAAAAAGCCGTTGACATTACTATTAAAGGGGTTGTATTTCCTTGTAAAAAATGAAATAACTCACACAATTAAGTATGAACCACTTGTCAAAATTCTGTTCATGAAGTGTAACAATAATCTAAATGGTGGGTTAATTCAGAAAGTACGTGGTTCCAGTATGTTAGCAAGGCCACTGCTAACTTAGATGAAGAAGTTCGGCATTATAGCAGATGAAAGCACTTATATAAGTAACGTTAGGGAACTTTCAATATGTCTTAGATATGTACCGGGTGGCCAAATTTGCAAGATGACCTCCCATCCTAAACTTTTAAAGTGATTTTTTACTGAAATCCACCTAGTAAATCTACCAAAATACTATATGCTTTTTAAAGCTCAGCTTTATTCGAGTAATTTTTGTTTGACGTATCTATTAAAATAAAGTGGTGGGGGGTGATTCAGTGATTTTTTAAATAAACAGCTGTAACTCCTAAACGATTGAACTGATTTCAATAAACTTAGTCTCGTTGGAAAGAGCATTTGTTGCTCCATCAAATCCATCTTACCTGTAATATGTCTAATTTTTAGTAATGCCGCTAGAGCGCGTTTTTTGTTATAATATCAGAAAATTGCAAAATTCTCTAAAAAATTAAATACAACAATATGACTTTTTTTTCATAAAAATGAGATGAAATTATCCCTAAACAGGTTAGTGAAAACTGCATCTCGATATCTTATTCCTACCCTAAAATATGGAAAAAAGAAAATTTCGTTATTATAAAATTTGAAAAAGTCGATGTTACACCGGTATTTATTTAAAAAAAACATGTAGGGGCATAATAATCAATGCATAGAATATGCAACGCAAAATATTAGGAGTAGGCCATTGAGAAAAAACAAATACCTAAAATCAACTTGTAAACAAATATTAAAATTTGACAGACAGTGTAATTTATGTTTGTTGCACAAGTAAGTTCTTAAAACTACCTATAATGTCATTTACAAATGGTGAAGCTGTTGATATGATTGCGGAATATTTTCAATATCTTCAAAATGCGGCATTGACTAAGAGGGTATACTCAGCTCGATATCCAGATCGGAGTCTACGCGATGCGAGAATTTTTCCGCGTTTAGTGCAAAATTTGCGTAATACTGGAAGCTTTCGACCAAAGTTGCGAAGAGACTCGGCTAAAAGAATGGAAGACAATATTGTTAATATCTTAGCATATGTGTCATTGAATTCCCACGTTAGTACGAGAGCAACGACTCTCGCGTTGGATTTAAAGGATCATAGGTAAGTTCTTATGTCATGGAAAATACTACTTTACATGTTTCACTATGTGTTTGTAATTTCAAATTTATAGAATGCACCCGTATCATATGGTTTTACATCAAGCCTTACATGACGAAGGCTTTGACCGACGGATAGATTATTGCCATTGGATGATGGGCATGCTCAGGGAAAATAGAGGATTTTTATCCGAAAAGTGATGGAAACGTTAATTTGCATAATATGCATTATTGGTCTGACACCAATCCTCACTGGTTGACGAGATCCAACATCAAGGACGTTGGAGGTTAATGTGTGGTGTGGCATCCTGGACGGAACTATTATAGGTCCCTGTTTCTTTGATGAACCACTAAATGGTACCGTGTTTCTTGATTTTCTGGTAAACCAATTGCCTATTTTATTAGAAGGTGTGCCCTTGCAATTACGGTAAAATATGTTTTTACAACTAGATGGTTGCCAGCACATTTTTCAATAAATTGGCCATCCCAAAATCCAGACTTAACCTGTTTGGACTTTTATCAATGGGGTCGGTTAAAAGATATTGTTTACGAAACTCCACCAACAACGACAGACAACATGAAAGTCCGAATTCGAGAGGCCATTCGTAGCCTATCAAGAGCAGAAGTTGAAGCTGATGTAATGTCTACGCATGAGCGGCTCCAACAATACATCGAGGTCGATGGGAGACAATTCGAGCATTTAAGTAGGCCTTGATGCCTGCTTAATGCTTACTTAAGTAGGCATTATTGCCCAATCTTTTCAAAAATAAATATTATTATATTATTACATTTAATTTTTGAAATTATGAAAACTTTTATTATTTAAAAATTATAAAATGATGAAATTTTTCATTGAATCTTGAAAAAAGACAAATAAATAAGGATAAATATCGGTGTAACATCGACTTTTTCAAATTTTATAATTACTAACTTTTCTTTCTTCGATATTTTAGGGTAGGAATAAGATATCGAGATGCAGTTTTCACTAACCTATTTAGGGATAATTTCATCTCATTTTTATGAAAAAAAAGTCATATTGTTGCATTTAATTTTTTAGAGAATTTTGCAATTTTCTGATATTATATCAAAAAACGCGCTCTAGCGGCATCATTAAAAATTAGACATATTACAGACGGATTTGATGGAGCAATAAATGCTCTTTCCAACGAGACTAAGTTTATTAAAATCAGTTCAGTCGTTTAGGAGTTACAGTTGTTTATTTAAAAATTCACTGAATCACCCCCACCACTTTATGTTAATAGATACGTCAAACAAAAACTACTCAAATAAAGCTGAGGTTTAAAAAGCATATACTTTTTTGGTACATTTGCTAGATGGATTTCAGTAAAAAATCACTTTAAAAGTTTAGGATGGCGGTTACGCCCGCTGGCGGTCATCTTGCAAATTTGAAAATATTTTCCACGGTCTTTTTTTGGCCACTTTATTAATAAAATTTCTTTCCGCAACTCTCTACAACGAATAGTTTCCGAGAAACAGCACTTTGCATTCTTATCTGGCCACTCGGTACATAATTGCTAACCCGTGTAGAGTTATATTTGGAAATAGAAAGGCTGAAACAATAGCTAGTGTTATTGATGCTGAACTAAAAAAGCGGAATTTGTGCGTAACATTGGTTGTTTTTTGATTTGATGGAGCGTTAAATATGTCCGGAAATAGTGGAGGAGATCAAAGAATTCTTTCGGGCAAGGCAGATAGAGACATTCCCTGTGTACATTGACACATATTCTGACTTTGGCTGTTACGGATACACGAAACAAACTTCGAAGAGTGAAACGAGTACTGCATGTGTTCAAAGATGTATACAAATTATTTCATAAATTTCCCAAACAAGAGAAAATATTTTACATAATATTCAAGAAGTCCTAAAAGATCCTATTTTGAAAATTCCCGAAGCGATTGGTATCCGTTGGTTAAACCATTACAAAGTTGTACATGCTTTTTAAGTATCTTCAATAGTGATGATATGCGAACATATTCACCAAGATGGTACCGATCACGCGTCTCTTATGGGCGGAGTTTTCTTAGAATTTCAAAACGAAAGTTTCATAATTTCGTTATGTTGTCTGGACGAAGATTTTTCGGTTGTATCAAACTTAAGCATAACTTTGCAGTCACCCTGTTTATCTCTAGCCGATCTACCTGCTATTGTAAAATCTACGTTTGAAGACTCAGTAATAGTATGGAAAATTATGGAAACCAAGATGAACTAATAAACCGGTTAAAAACTATGAGAAGTCAAACGGATAACGGTACGTTGTTAGATTTGACTCTACAAAAAATATTGAAAGCCCAAATCAATTAGGAGAACTGTTGGATCAAATAATATCCACTTACGCACAAGAGAAACAACGCCGAGCCCGCTTTTTGTAAAAATAATAGTATCTACTTAAGAAATTTTGAATTTTTTTCATTTATTCAATGACAAATTACCTACGCAAAGCGTTTTGTTTTACCACTTCCTATCCTTATTCGTCCCCTCAGACAAAAATATTTGAGTTCAACACTGGTTGCTTTCGAAAACTGTGAGAAAATTATTTTGTATGCCCATGGGATAGTAACGCTAAAAATAAATAACACTAATTTCTTCAAAACTAAAGATAAAATAACACAGAATTGAATTAAAACGTAACCGCCTTTTATCGTGTATTACATATATTTGCATGAAAATCTCAAATTACTGATGTATTTATGCTACGTCATTCAAACTTCAGGTAGGAACGGGAGGATAAATTACCTTGATATTATATCCCACCTGTTTTACATACACATTAACAAATTTTTAAACAGTGTAATACCTACTGAAACAAAGTATAAATAATTCAAGATAAATAGAAAAGGCGTATGTTGTAATTGCGGGTATTTGTTATTTTTGTCATTATTTTTCAAATAATACTTTTAAATATTATGTGATATACTTGCTAAGTAAGTAACAAATGCTTATTATTAAATACTACTAATTTTTAACTTAACATCGAATATCTACTAATTCAAATTAATTCCAATATTAAACTCGGTTAATACGATGACATAAACGCCCTTTTTCGTAAATCTAATTGTACTTTACGTACCGGGTGATCCATTAATAATGGAGGTCGGCTGAATATGAAAAATTACGCATAGCACAGTTTCGGGAAAAAATATTGATAGTAAAAGTGACCAAGACAAATTGATGGAAATTAGTTTCAAGTTTCTGCGATGGTCGATAGGGGGTTTTAAATAAGGGGAGGGGGAGAGTTAAATGTTCACTTAAAAAAATGTCATTACTCACGACGAGACTAACAGAAGTTTGGAAATCGATTCTATGAAAAAATTCAACATCGAAAAAACCACAGAAAATAACACAAGAGAAAACACTGAAAGAGAATGTGAAAGTTGCTAGTATAAAAAAAGAAACGAATATGAAAGAGGTCAGTAGTTCTATTCGCAGAGCAATGTTACTAAAGACTTGATAATGGCAGATGTGATTCTGCAGAAACGTCGATGCCAGAGAGAAGAATCAATGTGGACCAAAGCCGGAAGAAAACCAATATAGAATACAACACGAAACCTAAAGGAGAACATATATATATATATATATATATATATATATATATATAATATATATATATATATATATATTTCTGAACTTTTAAGATATATTCACTTTGTTTAAACAATTCATCCCCCTTTAGAACCAGATTTCATCCCCTTGAGGTATAATTAAAAAACGGCCCATACGATTATTAATAAGGATTGATTCCCCGAGTTTCAGATATCCAATTTCTCGGATTTACCAAAAGGCGTATTTTTTCAACCCATAATCTCTACCCCTTAGGGATTGAGTTTAAAAAATCCTTTCTCAGTGTGCGCCTAGCTAGTAAGGAGTGCATGTCACCCAAAGTTGAAGTTCCCAGGCCTAACGGTCTGACCTGGGGTTGATTGATGAGCGAGTCAGTCAGTGAGTGAATGGGCAAAGCCTTTTATTAATATGGATTTGCAACATTTTTCATCAATTTAGATAAAAATATTAGTTTTCGGCCGAAAATCATCTTTTGAAGTTAGTAACACAAAAAATTAAATTAGTATATACAAATTTAGAAAACTTTAATTACATTAGTGTTACCAGAATCCGCAAGACGGCGCTCAAACATGTCTCAAACTTTCTTACTTGGTCTTTCATCTAGCCTTTATGATAAAGAGCAATCACAATTTTCTAAGCATAGATTGGAATAATTATTAATACAGGCTGTGACAGTACGTAGTATGATTGACAACATCAAAATAGCCTACTTAACTACTTTAGACATACAAACGACGACTCACAACCATTGAACTCGATCCACAACTGGAATGCGCGGTCTACGTTTGTTTATGAGAGAGGTTTTGAGACTACCGTGTTAGAGAGATACATATAGTACTGTCTGTATTTCTTCGCTTGTCTTACACATGTACGCTTATGCAGTTTAGTGGTGTCATTTAATTTTTTTCGCTCTTTAAGTTTGTTTCAAATTAATAATTAAGCTTATCTCAACCAAAATGTACATGTACTGTTCTGCATACGGGTGTACGTCTATTTCTCCGTCCCATACTATTTCGTTGCTCGTATTCATCACACCTGCAGCGTTCTGTTTTGGGCCACGTGTTGTATTTTTGACCCATTTTCAGAAAAGTGTTTTGTTTCCCTCAAATCATTCTGCATTTTATCTCTTTTCTCTTTACTCTCAATGCCTCCTTCGCTTCTTTGTTTCTTAATCTGTACATCTCATACAATCGATTTTTCTCACAGTCATTTTTTTCAGCAATCGTTGCCGTGTACGCATCTTTTTTCTAACATACTGCCTTTTTTACCGATTCATTCCATCAAGCACATTTTTCTGTCTACCTTCAGTCGCTCTTGCACATATCCGCACGGCAACACAGTTTTCAAGCTTACCCATGTACTTTCAACGTCAGTGTCTTTCATTTGTTCGTTTCACACTGTTTAATTCACATTCAGCTCTTTACTCACATCATCTGCGTATTTCATTCTCGCACTAGTCGCACTACTAGTTTGTCAACCCACCCATCCGTTCATATCTCCCACTATCATCACTCTTTTGTTTGGCTTGCATATGAGAAACTTTTTTACTTTTCTACCCCTAGAACAAATGTTTTGCAAAAATCACCGATATTTACAATGTGTCGCAATTACAACATTCTCACGGAGTAGATATATTTGACTGTACGCTAAGGTCCTTAATTTATTAATTAGAATACCTGTAAATAACTTTTAAACACTTTTTTCTATAATTATGAAGTGGCAGATTTTATATTTTATCATTCAATAAATATTTTTCAGATATTTTACTGTTTAGAAAGCTTAAAAAACGTACAACCTATAAAGAAACAGAAACGTACATTATCTGAAAGAAATAAATGAACAATTTAGAAAATATGAGATGTGTAGGATTTTTCCCATAAGCACAAATGAGTGCGCCAAAGAGAGAAATACAGACGGCACTCCCCGTCTCTTTCTATCATAAGGGCTTCACTTCTTGGCTGCTGTGAGCATTCCATTTTGTATTGAGTTCATTGCTCACAACGGCTACTTTTAGAAAATAAAATAGAATAAACCGGTGATATACGACGCGCTTCATCATCGTGGTTTAAGGCCCCTCTAGATAGCTTAACGAAATATAAATCGATCGCAGCCCTCCCTAGCATAGCGGAGTGAAAGTTTTTCAAAGTTATACCTGAATACTTATCTGCCACAGGTAAGATGAGAGATTAAATCAATATTTAGAAAAATTTATGCAAATCCCTTTATTATTTTTTTAATAATTTACAGAAGACATGAACACTAAAGTAACATTCAATAAAATAGAATTTTTTTAATTTTTTATAAAAAAAATTTAAAACTAATGTTACTTTTATTTTATTATATAGGTACCCAATGTTAAATTTAAAGAGATATTGGTAATATAATTAGGTGTAGAAAATGGCTAAATAACTTTCCCTTTAATTAATCCTAAGTATATCGCGTAATTACATGTTGATTATTATTATTGATCAAATATTCTAATAAAATGTAGACGATTACGGGATTGCTATCAGTGTACTAGCATTTTACAAACGATACTCATCGATCAAACACCAGTTGTGAATTTGTGATTGTGTCTAAAAATGCCTAAAGCAAGAAAAAGTGTGTGTTCCAAGAAGAAGTAGGAGCGTGATATTAAAAAGGGCTATATACAATCTTATTTAATTGAAATATTCCCTTTGTTATAATTTATTAAAATGTTCTGTAATTATCATAAATAAAAAAATTATGTACGATTCACTTTTAGCAAATCCATGGAATTGGCCCGAAATTCCTTTTGTTAGTTTTCTAATGACAGAATATGTAAAAAAAAAATTATAAGGTAGATTTTTTCTATTGATAAATTCCTTTTATAGGAAACTGAGTAAGATTTCAACAGAAGCTTACATCCACCCTCGTTCGGAAAACGAATCTTGTAGCATCAGCTTCCATCATAATGATGACGAAGACTTTTTGGTATCCGATACTGATAATTGTCAAGGAATGGTGACAGATGCAGATACTGAACCCGAAGATTAATTTGGTGTTTCTTTTGATGAAGACAGTTCTGATGCTTCATTATTATTGGAAAAGGATACAGAATCAGAAGCCACGCAGAAACACAATTTATCAGGGCGCAGGATCATAGATATAAAATATTTCTTAAATGCGTTGAAATCATTAAAACACGTTTGTTTTGGGTGTTCTTTTTTTGATATATATGTCATATCAGAAAAGATAGAAGGATTAGAAAGTACGCTTACATTTAAATGTAATATGTGTGGAAAGACGTGTGGTAAGGACTGGTGGCACTGATGCTTCTTTTGGTTCAACAAACCGTGCTGCCGTTATTGGTGCTGTATCAATTGGGATTGGATATATCCAATTAGTTGAGCTTGTTGCAGCGTTGGATATACCACAGATGTCTAACGACACATATTTAAAATACCACAACAGCATTTTACCCTCGGTCCATAATTTAAACCAACAATTAATGAGCAAAGCTGCAAAAGATGTAGCCGAATCCGCAGAAGAAAAAACTGTAGTAATATTTCAATTACATCAGTGATAGCATACGGAGCTTGGGGGACAAGATCTTACCGTAGAAACTATTCTGCTCTTTCTGGAGTTGTAAGTTATAATGAAATCTTTTTTTATTATAAAGGATTTTTTCAGGCATCCATAATCGGAGCTAAACCAAAAAAGACTGTGTATGGGTGTAAAAAACAAATATTGCTGTTTTTGTGCCGGATGCCATGATGTGGACGATCATGAATGTTTCCGGAACTGGACTAAGACTTCCACTGCAATGGAATCTGGTATTATTTGCGAAGGATTTGCAGAATCAATTTCACGGCATAACTTAATTGATGGTCAATTGATTGGTGAAGGAGACAGTAGTGTATACAAACGTTTAACACAAACTTCCCCGTACGGCCCGTCATTTTATATAAGAAAAATAAAATGTCGGAATCATTTGCTTCGTAATTACATGAATAAACTCAGTGATCTTAGTAAAGACTGTCGATAACCAAAAAGGCGAAGAGATTATACATGCAATTATTCAACTTTAGGCCGTTTCCGTAATGCAGTTGTGAAAGCGTTAGCGTACCGCAAAGTTGAAAATAGACCTATCGATAGCAAAATTGAAAATCTGAAGAAATATGTATTAAATTGGCCTTTGCATATTGTCGGTAGACACGACCAATGTCAAGAATATTTTTGTAATGGCACTAAGAAGACCGATGTAATAATAATATTTTTGAATAATATTAGTTCGGTATTAAACTATTTCTTTTAAGTTAGGAGGATTTGGTAGATGTATATTTAGAATGCGGCATGTTGCCAGTAATAAACACGATTGTAGAACGACTAACAGACCAAGCATCTAGTTTGCTCTACGATACCGATGCAAATCTAGCAGAAACGTATAATTAGGTAGTTGCGAAATTTGTAGGAGGTAAAGAGCCAATTTTTCTTTAAAAAATTCGTACCAAATTGAGATGTGAAATGTCCGCGATCTCTTTTAATAGCGAGGGAAATTTATTATCGATTTTGCAAGAGCACTTTTGTGACAGACCAACGGGGCACTAAATGACACACTTTTTAAACTTCCAAATTAATCGTCGTAGGAAGAAGGTAACAAAATGTATGTATTATTTTAATAACGTTTTATTCTATGGAAACTTCTTCTTTACAGTAGCCGATTGTTTTGATTTCAGATCACCCTAAAAACAAGACTTTTGCACCCGCGGATAATGATTATAGATTGGAAAATGAATCCATCACACCCGATCTTTCAAAAGATGAGTACGAATTGCGTGTCAGTCAATTTTTGACTCGTTTGGAAAATGTCGACAAACAAAAAGATTAAACAAGGCACCTTGACCCAATCAAAAAGTGATTTGTGGAGAGTAGAACGTAAAAAACGTTCAACGCATGAAATTTTGGGAAAATGTGCAAACTGCGTAAAACAACCCGCACTTCCAAAACTGTTTCCTCCTTACTCTACAACGTTTTTAAAGGGAATAGGTACACCGCCTTTGGCCTCAACAGTGAGTCAAATTCAATTAAACTATTTCAACAATTATTCAAGTTAAAAGTCACTACCTGCTTATATATGAAGAAAAACCATTTTTAGCATGTTCGCCTGACAGACTAGTAGAAGAAGATGCAGTGGTGTAAATAAAAAGCGGCGACATTGATCCTGTGGAGGCATGTAAGGTAAATTTAATTAATTATTGTGTTGTAGATTCCGAAAACAACAAAATTAAATTAAATAGGAATCATAATTATTATTATCAGGTGCAAGGAATTTTACGTAGTACCAAACGAGTCTACCCTGCAACAGGAATCCATGTTGAAGAAATTGAAAGGTACGTAGTAACAATAAATGTTTTGAACATTATAGGGATGATACATTTTGGGGAATTAATGGATTCACGCAGATGTAATTTAAATCTTCGAACTGTACATATGACCAATCAAATTTTAAATTGTTCTGTTTGTTCACCTCTATAATTTGTTTACAATATTTTAGAAAACTTCGTTTTTCTCTTTGATATAAAATAAATAAATAGAATAATTAATGGTTTTATTTTAATTTTTACTGATACGAATACATTATAATTTAATAAGGTGCATACATGAAGGACATACCATTTTCGTTATTTTAATTTAAATAATAGTTTGAAGGATTCAAAGTTAATCCAATTACGTTTGTGTTTCAATAGAAATAGGTACTTGTTAAGGAATACCTGAAGATCTTTGTGTCCCCGGGTCATTTAATGAGCAGACCATGCTGCTATATTTTCTAATGGAATGTCTACCTTATTGACATCATTTTATCGTTTAATAATAGTTTGAAGGATAGTCAACTTATAAATCCAATTACGTTTGTGTTTCAAATATGTTAATATATGGTTACTTGTAAGAATACCTGAAGTTATCTTTGTGTAACCCGGGAAAATTCATTTAATGAGCAGACCATGCTAAGTAATTTTCTAAATTGGAATCTCTACCTATATTGACATCACATTTATCGTTTTCTATAATATTTAGATAACTATAGTAACTATATAAAGTCTAGAACGTTTTTGAAACATTGTTAAGTTTGAGTTTGTATCTATCGAGAAACCTATGTCTGAATATATGCTTGCTATAGTTAAAAATGATTATCAGCTCATTAACATTAGTATTCACAATTATAATGATAATACTTGAAAAAATTCAAACTACACATGCTAATTAGTAGAATTAAGATTCATAAAAAATGGTACACTTAACTGTTCAAACATTTAGAGATAGGTTTCAGTTCGGTATACTTGACGTCTTACGCTTTTCTCTAAAGTTTCAGATAACTTCATAATAATATAAAAGTGTTTAGAACGTTTCATAACATTGCTCTTATGGTTTGATGTGTAGCCTATCTTATCGAGACTAACCTGTCTCATCAATTCATCGATAGGTTTGATATATAACTCATTAACTATTAGTATCCATAAAATACTTAAGATTAATTCTTCTTACAAGAGCATAGCTTCTATAGGGTTTCATGCTATACGTAAGTCAGTAGCTAGTTTATTTTTACATATATTGAAAATAGTACATTAAACTGTTTAAGACTGCATCTAGATATTTATTCAAGTTCGGAATAAATAAGTGACTGAATTTACTAGGTTTTTTATATATATATATATATATATATATATATATATATGTTTATAATTACATATTTTGTATTTTTAACAAATGTGAACTTCCGAGTTTGTTTATAGATAAACATTGACATAAAATTTTCAATTAAAATAAAAAAAAGTTATATTTGTTTCAAAATGTGTTCAGATTGATTTTACTACACATGTTTGTGTCCACCCCTTATTGAGTGTAATTAAAAAACTGTACATATTACATATTTCGGCTAATGAATAAAAATAGAATTTAATTACTTGAGATTTAAGTGAATCTGTTGAATAATTTCATGACATAGTTACCCATTAAAACATCCTTATTATAATTACATTATGCTGTATCAATAAATTAACTCTTTAAACGGTACGTTGGTTAACACTACTAACCACGTTCTTTATAATCTTTTGCTACTTCCTTCATACTGGATGGCACGCACACTGTCGTTGAACAACTGTTTCTTTTACTGGTTCAAGACTTACCGACGTTATCTAGTTACAACACCCACCGTTTGAAAGCAAAACCATTAACTTACAATTGAAGAATTCTATGATTATGTTTAATAATTGTAGACAATTTAATAATGTTTATTTGCACTGGAATATATAAACTAATATTGCCAGATCCAAGGGATCTGGCGTTGAACGTTCTTGAACCATCCGATTTAATTGTTACTTGAAATGATTATAGCTGATTAATCGTGTTGCTACTATAGAAATTGATTACATCATGTTACGTTTAGTAAAAAATAAAAACTAAAAATATCGTATTTCATTAACATTTGAAATTCGTCTGTCAATTCTTTTTCGGTTAGAAATTCTTCAATATACTGCATTCCTTCGGAAAATGACCAGCTGGACGAAGTAGTAAGGAAAGTAACAATTTAATAGCTTTTTGTGCCATCCAATTGTCTTTTAATAGCCTTATCATGCCAGTACGGCAGATCGTCTCATTATTGCCTGAGAATTAACAACTGGGCAATAATAAAAAAAACACCCACTTTAGCAGCGTTAGGAAAGGAAAATTTAACTCTGGCCTGAACGTTGGCATTAATTCTTTCATCCTCTCGAATACATTTTTGTATGCGCCGACAGTGCGACTTTCCATACGTGCAAACGCATAAGAAAATTTCTAAAAATAACAAATAAAAGAAGGCGAAAACCCCAACGAAATTTGTGTATAAATGTAGATTTTAAACCAAATGTGCCACCTACTGCCAACACAGGTGGACCACAGAACTTAGGTTTTGATCATTAAGAGACTCCATTCTGCCGCATGTCCAACGATATTGGTGTACTAACGTAGATTTTTAGTCAAAATTTAGCCCAAATGATAATCAACACTCATTAGTCACAGAATTTAGCTCTTGTCATCGAGTCAATTAATTGTGCCCTGACCCCAACGAAATTGGTGTATAAATACAGATTTTGGGCAACACTCGACTAAAATGCTGATCACCACTGATAGAGTATAGAATTCACCTCCAAAAGCAAGACATTTGCTCTAGTTTGAAGAAAAGTATACGCACCTTACGTTTCAATTTTTTTACTCCGTTTTTTACACAATGTTTACTACGTAGTTAAGGTGTGCACGAAGGAATTATTTTTTACTTTTGTAGAAGCGACGTAATAAGAAAACAAGGTGGACATGCACTGATTTTCTGACAGAATTAGAGGTATAATGTGATTTTCTGACGAAGTACGCAAAGATATAGTAAAATTGTATATTGGTCTTCTACCGTAATGTCTAGCAAACTTAATGAAAAAACACAGTTGTTGATATCTTAAGCCGTTTAGAAGTAATTTCAGAGACTGACAGATGGACGAACGGACGAGCTGGCCAACAAAAGGCCGTCAATATTGAAATTCTCTTTGAAGACTTTTACCTTCACGAACATTGTGAAGAATTTGTTTTATGAACTTCATTTTAAACAAAAAAAATATGGCTCTACGTACGATTCCACATTGAATAGCAACAAATTTTAATAAGTAGGTATTTGTGGATGCTTGGCGTCACTATTTACCTCATTTAGCCGAACTGAACAAAGTTAACATAATCTTCTACCAAAGAAATTACAGCGTTTGCTATAGTTTCACTCACAGCGTCTCTACAAAAAGGGTTTTTATCTAGAAAACCACACACTTCACCAAATTCGAAGTAGTAGGCATGATAGACTGGTAATGGGTGATGCGACCAGCAGGCATCAGTGGGGGTTGCGATCAAAGTGAATTGGGCTGATTTTAAAGGTGGATGTTATGATCATTTAAAAAGTAGTGGAGGTTTCGATCAACGTCAGTGAGCTTTCAATTGAACGAGTATTCGGGTGTTAGGCATTACCAAGGTGGAATTGAAACCATAATAATGAAAAACTAACTTGCTAACCTGATGAAAAATTCATAATTTTAAAGTAGTCAATACTAAAGAGACTATTTAAAGTGCAGTGGATAGGTTTATGAAGGCTTTTGGACAAGGTCCTAAAGTGCATTAATTTGTATAACATATTCCCAATTGACATTGTGGATGTTGTTAGCAGATGATTACATTTCGTTTTTTTTACGAGGACTGTTTCCAATTAGAATGGATTATCACTATCGCCACAGATATGTTTAAGGCATTCACTACACGCTGTAATTGTATGATCATAATAATGAAATAAGCATAGCTATTACTTAACTCTTGAATGGAAAATACTTACAAGAATGTTCTTGCATGTTCTTAAAAGATAATGTAAAGTTGTAAGGGTAATAAGGTTTATTAAAAGACCATCATTTGGCGACAAAGAGTTTCTAAAGTGGATTTAAGTATTCGTTTAAATTTTTTTCAATCTGTGAATAGCCACTGAAGGATATATAGATGAGTCTGTAAAAAAAATAAAGCTCTTTAAAATTAATTTTTAATTTGGTTTAAATTTATTAATATTTTTGTGAAAACGGGTATTATAAAACTTAGTTTAAACCTTTCAAGTTTACATAATTTTTTAAAGATTTAGCCAATAATCAACTAACCAAAAAATTTAATTTTAACCCATTTTCACCAAAACAGGTGTGAATTAACTTAATTTTTTCGCACAAAGTTTTTTTGCATTTATTGGTGCGTGGCCAAATTTTTTAAAGTGGAAAATTAAAATTCTTTTAAAAAAATTAAAAAATTAAAACCTTGAATTAACGTCCTTAAATTTCACTATTCGCCATTTGTTTACATTCCTTACCTGTTTAAATTGTAAAATTTTTTAATAATTTGAAAAAGGATAACATTAAATAATCTTTGGAAACTTCGGACTTCTTTTAAATTTCATTTCATTAATAAGTTTTAATTTTAATAAAAAAAATAATTTGAGATTTAATAATAAATAATTAAATTTCCTTGTAAATAAACCACTTAGGTATGTAAGCTTAAAAGTTAATTAACACGGAAAACAAAACCAGATAACCCAATTATATTGTCATTAAACAAATTTAATTATATTTAGAAACCCGGTTTTCCTTACCCAAAAACCCAAAAATATTTGGGAATCCGGTTACCCTTTTTAAAATATTATGAACAATCAAATTATTAAAATATCATAGTTTATAAGCTTAATATTAATAATTTTTTAATTTGATTATTAATATTTTAAAAATATATAATATATATTAACCTTAAAATTTTAGTTTATATTAAAAAGGGAACATTGCTAATGAAACAAACAAAATTAAAAATCAGAAATTGTTAATTAAAATTTTTGAAATTATTATTTATTTTATTTTTATCAAGCTTCCCAAATTTGTAAAATTGGAATTAAGATTTGACAAATTTTAAATTTAATATAAATCAAATTTTTTCCTTAAATTTTACCTACTTAAAAATTATTTAAAGATTCCTAAATCTTAAACTAAATAATTTTAAATTTTAATTTATGAACACTTTTTATAAATAATTTTACTTTCTGGGTTATTCTTTTTACGTTTCTTCAAATTTGATTGTGTTTAATTATTTTAATAAACCTTTTTTTAATAAATTAGGGTTTCAAATTTACAAAATGATTTACGCCCTTATAAAGACTTTTTGTAAATCAAAAAAAGGACTGAACAAAACCAAAAACCCACAAACAAACAAATCAACTAAAAATCCCGTGCTCCAACCACACCAATTAAAGATGGGCTTAAATAACCCCCAAAATTTTATCTTGACCATTTTGGCTTAACCAATTTATAAATTTGGGTTTAAATTTTTAAATTTTACATTTTATATTATAAAAATATTAAATTTAATTTATTTAGAAATTAATGATTCACAAAAAAATTAGTATTAAAAAAACTAATAAAAAGTAAAATTCAAAATAATAAAAAAAAAAATGAAAAAATATTTATTAATTTAATGCATCCCCTGTTCAAACATTTTGTTTTTTTAAAAATTGAATTGTTTCTAATAAGATTTTTAAATTTTTCCAAAACCCTTGATTAATTTGACCCTAAATAAGGAATTAAAGGGTTTAAAATTTTATTAATTAAACTAAAGTTTTAAAATTGGAAAAATTTAATTTCCTTTTTTTTACCCTATACGAAATTTGTTTCAACTTTAAGGATTCAATTTTCTGTTTTAAATATTTTAAAAAATTTTAAAACTGTTCGGTTTTTAAAGTTAATCAATTTTTAATTTTCTTATAAATTATTTTTTAACCCACCAAAAAAACCCGAAATGAAAACCACAACAAACAAAAACTTTTAACATTTGAAATTTAAATTTTTTGAATTTTCAAAACAAAAATGAAGTTTGTTAGCAATAAAAAAATTTAAACTGTATTTCATTTTTGGCATGTTTAGGAAACCCTTTTTATGTTGGAAACATTCTTATTCTTTTAAATAAGGTGTTTTTAAAAAATGTTTTGTTATTTTAAATTGGGGGATTTCGTTAAAAATTAATTATTATAAAATTAAATTAAAGAAGCTTCAAATTATTACAATTAAACTTTTAAAACTAAATTGCCTCATTGCGCACCGTTTCTTTAATAAATTTGGTTTAAAAAAAATTTGGATTTTCCTTAATTTAAGGGATTTTCTAATTTTCTTTTGGGCTGATTTATTAATAATTTAAAAGGTGGGTTTTAATAATTTCCCCGGAATTTTTATTTGAATTTTATCCAATTTTATTTATTTTAAATATTAAGTTAACTTTTAGTAAATTTGCCTTTTCCAAAAAATTAAATTTAAAATCGGTAAAAGTTAAAACACATTTGGTAATTTTAAAAAAATATGGGACATTAAGTGGTAATCTGTAAGAGATAATTCTTGTTGAAGTTCAAAGAAAATTTCGGATACGGTTTTGGTTAAGAAAATTTGTTAAATCAAACAAAAATATTTTTTTAAATCGGGTTTAAAATAAAGTTAAAAAATCTTTTGCCAAAAGGTACTTTTATTAATTTGAAAATTAAAATGCCTGAAAAAAAAAAAGGGAGAAAATGGGTCGAAATAAAAGTGGGTCTTTAACATGGGCTTAAAATTAATAGAAGATTCCCTTAAAAATTATTCAAATTTTCCAAAATAATAGGCCAAAACGACTTTCTTTAAAGAAAAGTTTGTAAAAAAATTTCTTCAAGGTAATATTTTCTCAAATTCTGGTCGTGTGGGTTTTACTTTTTAGTAAACAAAATTCAAAACCATTTTAAAAGAAATGAAGGGATTTTGGTTGGAATTAATATTAATTTAAAATCAAATTTCCAGAAACCCATTAAACAAATTTATTGTTGGGTATTTTGAATTAAACTACAAATTTTAACTTTAACCAAGAATATATAGAAAAGGAGCCTTTTACATTACCGTGCAAGTAGTCGAAAAAGGGACCTTGTTGTTAATTTTTCTGGTCCCTTTGGATTATGGTAACATTCATAGAACATTTTCCCTTCCTACAACAACAATTTGGAAAAGCCTTTCGTTTTAACTTTTGGGAACCAGTTTAAATTTGGGGAAATAGAAGCCTTGGAAAAAAAGGCAAGTACTTCAGGCCCTGGGAAAAATGGCAAATAAAATGGTTTTCAATGGTTATTTTCGAAAAATTAAAGTTTCCCAGTGCTGACAAAACCTCTTGATGAACCCTTGAAAAAAATTCTCCGCAAATAGGGAAAATAAATAAAGTCTGAAGGGTCCTTGGAAAAAACAAAATTAAACCCCATTAAACCAAAGACATGACCCGAATTGTAAGGATATAGAATAGGTGTAAGACAAAAATGGATCCGAAAAAAAAAATACGGCATAAACTAAGCAATTTTAAAATTTTTGAAAATTACGGAAGCTTTGCTAAATAAAAAGAGCTTCAAAATACCAGCCGTTCCAAACCGAAATTTTTAAGTTAAAATCCCAAAAATGGAAGTTGGTATTAAAACCTGTGGGCTCAGTCCCTTTTTGTTTTCCTGTTTCGTTTTAACAATGGAGAAGGTTTCATTCCTTTGTTCCAAAGCACCTGAAACGGTTTTTATTTTTAAGTTTTGATAACAATAAGCAAAAAAATTAAATTAAAAATTTTATTAATTTTATTAAATCAAAAAAAATTTAGTGGATTTGAACCTTGCGTATTGACCAAATTCCTTAATAAAATAATGAAATTAAAAATCAGTTTACAAATAAAAAAATTTACCGACTTGAAGGTCCATTGGAGCGCGTATCTAAAAGTACAGGTCAGGTTAAATAGGTCTTTTTTAGTTTAATAAAAAAAATTTTACTTTTCTAGTTTACCACTTACATTTATTAAGTGTTTTAAAAAAATCTTTTTACCATTTAAAAGCCTATTTACAAAGGTTAAAACGCTTTTTTTGGGGAATTTTTCGATACTTTCAGTTTTAAAATAAAATTTATAAACATTGAGCAGTGATTAAATTTTTTTATGAATAATGTTGTATAGGGTTAGTTATGGAAAATACCGTATGTTTTTAATTTTTATTTACTTTCAATTATTAAAATTTTTAAATTTTTAATTTTAAAGTTTAAGTCCATTTTAATATGTTTTTTAAAAATTTTATTAATTTTATAATACTTAAAGTTAAAGGGATTTTTAATTGCATTTGCCCTAAAACATAAAATAAATATTTATTTTTAAATATTTAAAAGAATTTTCATTTAGTTTTAAAATTAACAATTTAATTATTTGTTTGATTTTTTAAAAAAAATTTGCAAAATTGAAGTTACTCCCGTTTTTTTTTATTTAAAAATTTAATTTTTAATGTTTTTTGGGTTACATTAAATAAAAAAATTGTTTTAAACAAATGTTTAAATATTTATTAACAATTTTCATAGAAATAAATTTTAATAATTTTTTAAAACTGTTTCTTTGAAATAATTTAATTTTTTTTGTTTCTTTTAAATAATTAATAAAGTCTAACTTAAAAACCCGTGTTAAAATACAACGTTTTATTTAAAAACATTGAAAAAAAATTTGTAAAATATTTAAAAAATTAAATTAATTGTTTTTTGTAATAATCCGAATCCATTTGGTTAACCCATTTTTTTTAATTAATTGATTTTTTATTAAAAAAATTTTTTCTTTAAATTTTCAAAAAAGTATTTATTAAATTTTAAAAACCTTAAAATTTGATTTTAAAAAAATTGTCCTTAAATTAAAAAAAATTTTTCAATAAATTTAAAATTATAATTAGTATTATTTCAGAATTTCAAAATGAAAATGGGTAGAATTTCAACGAAATTTTATTTAAATTTGGAAAATTATAAAAATTTTTGTCAATCGATCTTTTTTATTTTTATTTGTAGAAAAATTATTTTTATTTTTTAAATTTTTGAATTAAAAAACCTAATTTCTATTTTAACAATTAATAAGCATTTAAAAAAAAAACAGATAAAAACGAAATATGAAAATTTTCATTAAAACAAATTTAAACTCCGTTATTTTAAATAAATTGTTTATCCTAAATGCGACAATTAAAATTTAAATTTAAATTTCATTTTCATTTTTAAATCTTAATTTAATTAAAATTTTTTCCTTGTTATAAATTCATTTAAATAGAAAAAAAATTTTTATGTTTAAATTTATATAAAATACCAATAACATTTAACAATACTTTTTTGAATAGTTTTCCTACAAATTAGAAATTAGGGGAAAAGTATATTCTTTAAAAAAAAAAATGGCTAACCAGCAACGAAAAAAAACCCACCAAAAAAAAAACAACAATAAAACCCAAAAAAAATTCTTCCCCTTTAAAAAAAACCCGAAAAAACAAAAAAACCACATAACAAAAATCCCACCCCCAAAACAAAAAAAACACCAAAACCACCAAAACAAACAAAAAAACCACAACCCAAAAAAACCCCCAAAACCCAACACAACCCCAACCCCCAAAACAACCCCAAAACCCAACAACCCAAAAAAAAAAAAACCAACACCAAACCCAAAACAAACCACCACCACCAACCCACAACCAAAAAAACCCAAAAACCAAAACCACCAACCCCCCACCCCACCCCCAACCAACCACCACCCCACCACCACCACCACCAACCACCCCACCCCCCACCACCACCACCCCCCAACACACACACACACACCCACACCACACCACACCACCACACACACTCACCACCACCACCACCACCACCACCACACCACACCACCCACACACACACACAACACACACACACACCACCACCACACACACACACACACACACACACACACCACCACCCACCACCCACACCACCACCACACCCCACACACCACACCCACCACCACCACACCCCTACCCCACCCACTCACCCACCACCACCCCCCCACCACCACCACCCCCACCACCACCACTCACCACCCCACACCACCACCCCCTCACCACCACCACCCCCCACCCCCCACCCCACCCACCACCATCCACCACCACCCCCCCCCCCACCACCACCACCACCCCCCCCACCACCACCACCACCACCACCCCCACCCCCCCCCCACCACCACCACCACCCCACCCCACCCCCCCCCACCCCACCACCACCACCACCACCACCACCCCACCACCACCACCACCCCCCCCACCACCCCCCCCACCACCCCACCCCCCCCCCCAACCCACCACCACCACCCCCCACCCCCCCCCCCCCCACCACCCCCCCCCACCCCACCACCCCCCCCCACCACCACCCCACCCCACCCCCCACCCCACTCCCCCACCCCCCTCACTCCTCACCACTCCCCTCACTCACCCTCACCACCCCCCCTCCCCCACTCACCACTCACTCCCCCACCCCCCACCACCACCACCCCCCCCCCTCCTCACCCCCCCCACCACCCTCCTCCCCCACCCCCCCCTCCCCACTCACTCCCACCACCCCCCCCTCACCACTCCCCCCCCCTCACCCACCACCCCCCTCACCACCACTCACTCACCCCACCCCCCCCACCACCCCCCCTCCCCTCCCCCCTCACCCCCCTCACCCCCCCCCCCCACCACCCCCCCCACTCCTCCCCCCCCCACCACCCCCCCTCACCACCCACCCTCCCCCCCACTCCCACTTTCCCACCCCCCCTCACCACTCCCCCCACCCCCTCCACCACTCACCTAACCCCCCCCCTCACTCACCCTCACTCCTCCTCCCCCCTCCCCCACTCCTCCCCCCACCACTCACCCCCCACTCCCCTCCCCCCCCCCCACCCCCCCCCCCCCCCCACCACCCCACCCTCACCCCCCCCACCCCCACCCCCCCTCACCACCCCACTCACCCCCCACCCTCACCCCACACCCCCCACCACTCCCACTCACTCCACCCCCCTCACCCCCTCACTCACCACCCCACCCTCACCACCCTCCTCCCCCCCCCCCCCCCCCCCACCCCCCCCTCACCCCCCCCCCCTTTTACCACTCACTCACCCTCCCCCCTCCTCACTCCCCACCCCCCACCCCCCACTCACCTCCCCCCCCCCCCCCCCTCACCCCACCCCCCCTCACCACTCCCCCCCCATACCACCCCCTCCCCCCCCCCCCCCCCCCCCCCCCCCCCCCCCCCCCACCCTCCCCCCCACTCCCACCCCCCCCCCCCCCCCCACCACCCACCACCCCACCCACCACCCCACCACCACCACCCCCACCACTCCCCTCCCCACCCCACTCCCACTCACCACCCCCACCCCCCCACTCCCCCCCCCCACTCACCACCACCCTTTACCACCACCACCCCCTCACTCACCCCCCCACCACCACCCCCCCACCACCACCATAATTTTTTTACCCCACCACTAACACCACAAAACCACAAAAACCACCACCACACACACACACACAACCACACACACCCAACACACCACAAACACCCAAACACACACACACACACACACACACACACACACACACACACCTACCAAATACACACACACACACACACACACACACACACACACACACACCACCACCACACACACCCAACACTCAAACATTTATATACACAAAAATTTCCACCCTTTGACAATTAAACCAAAAGATACACATAATAACCAATTATAACAACAAAATTTTTACACAAATTACATTTAATAAGAATTACCCACAACAAAAAAATATAACACGCACGATACAACACGCACGCAAACGTCAACACTACTCACTCATAAGACTAATTACAGAACACACACACACACAAAATTATTTTCAGCTTGGGGTCAACAATTTTGTACACTGAAATGTAGTGCTAAGGCCACAGTTTAATTACATAGATCAAATGAATTTTATCTATTCTTTTATAGAATGCAAATCGCCATATACGCTTTGGCATTACGAACAAGTATAAATATTTATTTACATGCTAGTACAAAATAGAATAGAATATTATACACGAGGGTAGAGGGAATATAACATCCCGTGTAAGGTGTATAACTTTTACTTGATATTAAAATGCCCTTTTATCGTCCTGTATATTACATTAGTATTATCATTTCCCTTCTTTGACACCGAAGTGAACTTAATGTACTTCCTATCGTCTTACCAATTCATTAAATGTTCACCACTACTTTAAGAAACATCGGACCACACAACAATCCCTATTAGTCAGCTTAAGTAAAATCAGTCAAGCATACCACAGTGATAACGTGATTTGTGAATAAATAAGTGTACGTCACACGACGATTTTACAATTTGATCTTCTTGCAGCTTCTTATACAGAGTGGTCCAAAAGCTTGGGAACGCCCAATTATCTCGTAAAGATAAGCCTATTTTGGGATACGGAGATTCCAGATTTGATATTTGCAATGTTGCCAAATTTGCCGTTTCTCTTATATTTGTAGTCAGTTTGGGTTTTTTAAATACATCACCCTGTATATGCAGTCATTATTGGAATCTCCTAGTCTAGAAGGTCTTAAATACATAAAACAGTGCAAAATATGTAGATTTGAACAAATTTAAATGTTTAAATATAGAATGCTGTGATTTTGACATGTGTTCATCAATTACATTATTAAATAAAACTGACAGTAGTTTGTGTGTTTTTAAAAGTTCGTAAATTGTTTCTCTAAAATGGTTGATATTGAAAAAGAACCAATTACTATTTTAATGATGAGAGGGTACGCCGACAGAAAAGATCTTATAGTGAAGTAGCCAACTTATTCAACGATACTTTTTCAAACCGCTCTCCTAACCATAGGGCGACGGTACAAAAAAATGTGAAGCGACGAGGACTCTGGAGAAGTAAAAGATAGATACCGATCAGGTAGACCAAAAACAGTTATAAATGGCAACAAAACTTTGGACATAATGCAGAGTTTCGTTGAATATCTACATACATCCCAACAGGGGCACAATTACATGAATAGGATTCTTCAGTCTTTGGAATAAGAATAAATTTCAACCATGCAAAATTTATTTATTCCAAGAATTAAGTAAAAATGACTTCGACCTTATATTAGAGTTTACTCAGGTAATGATAGATAAAATTGAAAATGACGGAAATTTGGGTAACAACATATGTTTTTCCGACGAAGCAACATTTCCACTGTGTGGAGTGTAAATCGACATAATTTAAGGTACTGGAGTGATGTAAATCCACACTGGATGCGTGAAAACCATACTCAAAGATCACAAAAATGAACTGTATTGTCAGGTATAGTAGGTACTCAGTTAATTGAGCCGTTCTTTATCGAAGGAAATTTAACGTCAGATAAGTACGAAATGCTGCTTAGATATGAAATTGTACCTACACTGAGATACTTGTTTGGAGCCAATTTTAATCAGATATGGTTTCAGCAAGATGGAGCTCCAGCTCATTTTGGTGTAAATGTTCGGCGTTATTTAGATGAGATATTTCCCGGACGATAGATTGGTAGACGAGGTAGTATTGAATGGTCTCCACGTTCACCTGATTTCAATCATAAAGATTATTTTTATTGGGGATACTCGAAATATTCAGTTTACAAAACTAAACCAGCAAGTCGTGAAGAGCCAAGGCAAGGAATTAGAAATGAATCTCGATTAATTTCTAGACAATCATGGAGAAATGGTAGACGCCTACATCGATTAGGGTACTGTCAACTCAAAATGGAGCACATTTTGAACACTTAATTAAGTAATCATTATGTTAAAAATGTTGTAATCTTTCAATTGTTACTTTTAATGTAGTTAATTTTATTTGACAAAATTGTTTACTACATCTTTAAAATAACTTACTACTGACGAAGATAACAATTTATCGAAACGTTTAGGTATAATTTAGTACACCATTAAAAAATCCCATAAGTATTTTATTTTGAAAATAGTTTGTATTAAAAAATTTACTAAGACAGTTAGGCGTTATCAGACTTCGGTTTTATGTATTTAAGAACTTCTAGACTACATAAAATCATAAGTGTTACATATGGTTGGGCTCATATTGAAGAGGAAACTCCAATAATGACTCTATATACACGGCGATGTATTTAAAAAACCAAAGTGATTAATAAAATTAGAGAAACGGCAAATCTGGCAACATTGCAAATGTCAAATCTGGAATCTCCGTATCCCAAAATAGACTTATAACAAATTTTGTTCAATTCGGACTAATAATTTACGAGATAATTGGGCGTTTCCAGACTTTTTGTCCACTCTGTATAAACGTTACAGATTTAAATACACTGTGCAATTAAACTCAATGTAATTTTAATATTTTCAATAACATACCATAGCTTGATTTTTGAGCCGACGATGTTACACTCTAGAATAAGTCTAATGCATTTTTATCACACTTTTTAAGAATTCGTTTCACTAGTTGCTTTTGTCGCCCCTTTTCTATGAATTTCAAAATAAAATGACTTAATAAAAATCTGTCAATCAACAGTAAGTAAAAAGTATCAATTAGGCCTACCTGAGAGCAGATATAAACAAATATTCACATTGTAAACTTCTGTAATAACTTAGATATTTTAAGTAAAATTAAATTAATTGTTGGAACCAATAAAATACAACCCATTCTTGCAGTTTACTATGGCTCTACGGGTACAATACACAACTTCCGTTTCTCAGTACATAATTGCTGACGTATATCGAATCATGAATTATGAAATTTCTAGGTTATCCAAAGGACTAATGAACTATTTTGTGTACGTAAAAACATCCAAAAATTAATTCAGGCGTTTCTCATGTTGTTAGATATATGTCACCGTATTGGAATAAATAGCGGTTTATAACCATATGAGTTTTCAAATTTACATTTTATAATTTACTCTTATTTGAAGGCTGCGTGCCTGTTGGTTGGAAAACGATTGGCAATTATAAGCTAGAGTAATTATATTGTTTAAATTATTTACAAGGTGTTCCAATTTGACTTTCCTTTTATGAGACAGTAGACATTTCGATTTTTTTTACATAATAATAATAATACAATGATACGTTTTAGAGATCGTTTTAAAATTAATACATAAGCGGACTTTCAGTAACTGTCCCTTTCCAAATTAAAGTATAACGTTTCTATATAACATAGCTAATTTGAGTTAAACAATGGCACAAAAGTAACATACGATTTTGTTCAAAACTACTAGACAAAGTCAATAGCTGTCTCGCGGTCAATTCACATCTGTACCTGTGCTAACGTTTAAATTGTATCATTCAACTGACCTAAACTTAGTAGTACGAGTAATGCTACTCGTCACACAGCAAAAGACGTTAATAACGCAATAAGAAACATTATAAAGGGAAAGTATTAATCGATTAAACAACTACTATTGAATGCTTAGAATTTCCGATTGTAAACCGGAAAATGAAATCCGTTCTAGAAAAGTGGTTTTAACATTTAATGTTCGAGCGCATAGTTAAGAAGGCCATCAAATTCCATTCCATAATCACGATCTTCACAAATTGTTGCTTGTTTATAAACAATTTCATGCTAATAATACTGGAAATATTATGTCACCCTGGCGAGTATTCAAAAGAAATAAATATTGATATTAGTGAAAGTGGAATGGAAGTAGAACTGCTAGCCAAAAGTGTTTCTATGTCATATGATGTGCAAACGAACATTGATTATGGGATGTTTTTCTTTATAAACATATGGGTAATAAACAACTTAGGTATTTATTCAAAATTTTACAAAGCGTGGCCGCATAAAGCAAAAGATAAATTGGATCAAATTATAATTAAGTAAATTTCGAAAAAAATACCAGGGCGCCGTCAACTGAGTAAACAAGATTGGCATATTTGTTGCCTTTCAATTTGAAAGTTATGACGCCAAGGGGCTTTTTTTTAATGGTTGCGAATTTAAACTAATTAAATATAAAAAAACATTTGGTTTTCATTAAAACAAAAGCAAAAATATAAATATGCCATTATTGACATATACGATTGTTTTTCTAAAATTTTCTTAATTTCAATTTTATTAAGTCTATATACTTTACGGACAAACTGTATAATGAAAACCAGATTTCAGAAAAAAAATTAAATAGTACATTATACATTAAGGGAGAGAAATGCGATATTTTCCTAGAGGTGCAGAGGTACAAGCACTGAGGGAAAAATAGCATTCTCTCCCGAGATGTATATACTATTTTTTCACGACTCAAGTGAGATTAAAACCAAAGCAAGGTGTTTTTCAAAGCCAAATTAATTGACATTTTCTATATTAAAAATTATTAGTAGTCTTTGGTAAATTCCTTAACAACCGTCAAAATTTATTTCAACAAATTGGTTTTTGCAAGTTTTGTTATAAAATGAATGAACTTGAAGAGCCACAAGAACCGCAAGAGATAACAGAAGCAGCAAATACTGCAGTAGTGAATTTACTACCTGGAAAATCGAAGAATTTGTACGAAGCAGCATATCGAAGTTTTAAAAAGTAGCATTTGGAAAAAAACGTAGAAAATTTTACGGAGAATGTGATGCGTGTGTACTTTAGCGAGAAAGCGAAAACGTTTAAATGTTCTACAGTATGGGCTCAATATTCAATGGTAAAATCTTTATATGATAATTCACGACAATATTGACATAAGTAAATATACTTCATAATGAAAAGTCGCTAGGGAGAAAATGTGACATATTTGCTCCCTAGGGAGAAAGAGTTCCACTTCTGTCATGATTTTGATGTTAGCATTAGGGCACCCTTATTAGAATACTATCTCTAACCAAGGCGCCCACGACAAGGGGCAAACCCTAACACAAGTTCCTATGCCTGTCTTACAAGTTAGCATTAGGGCCCCTTTATAGAATAGTATTTCCAGTCCAGGGAGCAACGATAAGGGGGCGCAGACCTTAACACAAGTTCCTATACCTGTCTTATGAGATAGTGTTAGAGCCCCCTTATTAGAATATTATTTCCAGCCAAGGGGGCCACGGTAAGGGGGCGCAGGCCCTAACACAAGTTCCTATACCTGTCTTACAAGTTAGCATTAGGGCCCCTTCATTAAAATACAAATTCAAGTTTCCCGCCGAGTAGGTTAGGTTCTAAACTTAACTAAAGCAGATTTGGTTCCAACCTGGTTACCTCAACATCAAGTCCAAGGCCAGCCAAAGGTCAAATTACGTCGCCCACGTGGGCGACCTCGTGACGTCACAAAAGTGAAAGTTCAGATACCTCCCGCCTACTGATACTCGATACGTAAGTTTTAACATTAATATTTATTTCATGAATAATAAAGCTCTCAATACGACCAGCAGCAATTGTGATAAATTTCCACGATTTCCTGTTCAACACTTACCCTAGAATCAGCTGAAATAAATACGTCTAAAGTAATGACCTACGTAATCAGGCAAGTTCATACATGTAGCAATACTTTGTTTGTGATATTGCCCCTAATTGATTTTTCCAATATGGTGGGTTGAAAATTTACCACCTTCACACTGAACAAATAAAATGTAAGTGATGTGAGTCTAATTTTTACAAGTTAACATGCTTTCTAAATAACTCGACATAATCAATTTAATTAGTTTCTATGTTTTTAACAACAACTTACATGTCAGATTGGGTTTTAACATCGTTCACATTAACTTAAAAAACGTACCCTATGTTTCGAACATCATTAATTGCTAATTCCGTTAATTTATTCATACTATACACCAGCTATTCACAATATAAGTGCAACTTGGCATATATAATATATTAAAAACCAGAAAATCATTAAGAACTAATTTTCTGATTGAAGTATCTGTTTAGAGGAACGTATGGTTTTGAATGAATACGTAACAGATTATCGCCTTCAACTTTAAATGCTGCGATCAAAGGATAGAAAAACGAATATTCCTATACTTTTTGTGACAGTATGCCAATATGAAAGTGACATTTATTATTTAACTCGTAACAATAGTAACATGATAACGTATCTTGATCCGCGGATATTATTTTTAACAGTACTTCACTTTAACAAAGAATTTTAGATGATAAGTAAGCAAAAGTAGTAGGAAAACAGGCGCATTACCATAGACCTAATGTACACGTTAACCCTTCGGGATATTTTCCCCTTAAATGGGATTTCTTGTAAGAAATAATCAAATTTTACATAAAAAACTACTAATATTATTTTTGTTTCTTAATCCTGATGAACGGTGAACGTGACTCGGAAAATTGGGTTACATATCGGAAAAATGTACAAAAAATAAAAATTAGAAATGTCTAATGTTAAAAAAAAAGCAGACAAATATTCTGTGAGGTTAAGTAGATCTGATATTTGCTAGCTCACAGTCCAAGGTTTCAAGATCTGGTTGCCTAATCTGCCACGAAACAAAAAAAAATTATAAAGAAGTGGTTTTCAGAATGCTTACAACCTAACACTATGTAGATGCAAAATTTTTGAGAAACATTTGTTTCTTTCATGGCTTACGACGATTTCTTTTTAAGACAATAATTACTATGGTCTAAAGTTTAGATATATCATTGTGATTCTCCTACTATAGATCAGGAAGATATTTGATATGCGTGATTTTCAGGGATGTGGAACAATGTCAAATGGCGGAACCATTAATGCACATGATCACAGAAGAACAATTCAAGAAATAAAATTGACCATAAAGAAGACTTGACGATATGGAATTTAGTTCTAATTTTATCGAATTTTTTGAATCATACCTCAGAAATAGCATTCAGTGCGTTACTTATAATGGTATATATCCAATTTTTTTTGTGTCGACATCAGGTGTTCTGCAAGGATCTAACCTCGGGCCTCTGCTTTTGAATACACATTAATGATCCTATAAACAAATTAGACAGATGTGTGTTAGCCTAAGCCGATGACATTAAAATTTTCTCAGTTATCAATTGTGTATTGGATTGTGATCTACTGCAGCTTCGTTTAAACGTAATAAAAGATTGGGGTAATGTGAATAATCTGGCTTTAAATACTGCCAAGTGCCAGGCGGTTTATTCTCGCACAATAATACTGTACATTATACATATCCTGTTAATGATTAAACCGGAGTGATTCCTTTAAAGACTTAGGTGTTCACTTTGACAATAAGTTATGTTTCTCACATCACATAGAAGTTGTGTGCTGAAATGCACCGCGGATGCTGGGATTTATATTTCGCGAGTGTCAGAATTTTAATAACATATGGGCATTACAGGCTCTGCACTACTGTCTTGTCCGTTCCAAATTTGAATACGCCGCACTAATATGGAATCATAAACACCAATCCTTTATTGGCAGCTTAGAGAAGATGGAAAGACGTTTTTTAAAATATCTTCACTACGTAATACTGGGCCATTACCCTGCGCGCAATATAAATCATAGTGTGTTATAAACTTAACAAACGAACATACTCTCATATACAGAAGGACTCTGTTAGGTATAAAATTTTGTATGACTTAATGCATGACAAGGTGGACTCATCTTATTTGTTATCCATCGTTAATTTTAACATTTCACAACTTAATATACGGCAGAATATTACTTTTTATTATAAGGATTTTAGTTCAAGCTTAGCGCTGAATTCTCCGATAAACACTGTGTTCGAACTTTGATAATATATCAGATATATTGTCCTTTCTTCGTATAAAACCATAGGGTACATAAATGGGGCCTTGCAAGCCCGATTCATTGTTACTTTACTTGTAAGTTCTTTTTCAATCTTAATAAGGAAGTTGTTCAAGCATTTTTTAATTCTGTAAAAAAATCTTTACAACCTGAAAAAATTTTCTTGCTTGACCAACCTACATTCAAATAAATCGCGTCTACAAATTTTATACTTAAATCTTTCATAACTACTTGTTATCATGGATATTCAGGGTGTCCCACGACGTTTTAATAGTTCCAATATCTCGAAAACTGTTGTGCATGGTTGTACAATTGACGGTGAGGTGAGAAAATTTTACGTTACAATTAAAAGTAACGTTGACGTATTTTAATATTTAATGTCTCGATACGTAAGAAATTGCTATTTGTTAAAAATTGTTGTTTTACGTGCTTGAACATCAAAAAGTATAACTTTTTTGACTAATTAGTAACTTATTATGAAACCAATTGATATTTAAGCACGAATAAATTTTGTGTTTAGGTTGTAAGCTCTATTTTTAAGATAGACCAGGATTAGATAAGTTAGCACCCTAGTGGTAACAAGGTGTAAGTTTTGGAACAACACCGTTTAGATATTTTCCTATTGATGTATTAAAGGTTATTAATGTAGTGTATCTTTCGTAATGTGAGTTTAAAGAGGTAACCTAATAAGCTTTGCTTTAAGAATTACGAGTTATTCGTTTAAAGTTAAGATTACAGTTAAATGTTATAAAATATTTGCACTTTAATTATCTACTGTTTAAACCGATTTTGGCTTTAAATAAAAGAAAACGATAAATAAGTAAAAGTTCTCGCTCCAAATTTACTTGATTAATATTTGCTTGTATCGATGCACAGGACAGTTCTGTATATTTTCAAAGCGCTCTTGCCCAAAAGAATGGCTACTCACGACTAATCCATTATTATGTCACTTTCGTTTTATAAAAAATTAGTTGACGGATACTGCAAAATAATTAACTAAGTTAATATTCACCGTATATTTACAGTCATGTATCTACTTTGTTTTGTAAATTAAGTACATAATTTATGTATGTCGAGTGTTTTATAAAAAGGGTTTGACATTTAAAGAATGGAATAGCAATTCAGCTACCGTATTTGATATACTCCATTTCAGGTTTAAGTATTTACACTTGCTTCACGCTACCTAGTTTGCGAAAAATAAATTATGTATGCAGAGTTAACAAAAGCTTATTACACATATAAGGGGTAATTCGTTAATTTTAGAGGATACCTACTATTGTTTGTACTATAGCACATTTCAAGATTCGACGCTTTTTTTTATAATGTGGCCCTGAACAGGCTAAGCTTAGCCTATTGTGCTAAAGCACTCAGGAACACTTAGGAAGATGGATAGGATTGCCAATAGATGCCTATGAACGGCTATGGACTATTCAACAATTTGTTTGTTATTGATGCAACCATTAAGAAGGGTTTCGAATATTTTAAAAGTTTTCAAAATTTAGTGAACTCATTATTTAAGTTTTAAATAAATTTAATGAACTTTCTGAAATGAGTTTTAAGCTTCAAATTGAGCTACCAATTGGGAAATTATCTTTATGAACTTCATAATGGGGCCTGTGACATTTAGTATAGAAAATCAGTTTAATTTAAAAATTAGGAAAATTTTGAAGCAATTTTTCAGATTCTTGACATCTTACCACAAACCAAGGCCATCTTATGCGAGTTCGCCCGGCAATTCGTGGATGGGTAAAACTTGTGCAAGTATATCTTCTTATACCACACCAACACTTATTATCACTACACGTAGAATGTGTCGTTGAAAATAAAACATTTTATTTTCATCCCAGGCATTTGTGGGCTGTTTTCAGTTGGAAATCAGTGCATTTAGAGATATTTTTACAGTGACCAAGTATTTTTTTGTCGTTATATCTCTTATATTTTGACAAAGTGGCAGATGATAAAAATCAGGTTTCTTTCCATTCCACATGTTTTAAGAAATAAACTGTTAAGAATATCAATTAACAAAAAATACAGATTGAGACGTATGTGTTTTAACATAGTTTTTGTACAATGTTTTGCAATATAAGGACAAGGGAAGAAACATAATGCTCCCCATAAAATTATATAAGCCAATATTATGCAAAAATTACTACTTAAATTTAATTTATACTTTTTATTAAGTATTTATTGCAAATATTGCACAAAACGTTCATAATTAACGTTGAGAAATGGACTTTAGAACGTACAATATTTCAATTCCGGATTTGTAAAATGATCTATTGATACAATTTTAATGATGCAAAAATCAATGTAATGTTAAAACAACTTTTAAATGTTACGACATTCATTTTTTTAAATTCATTGTAATGAATCAATGTTCCTTGCTATTGAAATGCTCTGATAATGTTAACAAAAATTTATGATTTCATTACTACGTTTATAACATTGACCTTAATAGCACGTTTTATAATTATGTAAATCGTGATAGGATACTTTCAGATTTCCATAACCAAGACAGAAAACACAGACAATATCTTGATACTTTCGAAAGACTTATGTATCTATCTACTTTAAAAGTAGTATAAAATAATTGGTATAATTATATTACATCTTTCTTTATAAATATAATTAACACCTAAACATCAGCTGGGTGGATCTGATAATGAAAGATTAAATAGATAAAATGGAGTTTCCTTTTCATTTTTATTATATAATCATTAGACTTTGACCGTGAAATAATATAATGGCAGCTTTCACAAGAATAATTACAGTGTTTAGTTCGATGACGCATTAAAAATCAAAGATAAAGAAAAAAAGGATATAAAAATGCACACCATGTTAGAGCTTCATTGAAAAATTGAATACCTAAAAGAAAATGATATAAAATAATTAAGGGTAGGAAATCGTATAAAAGTTATAGCTTATACGATTTTCCTTCCCCTCTATCTGATTTATTCGGAGCACGAACCGCAATATCCGTAGTCTAATTGTTATAGGACAACACATTACAACAGGACTATTTTAGGTTACCAACTCGTGAGTAACTACGATTCATTTAATTGTATTTTCAGGCTATGAGATTTTATTTCTGTTTAGTAAAATTTGATGATTATGAGCGTGTATACCATACCTCCTTTAGCTTGTATAGCCTTTTTACAAGAGCTTTATCTCTCACAATTTACACCTTTTGCTGATTTTAGGTCGTCTTCCCTTTCATGTCACTCAATAACCGCACTTTTATGTTCTAAAACTGTTTTCTTTCACTTAATCATAACGCTTTTATGTTCATATTTATACCTTTTCTACTGTTATGTGTTATTTTGCTTTCCCCAAACATTTTACTTTTATTTTCAATTTAATTTTAGTTACGTTTTTTAGCTGGAATATTTCTGTCATGATTTCCTATTAGTTTTAAAGTTACATATACACAATGAATTAAAATACTTTTTTTTCAAACGTCCAATAATTAGGTAATAATTTGACTGTGCTGACTGCGGAAAAATGTTATTTCTCCGCCGGCGCAAGTTTTACTTTTCCTTTTCCGTCAATGTAGGGAAAAGTGTTGCCATGGAAACGTTAAAATAATAACACACAACAACAATAAGCAATATAAATTTAAACGTCATTTTTATTTGTCAAACTCATATTAAGCGTGCAATTTGTCAATGTTGCATTTTGAAAAATAAAACCATGCAGTACTGTAGAAGTCTGTGCCGACGAAGTTAAATTTTCTGTAATCAAATGAGATGCTGATGGTTCCATAACATTTGTTTGACACTAGGTGTTATAACTTCATTCAATATTTTACTTGCATTCTCATTTTTATTTCGCAGTGACTCCTCTATATATCCATACGCTACACTACTTGACTTCCAACCCCCGTGCCGCTTTAGCGATTCAATATTACCTCCTTCATCAATTAATAGTGTAGCAGAAGTACGTCTTAAACAATGGCCTGTGTATTCCATTGAATTATTTAATTTTAAGAAAGTTTCAACCTTTCTAGGAACACTGCTAATATTATGTATTCCCATCAGTCTTCTATAGCATTTTCTATTTTGATATTTTAATAAAAATAAGTAAAAAAAAACATTTTTAAAAAACGCTTTTATTTCCAAATGTACTAAAAAAAATACAATAATTTTTTTATCTACCCATTAACATCAAAAATGTTTGCGACTAAAAATAAAAGTGTGGGCGCTCTTTGTAGTGTCTTGCACTTCAGTGTTTGAATGTAGGTGTTGATAGGCTTTGTTATAAGTCTAAGATACCATGTATTTATTTTTAGTCACAAAAATTTTTGATGTTAATGGGTAGATAAAAAATTATTTTGTTATTTTTAGTACATTTGGAAATAAAAGCGTTTTTAAAAATATATTTTTTTTTACTTATTTTTATTTTCTACTTTTTAGTCGCTTGGGTGTAAGTTCCAACAAAGAAAGAGACTCAATTTTTCAAGACCCTAGTTTTATAAACAAAAATTTGGAATGGCAAGTATACACATGTATACAGGAGATCGGAAAATAGTTGATTTTTTTTTGACCGAATACAATACTTTGAGCCCTCCGGGCGCAGCCCCCTGATTTTGAACTCAACTTGTCGTATATTTTTGTGCATGGTTTTATGCTAAAAGCTTAAGTCCTGAATTTCAAGGCCCTAGCTTTATAAACAAAAATGTCGACCATATTTTGCCAAATTTGGCCGCAATGCAGCCCCCTGACCTTGAAACTCAACTTGTCGCAAATATTTTTGTGCATGATATTATGCGAAAAGCTTAAGACAAAAATTTCAAGATCGCAAAAGTCAAAGCAAAAAATACATATTCGTGTATTGTGATCAAGAATACGCATGTATGCCAAATTTCAGCTCACAGGAAGTTGTTCAAAATTCAATTACAAGATTTGATCCGGACAAAGTGAGTTGAATAAAATCGTTAGAACAGAATCTAATTTCTGGCATGTCTTTTGGTCTTAACGCTGCGTATTTTCGATAAATTTCCAGGTAATTTTCTCCAATTATTGTGAACGATGGAACTTTTGTAGTCTTACTGTCCGAATTTTAATCAAAATAACGTTCTCCATATCCTCTATGACTGTAGTTTCCATTTTTACCATTTCATCACACCTGCAGGCTCCAATTACTCCAATCAATAAAACAATCTAAGGTAATTACATATTTAAACCATAAAGTTAAAATGACCTAAAACGTAAGTATTACCTTTAATCCTAAATACAAATCATCTTGCGCTTCAAATAAAAAACTTTCAAACTGCTCCTTCGAAAAAATTCTTGATTTTTTTGCCCGAGTATCCCTCGTATGCTTTTTTCAAGAACGGCCGTAACTTTAAATATTTGTTTATATCCATTCCATGTTTAATTATTAGTTGCGATTTGATCATGGAATATCGCGACCACATGGTCGATGATTTCTATTTTTTCTCCTTAGCCGCTGTGTTGAAATATGCTAGAAGCACATTTTCTTCAAATGTATTTACATTCTTTGAATTGCACCACTATTTAAAATGATTGCACAGGGTACAATATTTCTCGCCCGATTTTGTGGGTCCAAGAGAGAAGACGGCTTCATTGGCCGCAGCCTAAATTCTGTCGACTAGCTCGATTGCATTTCAAAAACTGGCCGGCCACAACTGACAGCAATACTGAACAATTTATATTTGTCGAACCGTTCTTATATAACAATTGAAACTAATCGCATTTACTAATTATGGCAACTCAAATATTTATTGTATGCATCAATTAAACCGAGAGCTGAGTATCAAAAAACCCAAAAAACATTGCAGCTTTATAATACACATTTTAAAACGTTTGAAGAAAAAATATCATATTTTATTTGGAGAAGAAGTGAATTTTCATGGCTTAGCCTTGTATTACAACTGAAACTACTCGCATTTATTAATTATGGAAACTCAAATATTTATTGTTCGGCCTGTCATGAAAAGTCATACTTCTCCTCCGTATAAAATAATATACTATTTTTGTATTTGTGGGCCGAGATCTAAACACAAACGGTAATGTCACGCATCTCCATACGCATCAACTACTTATGTCAATCATCCTATTGCCACGGGGCCTACAGTTTTACTTCCTATCCGGTAAGAAGGAGTGCTTAGGTTTTCTCCGTATTTGGTAGGGTGGGCTGCTCCAAGTTACCACGCTCCTTCAGCCACAGCGATGGATTCAAAGCATACATATATACATTACGTGTATATGCATGGTGGGATTAAGAATGGATGCGGTCACGATAGGATCGGAAGGAGTGGAGTTAGGGTTCTGAGGGAGAAGATACTACCCCAGCATTCGCCGAAATAGCCGCTGCGTATGCGTAGTGATCATATGATCATACCGCTATATGTGTATAATGAAAACCCCTGAAAAATTTCATACAAGGTAGACGGTATTGTGTTACCACAAATCCAACTAGCTCGATTTCGTTTTAGAAAAAGGCTACCTCGGCCAAGTTTGCACCTCCGCCGCTCGGGTAAAAGGCAAGCACTCTAACCATTTCACCACCGATGCAGGTATTAAAATACTTATATTTTGGGTATATAAAAGATAAACAAAAAATGTACGACGCATTTGAATATAACACACTGAATGTTAAAAGAAAGTCGTGTGGTGTATACACATACATCATTTTTTATCACACTTTTAACCAACTGTTTTATTCATTATCAATTTGTTTTGAAAAAACGTTCGTATTTAATCCCTTTTGGTCATCTACAACTTTTGTCATATTTTATTCAAAATGTATATCAATACAATTACGGTCACATAAAGACTTCAATACTAAGTACTTCAACATCGGCTGCTATAAGTCGATTTATGGTTATCGAACCGAGAATATGTTAAGTAAGCACATGGATCATGATAAAACAGGATAGAGCGTACACACCAGTCATACAACAAAAGGTAGTACAGTTTTGTGTTTGAGAATAAGTAGAGTACCGTCTAGACAATAATTTACTTAACACTATTCAGAATTCAGAGAAGTTTTAACCTCAAGCAATAAAACATAACCGGGGCAAGTAAGTGTTCCTAGGAAATTAAGTCTTAAGGCGATTTAATCTAGAAAAAATTAAGTTGACGTCTAAGAGCAAGCAATAAAAGACATGTGGAAAGCCGCAGATAATGTAGTCACCGAATGTAAACATTTACCAAAATCCAAAAAAGTTAAGACAGGAAGAATCGCAGGGTGGGAAAACCTGACCGGGACAAAATTCAAACAGCCACGTCTAGGGAGTCTTGTTTTATGGGTCAGATCATTTAGTAAGACGAAAACAAAATAAAAATGTAAACAAAGCCAAGTCAGAAACACGGAACCAGGGTAATAATTCAACCTTGTGCGCAGCAAACGACATGCATAAACTATGCTCAAGCAACAAGAATAAAACTACAACAAAGGCTAGCCGGAAGCACATTGACATGACAGGTGAAGAACCCAAATGAAGCATGAAAACAACTGCAAATAGACATTAAAATCCACGCAATAAGAGAAGCTTTTGTAGTTGGCAAGAAATTTCCCAAGGGTGCTAAATCAAAGTACTCCAACAAGAGAAGGCAGTGTTAACCAGTAAATCACCGAAATGCCTAAGCAGTCATCCTAACACTGGTAGATACCAGGTAATATTCTAACAAAGAACATAACTGGCTAATTAGCCAGTACATTCTCTTCACTTTGATGTCCATCTCCTTTCTCTTTTTGGTGATATCGGTCTTCCATGTAAGCCGCCTGTCCAGGTGCATGCCAAGATGTTTTGCTTCGTCCTTGATTAGGATTTGGATGCCGTTTAGAGAAACTGAAGGAGCGGTACTACGCTTTGTCGTAAAAGTTATAGCTGTTGATTTGGCTTCGTTACTTTTTATGCGCCATTTGTGAAGCCATGTTTCCAAGGTGTTAAGGTAGTTTTGCATTGTAGCTGAGACATGTATGGGGTTGCTATGGGAGACTAATAAAGCTGTGTCATCCGCATGTGTAGCAATAACTACCTGATCCTGGAGTGGGAGGTCAGTCGTAAAGAGGAGATATAAGACTGGCCTCATAACGCTGCCGTGGGGGACGCCTGCATTAATGTAATGGAGGTTGGATGAGCTGCCTGATTTTCTGACTTGGTAGTACCGTTCACTTAGGTATGACTGGATAAGAAGGAAGCACTGATAGGGCAGTGACTACATTATTTGTACAATAAGCCAGTGTGCCAGACTGTGTCAAAGGCTCGACTGACATCTAGGAATGTTGCTACACAATACATGTTATCTTCGAAGTATTCTTCTATCACATCAACCACTCTATAGATCTTTTAGTCTTTTTGGTATCAGTCTCTCTAGTAATTTCGATAATAAGGGCAGCAGGGTTATTGACCGGTATGATGTGACTTCGTGAGCAGGTTTGACGGTTTTTGAATAAGAACTATTTGGCCGAGTTTCCATTGGATTTGAAAAAACTGCAGTCTAATGACGGCGTTGAGTAGTTGCGTAAATCTTGCGAAGCAACATAAAGGTGAAACATGCTACGTAGTTGATAACATTATTCTAGAACATGGCCATTCTATTCTCACATGACCTCCATACCATTGTCAATTCAATGCCATTGAAAACATTTGAGGAATTTGCAAATCATTTTGTGATAAAAACATTGGTAGAGATGGATACACTGATGACACTGTACTGCAAATGTGGGAGGAGTCTTAACAATGTGATGCTGATATTGAAAAAAAACATGAAAACTTAGATGTAATAGTGGAACCGTTGATAATTACTGTCCGTGGGAGTTATACAGAAGACAGTTGTTGGAATTATGATGGTAGTGATTAGGGAATCTGCTAATTGTTTTACGTACAATTATAGTTAAAACGTTTTTTTAAGAATGTTGAATTTTGTGAAGTAAAGTTGGTCTTTTTTGTGTAAAATTGAAATTTAAAACGCCTTTCGAAACCAAAAAAAACTGTCGAATTTCAATTTTCTTAACTGGAATTCTTTTTTATTGTGTACAATTATATTTAAAAGTTACAAGAATAACTGAAGATAATAATTGTCAATTTGTAAAAAAATATCATAATTTAAAATTTAAGCAGCTTGTTGAAGGTTCCGAATTAAGGAATAAACCGTAAGCAATTAAATAGTAAAACGATTGTATATTAATATTTTATGTAGGTATTCGGTCTCATCAGAAATTGTTTTTTAATTGTTTAGGTACTTTTAGGAACTTGATTGTTTATATCGTCATAATGAATTTATTTATGCATATTTTAAATAGATCAGAATTATTCAATTTTATTTAGTTAAGTTTGTTACATTTTAAAAACGATATAAGTAAAAAAAAATTGAAGTACCGGTGTGTAAACGAGCTTAAGTCAATATTTGCCATTTATGTAAAATTAAATTAAATTGTCAAATCTTAATTCTTTGAAAAAAAAAACAAAAACAATTAGCATGGTTGCTAAAATTTACAGACTTTAATAGTAATTTTTGAATATTATATTTATATGTGTATATGTATATATATATATATATATATATATATATATATATATATATATATATATATATATATATATATATATCCGTGCCCAAGATAAGGATGCCCACTATGGGGATCTCGGAAACGGTAAGAGATGGAAGGTCGGTTAAACGGAACAAAAGTTACACATTTGAGAGGATGTATTTATGGTCTTTGTAGAACTCGAATATCTCTTTTAGTTTTTGAGATATTTGAAAAAAATTGAATTTTCTGATTTTCGTTTTTAATTTTTTCTGACCTTAATTGAAGAGCTATCAAGAAAAGAAGAGCACATTTTCATTGCCACTTTTCTAGCTCTACTTAATGCTGTTATTCAATTTTTCATACAACGTTTCGTTTGTTAGCAACCATCATCAACTTTATTTTTTTAAATACACGAAAAAATTATTTTTACTATATTTAAATTCTCTCCTTGATTCTGAATTCAACGATATGTCACACTTTATATTTTTGATACGTTTCGGATGAGAAAATTTAAATTCAATGTAAAACATCGAAAACGTACAGTTAAAACTAATACTAGAAACATTAGACAACAGTAAAATTATTATAAAATAATGTTTTTTCATTTTCTAATGCCTGTTGCGAATAAAATAATTCACAAGTATGTATTTAGTGAAAATACTATTAATTAAACAGTTAAAATACATCTTCCGTCGTACTGATGCATTTGATAAACATAAGTTGGCTTTGCATTTTGTTTACCTACCTGTCATAATGGATTGTTGTCCGTATTACGTTTGTTTGGTGATCTTTGAGTTAATTACATTTTGTGTTTACCTAAAAACAATATCGTAGGAGTACATTTTTCAAATAATGAAAAATTCGATATAATGACGTGTTACATTTTGTGTCAACGTAATTGTTCTGAAGCCGAAATAATGTATTTAAACAAATATCCAGAAAGGCGTCAACCTCACAAAAGAACTGTTCGCACATTAGCAGTTAATCTAAAAGAATATGGTGCGTTCAAAAAACCTGTAAAATCTCGCAAAAAACCTTGCAATGAAGAAAAAACCAATACTGTTTTATTAGCTGTAAGGGAAAATCCAGAGGTTTCTACTAGGAAAATTGAAGAGGCTACTGGCATAGCCCATTCCACAGCTCATTATGTTCTAAAGAAGGAGAAAGTACACCCATATAAATTTAGAATTAGCCAAGAACTTCGACCAGGTGACCCAGAAAGACGTATAATATTTTGCGAATGGTATACACGTCAATCTCAAGACAATGAATATTTTCCGAATAAAATAATATGGTCCGATGAAAGTATGGTTAATAATAATGGAATTTTTAATCGTAGTAATGCTCATTATTGAGCAATAGTAAATCCACGTCTGTACAAAACGGCCAAACACCAACACCGTTTCGGATTTAATATGTGGGCTGCTATATTCGGTATTCGAATTACAGGTCCTTTCATTTACCACGAGCCCTTAAATTCTGAACGTTACCAAATTTTACTCCAAAACGAATTAGAGATAGCTTTGAATGATTTGCCTTTCCGAGAAATTGAAGGTTGTTGGTTTATGACAGGACGGTGCACCAGCACATAATTCCAGAGTTGTCAGAGAATACCTGTCAGTTAGATTTCCAGAAAGATGTATTGGCACTCATGCAAACGTACTGTGGCCAGCCCGTTCTCCAGATATAACACCTTTGGATTTTTTTCTTTGGGGATACATTAAAAATTACATTTAACGAAACGATATTGAAAACGACGAAATTTTACAAAGATTAGTTCTCGAAGCGTTTGCTAGTATAACTCCTCAAATGCTGAAGAATGTTTTAGATGCTACAGTTAGAAGATCCTATTTATATTTAGAGAATAACGGGAATCTTTTTGAACATCTTTTGTGACTTTATTAACCTTTAAAATAAATTTGTTTTTTATTTGTCTATCATTTAAAATTACAAAACATAATTTTATAATAATTTTACTGTTTTCTAATGTTTCTAGTATTCGTTTTAACTGTACGTTTTCGATGTTTTACATTGAATATGAATTTTCTCATCCCAAACGTATCAAAAATATAAAGTGTGATATATCGTTGAATTCAGAATCAAGGAGAGAATTTAAATATGGCAACAATAATTTTTTCGGGTATTTAAAAAAATAAAGTTGCTGATGGTTGCTAACAAACGAAACGTTGTATCAAAAATTGAATAACAGCAGTAAGTAGAGCTAGAAAAGTGGCAATGAAAATGTGCTCTTCTTTTCTTGATAGCTCTTCAAATAAGGTCAGAAAAAAATAAACACGAAAATCAGAAAATTCAATTTTTTTCAAATATCTCAAAAACTAAAAGAGATATTCGAGTTCTACAAAGACCATAAATACATCCTCTCAAATGCGTAACCTTTGTTCCATTTAACCGACCTTTCATCTCTTACCGTTTCCGAGATCCCCATAGTGGGCATCCTTATCTTGGACACGGTATATATATATATATATATATATATATATATATATATATATATATATATACAGGTTTATTCACGTTATACGACACGGAAGATTGTGGCTATATATATCTTAGTTTTAAGAAAGTTTTATCTTTTGAGTGAATACATATCTATCAGAGGTACATTTTAAAATTATAGTCACGATATACTGGTTGTCCCAAAAACCCGATACATGTCAAAGTACTAAACCTAAAGGTTTTTAAGATATATTGTATTTTGTGAAAATGTAGTAATAATTTCGACACGTTTGTAGTTAAATTTTTCATGAGCGCTTCTGTACTAAATTTGGGTACTGTTCAACTAATTGAATAAGTTTCATGTTGCATTTGTGAAAAATTGATTATCTTATACAAGGTGTTCAAAAATGTTGACCTTACATTGTCAATATTTAAATTGCAATAACTTGGTTATTTCAAATGGAACCCCCTGTATTTCATATCAACGTCAGTTGTAGAATTTTATTCTCTATCAAACGATATTGCACTTCCCTATAGCTAAATATTACAGTTCTCATGAAAAACTGACATTTAGTGAAAGTACACCGATTTTAACTATTTTAACATCTATCAAGTCAACCATGAAATTTTTACAGGTTAAATGTTATTGCTGTCAGTTTATTTATGTCAGTTCTTATGTTGTGATTCATTCTGTCGAGTTAGTTTGGGAGTTCTATTATAATTCATTATCCAAAATGAAAGTTTACGTCAAAGAAGAAAGAATCGATATGATCTTTATTCTTGGAGAATGTCTACAAAACTGTTTATTGGCGTCACGAGCTTACGCTCAGAGATTTCCTAATAGGAATCATCCGAACAATATGTTTTTGAAAGACTTTTGGCTCAATTCAGGCAATGTGGAAGTGTTGAGTATAAAAAGCCGACCAAAACGAAACCTGTGACACAGGACGAAGACACTGAATTTGATGTTATTACCTCCATAATAGAAAATCCCCATATAGGGTAAAACCAAATAGCCCAGAATATTAACGTTAGTCAAGCTAGCGTTTCTAGAATTCTTAATAAACATAAATACCATGATTAGAAAATCGAACGTCACCAAGAACTTTCGGTAAATGATTTTGATAATCGAGTTACATTTTGTATGTGGGTGCTGGATAAAATCGCAGAAAATGAAAACTTTTCCAATCTAGTTCTGTTCAGCGATGAATGCACATTTCACAATAATGGCTATGTCAACAGGCATAACTTCCATTATTATTCAGACTGCAATCCGCATCAATTTAGAACAGTTGATAATCAACACAGGTGGTCAGTTAATGTTTGGGGCGGAATAATGGACGAATATTTAATTGGTCTATATTTTTTTAATGAGCATTTAAATGGAAGATTATTTTTAGAATTTTTGTCAAATGAACTTCCAATTTTCTAAGAAGATATCCCCTTAAACAAGAGGGCGAACATGTGGTTGCAAATGGATGGAGCTCCCCGACATTATCATCGCGATGTACGAGATTTTCTAAATACTCATTTCCAAGATCGTTGGATAGGAAGAAATGGCCCCCAGTGTTGGCCTCCACGATCACCAGAACTTACTTCACCGGATTTCTTTCTATGGGGATATGTGAAAGGGATTGTTTATAATACCCCCCAACTACACCAGATAACATGAAGGACCGCATCAGAGCAGCTTTCCAAAGTATCCAACCAGAAATGTTAACCAATGTTGGTAAAAGTTTCGAAAAGCAAATACAAATGTGTTTGGAATCAGACGGTCGTCACTTTGAACATTTATTATAAATAGTAAACTGTTATTTTTTGCATTTTCATCATATTTTCATTTATCTTTATTTTTCTAATAAATTAAAAAAAAAAAAATCAAAAATTTTATTATTTTTAAATCAACAACTGACAGCAATAAAATTTTACCTGTAAAAATTTCATGGTTGACTTGATAGATGTTAAAATAGTTAAAATCGGTGTACTTTCACTAAATGTGAGTTTTTCATGAGAACTGTAATATACAGCTATAGGGAAGTGTAATATCGTTTGAAATCCTACAACTGACGTTGATATAAAATACAGCGGGTTCCATCAGAAATAACCAAGTTATTGCAATTTAAATATTGACAATGTAAGGTCAACATTTTTGAACACCTTGTATAAGATAATCAATTTTTCACAAATGCAACATGAAACTTATTAATTAGTTGAACAGTACCCAAATTTAGTACAGAAGCGCTCATGAAAAATTTAACTACAAACGTGTCGAAATTATTACTACATTTTCACAAAATACAATATATCTTAAAAGCCATTAGGTTTAGTAGAGGTAAACCTTAATGAAACTCACTTTTATTTTGACCGTATAAATCGAAAAAGTAAGAATATACAGGGTGTCCCATTTTAAAAAAACAACTTTGACATGTATCGGGTTTTTGGGACAACCTGTATATTGTGACTATAATTTTAAAATGTACCTCTGATAGATATGTTCTCACTCAAAAAATAAAACTTTCTTAAAACTAAGATATACAGGGTGTCCAGTTTAAGATGAAATGCATGGGGATATTGGAAACCGTTAGAGATACGAAGATGGTTAAATGGAGAAAAAGTTGCGTCATTATATGCCCAAAGTAACCATGGTTACATGTCAAAAATCCTTTCCATTTACTAGACACAGGGTGATAACTGAAAATATGCGTTTTCTAAAAATCGCTATATCTTGTTTCTTGCAAGAGATACATCCACGATTTTTGCAGGATGGGGGTAACAGGTAGCGAGGATTTCAAAAATGATTTTGAAAAAAATCTAGGCCTACTAGATTTTGAGATAATGCACGCAACTTTCGATTTTCTTATGGACGCCATATATCATATGTTTATAATCTGCCAATCAGAAAGTGTCAAATTACACAATTAAATTTATATCAAAGCAACCTTGACATATTATGTATTTTAATTAAATGAAAATTAATCTACAAATTAAACTAACTATTGAGAACAATATTATTGATTATTAACATAAATCATAATAATAAAAGTGACAAAAAACAACAAAAAATAAAATTTAATATTATACTGAATTTTACTATTAATTAATCAAATGCTCGAATAAACCTCCATTCTCTTGCAATAATTGAATAGATGGTTGATTGGCAAAGGCCTAGTTTGATATAAATTTAATTGTGTAATTTGACACTTTCTCATTGGCAGATTATAAACATCTGATATATGGTTGAAAAGCATTTTTATGAAGAATTCAAAATGCGAGATGATAAGGAACTCTTGTGATGCAGTGCTAACTCGATGCAGATGGTGTTTGCAGGAGAATGAAGGTTTATTCGAGCATTTGATTAATTAATAGTAAAATTCAGTATAATATTAAATTTTATTTTTGTTGTTTTTGTCACTTTTATTATTATGATTTATGTTAATAATCAATAATATTGTTCTCAATAGTTAGTTTAATTTGTAGATTAATTTTCATTTAATTAAAATACATAATATGTCAAGGTTGCTTTGATATAAATTTAATTGTGTAATTTGACACTTTCTCATTGGCAGATTATAAACATATGATATATGGTTGAAAAGCATTTTTATGAAGAATTCAAAAATGCAAAATCCAATATGGCGTCCATAAGAAAATCGAAAGTTGCGTGCATTATCTCAAAATCTAGTAGGCCTAGATTTTTTCAAATCATTTTGAAATCCTCGCTACCTGTTACCCCATCCTGCAAAAATCGTGGATGTATCTCTTGCAAGAAACAAGATATAGCGATTTTTAGAAAACGCATATTTTCAGTTATCACCCTGTGTCTAGTAAATGGAAGGATTTTTGACATGTAACCATGGTTATTTCTTGGGCATATAATGACGCAACTTTTCTCCATTTAACCATCTTCGTATCTCTAACGGTTTCCAATATCCCCATGCATTTCATCTTAAACTGGACACCCTGTATACAATCTTCCGTGTCGTATAACGTGAATAATATATATATATATATATATATATATATATATATATATATATATATATATATATATATATATATATATATATATATTAATGTATGGAATTATTGAATTTTGTAAATGAGAAATGAACATAACTAGAAATTTTTGTTGTAATCTTTACTTCAATACATAAACAAAAAAGTGTTATGTAACTAAATATATAAATTTTCTTGTTCATGTATTTAATTTGACACGTCAACAAGTATTTCGAAATTTAATTTTTTTCTAATTTTATATAAACGATTACAAAAAATTTGTTAGCAACACGTGCGCTGTCATATTTTTTGTGCTTGGCCTTATATTTTATTTTTATTTGTTTTTTGTGTGTACCTATTTCATTGATACATCAAAAACCAATACAAAACAAATCACATACCAAAATTGAATTAAAATTGTGGCTTATATGTATGATGTAACAGAGAGTACATATTGTAATAAAAGTTAAAGGGGCCAAGTTTAAATTTGTTGTGGGATGAGAAGTAAAATGCTGCGCTCGAACTACTTTGTTATAAATACAAACTTGACATTCTCTAATAAGGTAAGCTATTTAACTGAATATGAATAATGAATACATAAAAAACTGGTATAAAAAACCAATTTACACATAGAGAAATAATAAGAATACAATAGATTTATAATTTTATATAACTACTTTTTCTAAAAATCCTTAGAAAATGTCCTTGACTTTTAATTAAAGTTATGTTCATGGCTAATTACCTCTCTTAATTCTGGTCAACGTATATATAGAATCAAAGTTGCAGCAATTCGAAGGTAATTCAATGACAAAATTTAAGTAATACATAACAATTTTTTCAACCATTGCTATTTATCGGTTATTTTTTATTTATATAAAATTGGTAGTTAGTAAGCTATAATTTGATGTAGAAAGACATTAAATGGAGATAACTTCGTTTTATAGTATCATGTATCACGTAATACTGTCATCTGCAAAATAACAGTTTTATTAGGTAACAATTTCCTGTGCAAAGTAATAAAATGACACAATGCAATAGAATCTATTCTATTCTACCAGCTTTAAGACGGTATTGACAAATTGGAAATTTTATGCTTTTTCATTTTTTTTAACTTAGTTCGGTGCACGATTTGTTTACAATAAAAAGAAAACCTATCACAAATCATCCTAGTTGAGGAAAGATGTCTAAATTGATTTTCAATAGCTACGTTATGGAAACCTTATATTATTTCGATAATGAGAGTTCGGTACTTAATAGTTATTGAACACTGATAAAAGTGATATTGCAACGCTGGAAAACTTTGTGTTATTGAATTGATTGCAATAAGTTTTTATAGTGTAAATATTATCTACAAATAAGTGCTCCAAAATGGTGGCGGCAATTATAGTAATTACAAGGAATATAAAGTTTATTATATAGTAAAACCACGGTGTATAAATAAGTTAGATGGACCGATTGGCGTTCAGCGAGTGTCCCGCGATTCTCGTCTGTGCCTTAGACAAGGACAAACAACCCGCTTGGCTTACTGGACGGAAAGTATCGATGTTTAGTTTGTTTACTTAAACAATGGTATTAATATTTAACGTAGAAGTGAGGTACAAAAATTAGCACTTTCAAAAAAATAATTTATTTTATTGCATTTAGTTTTAAACAATATATGTATAAATATTAAATTAAAAAGCCTCTGTTAACAATAATACTTAACATCAATAATAAAAATAAATGAGCAAAATTTATTTTTGTTTGTAAATTCTTATTGCTACACTGCTAAAATTTAGACGCTAAATTTTATTGCTATCGCAACAACAATTCTATACGTGTATTTTGAATTTTAGAGACTTACAGAACGTTACGTCCGTTAATAGATATTGTGAACGTTGTATCCCGGATTTTTTTTTGTCAATTGCGGATTGGTTTCTCACTTTTCCTTCTTCTTGTTTATAGAGCTATTTAACTCGCATACATATGTAATACATTTTAATTTGGGGCATCCTCATGTTTTTCAATCAGCCTTCTCTTCTTTACTGGGATTTTAGTGAAATAAGAAGGCCAATTTGGCCAAATACTGTTACACGTGCAATCCGCACTAGGCGTCGCGTATGCTTACATTAGTAAGCGGGTTGCCAAGCCAGCTACAGTGGAAATGGGCGGGATCGGGGTAAGGAGTAAAATGATAGAATGACAAGCACAAACACCTTACACTTACCATAAATTCACAACTTATGCGGCTCAATCCGGGAAAGATCTCTCTTGGCGCCATCACAATTTAAATTTTGCTGAAATATATCGTCTTAGGCGAGATGGTAAATTAATCCTATCTGACTGTGGAAGACAGGATTGCAGCCTACTCAATAAACTCATACACTAACTTCTCAAAGTCAAACAAATCAACAGAAAACTTCAGAAAATTTAGTGATACACGGGTCGTTATAACTTGCTGAACACACCCTGTCCAATTCATAAAAATAAAACGTTAATTTATGTAGTTTTTAAAATGTCCCTCATAGACCTGTAAATTTATATTTCTAGCTGTTATAAAACTTTGAATTAAATAAATATTCCCAATTTAGAAAATTCTAAACAACATAAACGAAATCGGTTTAACCGAGAATTGTTATCTCAAAAAAAAAAGTTCATTAATTGCTGAATAATTCAACGTTAGAATGATTAGTGTTGGTATCATCAATAAAATAGTTATATTTTATTAATACTTTATCTTTAAAATCCATTAATATGTTTACACTTTAATACTTCAAAACGGTAATTTATGCTGAATAAAAAAGATAACAAGTACTCTGTTAGTAGTGTTCTGCATTAATGTTTTAAAGCTAAATTGAAATTTTGTGATCGATCTGGCTAATTACGCTATTTCCAATCGATCCTTAAATTCGAAAATATGCAAAAACTAATTTCGCTTATCAGGAGGTGTAACCAGTTATATTATATACAACGGCGTGGTTAAAAAAAACAACCACCCACTCATAAATACGTTAAGATTAAAATTACCCCCTTCTTAAAACTAGAAACAACAAAATACTTAGTTCGATTATCTTTTTTCCTTGAATGAATGAACCGTAATTAATGCAACAATAACAGGAAAAAAATGTATACTTAAAAGATAACCGTACTTGTTTTGGTTCAATAAAATTTTTAAACCTAATTCTTACGTATTACATTAATTAATCCTTTTATATGGTAATCCCTTTAAAATTCTTAGAGGCACTATGCACAAAACACTAGAGGTAGCCGTTATTCGCCATACGCACTCAGCTACAGTACTCACTAACGCAATGTCTATGGTTTGTTCACTCGCGTCCTGGTATAGCGGCTCTTTAACCTAACATCACATAACCTTATACTGTGATGTTTGCCCTTCAAGACGTTCACCATCATAAAATAATGGTTACTTCCATATATATATATATATATATATATATATATATATATATATATATATATATATATATATATATATATATATATATATATACACATTAAAGTTCTTATTTGCTTTCATACAATCAATTTGGTATTGCTAATGATTGTACACATTCAATGTTAATGATGATCTTCAGTAATTTAACTAAATTTCACAAACTTTTATTCCGGTAGCATAAATGGTTACCTTCAGTTCTCTTTATTATAATATTAGGTCAGGCGTCTCACAATCGAACACTAATCACATAATATTTGCTGTATTAACTTCTAATCTGCCTAAACACTTTTTATTTCTTGAAGAAAATCACTAATGTTTTCCTTCAACTCACAATATATTACACTAGTTATTTGTGAATGTCTATACGATTTATCCCCTTAAGGGTTAATGCAGTGGCTATACATGCCCTGCTATACTATAATTTTCACAAAGAAACTCCAACAACTAACCATTCTGACGGTTATCACGCGCGCAAACCGTACTCAAAACCTCTAACCATCTAGCTAACACAACTTTTTAACTCTCCCTCTTCCAATTTGGACACTCGCTCATTTACCTTCTGCCCGCGATATTGCAAATAAGTCACAATAAATTCGCGTAAGATCAAAATTCACCTATCATAACTGAGTATTTCTTGCGTTTCTTTGCCGCGTCGAAGGTTCCAACGTGGAAGAAAACGCTAACAATGCGAAATAAACGTAGTCATCTCAATATTGAATTTCAAAGTTAAAAAATTTGCTTGTCAAACTTTCAAATTAGCTAAGTAGTAAGTAACTAGAAATGTAATATTTTAAATTAACTGTTCAAATTGTAAACCAACTGTCTTTTGACAGTAACAATGGCGTTGTTCGGATTCTATGAGAATATTTTGTATTTTATCGGGAGACATTTGTTTTATTTCTTGTATTCTCGCTTTTATTAGATCAACGGAGTGGCTACGTCTACTGATTTATCTGTTGGAGAACTTTTCATTCAGATAAGTTCGAACTTGAACCGTAAAATGCAGCATGCCAGTACTATACCTTCCCATGAATTTCATCAACCTTGCCGTCATTAGGGAGAAGCCTTTTTAATGTAGGACATAATAAAAAAACCTTGAGGAATAAACTTACCAAGGTAGCTGATATTCTTGCAAGCTAATGAACCAATAGATGTAACCAAGTAGTATTAAGATCTCGTCAAGTTTTACGTTAATTGTGAAAGACCAAAGCATCTTTTAAATAATAAGGAGTGTTAACAACCACAAAATTTAGTACATAACTGTGTAGTTGTTTAATAAATTTATATTATAAGGAATTATAGGTTCAGATTACTACATAAAGTATGGCAATACAATTTGTGAAGCGATTTTGATTATTGTTTTTTTATAAATCAACGGGAATGATGACTTCTATCAGGTTAATATCTATACCTTCCGTAACTGTTATTATTATTTATTAATTGATTGATACGTTTGTTTTCCTAATATTGATTGTTTATTGATTAATTTGTATTTGTTAGTAAACTATACGAGATCTGATCAAATAATACGGCGAATGAACGAATTAAACAACAATTATAAAGATATTACAAATCAACTTTCCTCAAAACATTCTTCATGGCACTTATTCCAAATGCTGATGCCACTGCTTGGAACAGAAATGGAAATCAGCTTTGGTGAGTGGTTTTAATTGAGTTGTTGAATCTCTTGTACAGTGCTATACAGTTTCCCTTCATGGTAATGGGAACACACTGACAAAATCCGACAAAAAACTATCTGATAAGAAGCGATATGTGACAAGATATTAGTGTCATGATGCAGAATAAAACCATTCGCCTATTCCTCTAATCTTTACAAGATTCTATAATACTGTTATCTTTTTAGCGCCTATTTTATAATTTTGTCACCTGTCAACACCCATATTTCATGTACCCTCATTTAATAAATTGATAAATAACTCTTGATTTTTCAGGATACTTTGATTAGAATATTTTAACTGAAATGCTTAGACAGAAATATTTTCGTTAGAATACAATGATGCAAATATTTTAATGGGAATACATTGAACAAGTTTTTTTTTAGTTGAAATCCTTTAATTGATGGCCCTTCTTATTTATATGTCACTAAAATTAACTTGAGTAAATTATCGATACACTTCTTTCACTTTTAAATACGTTCAAAACATTTAAGATTAGGTTACGACAAAATACGCAAATTGCTTAATTTACATTTTGGATATTCTCGCACTCAAACATCGATCATTTGTTACTTAAAGCGTTAACCTGTATATACCTAAATAAGTTTTTTTGTGTGTTTTTTTTAACACAATAACTCTCTAAATATATTTTTGCCTACATTATAATTACTAATTAGCGAAAAAATGTTTCAATTTATTTGCCATTCTAAGCCTGAGTTAGTTGTATTACCGTGTTTACATATTGATTAGTTAAAACTGTACAACTGATTATCAGTTTTATTATGTACTTTAATCTTTCACTGAATCCTTCTTCTGTATCTGAGGATTTGCTACGTCTCCAAAAGAATGTTATATCTTGGAAACTGTATGTCGGTTAAATTAAAACAAACTTGCGTAACTTGAATACTAAGTGGACCTTTTATGTCTATTACATTTGTTTTTGAGGTTTCTATACGTTTTAACTAATTTATATCATCAATTCATTTTTAATTCGTTTTATTAACTGCTCCAAAAACACTAAAAACATAAGTTTGCTAAATAAGTTTTTAATTAATCATAAGTTTTCTTATCCGTCCTCTACCAATTTTATGCCACGCCCCGAGTTATTGCAATAACACAAATATCATAATTGTTTTTTTGCAGCATCTCAGAACCAGAACGTAGCATTTTAGATAAAGAAATTGCGACTGGCGCTCGAGACTAACTCAAAATTAAAAATCAACCATATGTATTAACATCTTCAAATTCGATTGACTATTTAAAGTTGTTTAAATATGTTTTCCGTATAACTATACAGATTTGACCAACAGTTCACCAATACCACCCTCTTTAAATTTTAAATCTTCATCGACATTGCCACTAAGAGTGGAGGATTCGTATTTACTATTTTTTGACAAAAACGTAACATGAACATGTAATCATTAAAACTGTTTTTCCAATAAACATAGGAGCCGAGCGATACCTCACCTTAAAGTGAATAAATTAAAAAATTTTTTAACATTTCTTGTAGACACTGTTAATTAATAAGTATCTCGTTATTCATCAGTTCAGGCAGTAGCTATTACACTCAGAGTCATTTTTGCTTAAATTCTTCAGAATAAATTAGACACGCTTAATTGAAAAGAAAAATAATTAGAATATTTAATCTTGTAACAAGCTTAATCATATGTCAATACACTCTAATAATCAATAAATAAAGTTGTTAATCTACCACCTGATGACAAAAGTACTGCTAAAACCGCCTTTCATACTATGAGTAGCTTCTACTTGCTTCTATAATAGGTATATAGCATACAAGATGGCGCGTGGAAACGAACAACCAGACAGAAATTAATTTTTATTAGACATCTGCGTAGCTATTAAGAAGACAAAATCGTGCCATTTTACAACAAGCACATTAATCAAATGTGATTTTTGGAAATTATGTCTTTTAAATGCGCGCACACATTCCATTCGCGAACACAAATTTGCCCACAACTCAAAAGAAATCAATGAAAACTCTTCGAATCCCGGCAATAGAAATGCTCGTTGTGTCAGCGATAGATCTATCTTGTTGAAACTCTGTGTTCTCTTCCAATTCCGATGTTGGAGTTCTTTGCTAACGAAATGTTATCGTTGTGATGTCACAGTCATCACGCGGTTGCACTTATCTTCAAATAAAAAAGGACCAATGGCTCCTTTTAAAGACAATGTAGCTCGCCCAGTTGTGTGTAATGCCATTTAGTGTGAAAAGCGGAGATTTTCCGCCGACCAGAAGCGACAATTCTGTTGGTTGACGTAACCCCTGAGATGAAAGTGGGCGAAATCCCAACCCTATAAGTTTGACAGGAAGTTATCGTTTTTAATACATTTTAATAAAAACTGAGTAACAAAATTAAGTTAATTGTTCAAACTAACAGCTTCTAAATTTTGGACAATTTGAAGTTTTTATGTTCGACTGCCCTATGTGCGACGAGAGAAACCTAATGATACCGAATGTTGCCTTACTGTACGCTGTGGACTCTGCTGCATCGCAACGTAAACTGCTTAGACAGTTTCAGGCTTTTAAAACCTTAACAGCAAATATTTATTGACCTGATCATTTATCTATAGTGAGCCTTTCTATCAATAACAACAAGGTATTACCAGTTAAGATCGTTTAATAGTACTAAGCAACTAGAACACAAATCTATTTACCCGGATATATTGTGTTTAAATAGTTTCTCACTTCTCTGAAGTAATACATTAACGTTTTGGGGGAAACTGTTTATGTTCCTCATGAGATACATGTGGATTTTCAATATTCTAATACTTGCACCTTTGAGTATAACGGTCCATTAATTTGGAACTTGAATTCAGCATAAATTTTATGGTCACCTACGCTTATGAAAATATGAGGTTAGTTTCTTAAATAACGTTTAATTTCTGAATAATATTGTATTTCGTGAATATTATTTAATGATATACTTTACACAAGGAAGATGGAATTTATGGGTTTCTGATTCGACAAAAAAATTGCTATTGACAGTACTATGTGGAAATTATTTTATGTTTTAGTAAAGAATATACAGTTTGCCTCAAAAATAGTCGGTGACGAGGCAGTTTCGACATGTATATAATTGTTATCGAAACGTTTAGATTGACATAAAACATAAATATAAAAATTCACCATTCAAAATACAAAAGGTAAGTATTTTAATTATGCATAATAATGGTGAAAATTTACATTTTCATATGTTTATATTAATCATTTTTCTTGTTTTCAGCTTTCGAGACGGCCCCAAAAGTGTGCAACAGAATTGCTGAGTTACCCTGTATATCTGCTGCGACAATGTATCTTATTCATACGATCTACTGTTTTATACGGTAATACTGTTAATCATATTAATTAATTAATACTATTAATCATATAGGAACATAGTTCTTTTATCAAAAATAATACCTAAGATTTTAATTCTATTTTTTCAAAACTCGTACACACCATACTCGCACACAATTAATAGTAAGACTACTGCATGCATATTCAAATAATCATCTATAAACATTCATTTGGAATTTTATTGAGTATTTATTTCACAGGCAAAATAGCCTGTAAACTTTCTCAACTTTGAACTATAAATAAATTGTTAATATTCAATAATGGCTCTAAAACAACAAAATTTAGTCTCCCTAAATATAAATCAACTGATTTACGAGCGATGGGGAAGTATATTCACAATGATATAAAATAGGGATCAGTCTGAAGTAAAACCTAAGAACCTAAGAATTGGAAACAGCGCATATGAACCTTTTGTTGCGTACATATAACACAGTGTATTTATCGCAATCGAAGATGGCCTCGATCGATAGGTGTAGTTATTTTACTTAGATGTTTTTTTTATGTTTGCACGTAGTCTTCATTAATGTTCCACGTGACCCCAATTTGTTTTAATTATTAATAATATATATATATATATATATATATATATATATATATATATATATATATATATATATATATATATATATATTTATCGTAATTTGTGTAAAAAAAAAATAACAAATGTCAACATAATTGTTCTTTAATTGAGTATCACTGATTAGTATTAGATTTGAATTATTTTATTACTCCTTTGAATATTATCTGCTAAGTTAATAATTATTAAATAATAGCTCTTTTAAGAACTACGTGACGATTTCAATCTGAGTTAGAAATATTTTTAGGTTACATTTATTCACGTTGGATTTTGTTACAGAATTTAAGATGTTTAAAAATGGCATTTACAACGAAGCAAGATACTTTGATTTAAATGGCACACTTTCGCAGCGAGAACTTTTTGTATAAATTGTTAAATGATGTCTCAACTAATTTACAAGGTTCGTTTAATCGGTTATTTACATAGGTTCGTAAATTCTATTGGTCAATTTTATTTATGTTAAACCGTTAATTTAAATTCCACTTGGAAATCGAATGTTTTACAAAAAATTGCTTTTACTTTTTGTTTAAAGTAAAGAGTAAGTTTATGATTTTGACATTTCTATAAGTTTAGGAATTTTCTAATTATTGACATTTGTGCAAGTTTAGTTGTCTAACGTCACGCCACGTGGGTTTTGACATTAATGAACACCCTATATCTAATTCAGTGTAATACGACCTCACTCGCACTAACATACCATCCACTCAAATTTAGTAGAACCACAATCGACTACTGTACGTTCTCTAGGTGAGTATATAAATAAGCAATTTCATTTTTCATTTTTTATAAATATGTTTTAACAACTTAAACAACTCTAAAAGATTTTATTACTACAATAATACACCCTTAAAAAGCCAAGTATTTTAAAACCTATGTATTTTAAATAAGCGTCCATCTACCATCTACGTACTTCAACGAATTTTCGATAATTCATCAAAATCTTACCAACAAAGATTCTTTTCCATATATCGAAATCTCTTTTTCAGCTTCGAACACACGATGAAATGCTAATGTGTACTGTAATGATGAAGACTAAAACTGGCATCCAACACTGCAAACTGAAACTAAAACTATGACCATAGGGAACATAAAGTAAGTTAGGCTATAAAAGGGTTACATAAAGCGATTGTGGTATAAGCAGATAAGCTGGAAATCAATATGAAACCAATGCGAATACTGATTTCTACCAAGATGAGTACAAAATCGTGTATTCCCTACTTTGATTTAAGGTAAAATTTATTAGCCAATTTTTTACCATAACTACTCTTGCTTGTATTATAGCAAACAAGATGGCTAAAATTTTTTACGACAAGATAACCTTGGTCTTTCTTTATGTTATCAATTATGCAATCTCCCAAAAGAATTTGGGTGCGTTTGAATTCGTATGCAATGATGAATTCTATAACCTATTTTTATTTAATTCTACATAAAATTTATAGAAATCAGTAGTCTCAATAAGACTGTAAATCCGTTTTACTTACTACTCGCGTGACTGGCAAGGCTATTTATAAATGTACATTAAATTAAAGTATTTCGACCAAATTTTTCTAAATTAAGCTAGCGATCAATCTTATTTTGGTCTAAAACTAAATTATGAACAATTACAACTAGAAGGTTGCGGCATTGATTAATTCTAAACTATTTTTAAATTGTAATACAAGTAATAAGAAATGTTCCAAAGCAATACTAACCAACTAACCCATTTTACATTACGTAAATTTAATTATTTGCCTTCTCATGTGATAATTATTAATTCTACTGATATTGTATCTTTTTTATTTATTGTACCGAGTGGGCAAATAAGCGAGGTAAACGGCTGTATTTCAACACCTGTCAATCTGGCAACAATGGGAAATTTCTTTATTGTGAACGTGGTCATGAGAAAATGCTGGAAATTAAGTTCCGTATTTCACCGCTAGGTGACGCAATTAAAAATTAATTATAATTCTGATACAAGATTTATTTTAATATTGTTGTTAGCTTTAGACTTATAGCGAAGTTAAAGTTTAATTTTAACGTGACTCACTGTACAAATCTTTTTAGTTCTATACGTATACTTCTACACCCATGGCTACAAATTTTAGCTACTTAATAGTTTGGGTAATAACAAGAAGATATTATGCCTTTTGCTCAGTCGTAGATTAAAGTGGGCTAGGTTTATTCTTGGTCACACTGTAGGGTCAGCGATTTTGGAAATTGTAGCGTAATATTACTTCAGGTTGAAATGAATCTGGGTTTGTATGCTTTATAATTCCCAAATTAATAAATCTCACTCTTGATTTATCCTACTAATATCGTAAATTGGATTAACGGTAAAATATTTAATTGCGTAGATGTGTTTAAACGCGTAAAGGTGAAGTAAATAAAAAATAAAAGTGCCTGAAAAAACAAACGTCTCAAACTTTTATATAATAGTTAAAAATAACTTACCATATTAATCGTATAGCACTTTTAAAAAAAATTAACAAAGCAATAATGGATGTTACGTCCACCTTCTTCACTCAATCAAAAACGACGCTAAGGCGCAAGAACATGCCTAGATTGAATGTGCAAACAAAATGCGAACGCGTTAATTAAATGCATGTTTTTGTGCAACTAGATATGCAACACACACTGCACGAAATGCACGTTAATTGCCTACAAAGAGGTGAATTATTTAACAACACGTTCGAAGTTTGTTACATCACCCTGTAAAATTCAAATAAAATCAAAGATCCGATTTTAAACCCAAAAATATTAGGTATTTAATGCCTCGATAAATGTTCAAACTGCATTCTCTCACATTCCAAACAGTCTTCTAATCTTGTACGGGTGTATAAACTGCTGCTTGAATTTCCTAAGGCTGGTAGTTGACGAATTGTATCTCAGATTCCATGTCAAATCGTGTTGTCAGAGGAGTTTTGAATACAAATTCCTTCAAGCGACCCAATAAGTCGACACACGTCAAATCAGGTGACTTGGCCGGCCAAGGGAATAGGCTTCCTCTTCCTATCCAGCGTCGTTAAAAATATTCGTTAATATGGTGTCGCACGTTAAGGGGAAAATGTGCTAGACACCCGTCCAATTTTAGATACAGGATTCGCCTAATATCATACATCACATCTTCTAACAGGACTGGCAACTCATTTATTAAAAACTCTAAGAAGATATTGCCAGTTAACGCACGATCAAAGAAATAAGGACAGATAATTTGCGCTTATAAAGCCACACCACACGTTTAGCCACCAGCGGCCTTTGGTGCTGCACTTCTCGCATCCAATATGGATTTTCAGCAGACCAATAATGCATATTATGCATGTTTACCCTACCATCACTATTAAAAGTAGCCTCGCCCATAGAAGTTCCTAACATCCATTGACTAAAATTTATTCTGTGATCCTTTAGGGCCTGGTGCAAAACTATATGGTAGGGATGTAGTCTAAAAATAAAAAGTAACGCGCATATAGTAAACTGTGTGTCTATTAAAAAGGATGTGCTAATGCAATTATTTACCTGTCGTCTTTAATATGTTTTATATATGTTATATGTTTTAATATGTTCCAAATCTAAAGGTATGGCGTAGTCGCTGTACCAAGCGTGAAAAATTCTTCTTCCATAATGATGGCGATCTGGATACCGGGCCTCATACTGTCTTTCAGCTATTGCTGCGTTTTGAAAGCACTCGAAATAGACCGTAACCTTATCAACGGCTTCATCACTTGTGAAAGGCATTATAAAAATATTCACAAACCAAATTGACAAGAGTTCAACTACGTCTAATAAAAATTTGATGTTTTTATACGATGTTATTTAAAAGTTTGTTTTTTCTTTACGCGGCCTACTACTAAACATTGATTAGACATTCCAAAACAAAGCGCCATATGGCGGTATTTATTAATGGAGTTCGTTTTATTTAAAAAAAAACATGTAAAATGTAATATTTTCTGTCTACTATGTCTGTTTAAATTTATAAAATTAGTTTATGAAGGTAAGAGGTTTAAGGTAAGGGATTAATAAAAGGAAATCGAAGCAGCAGTTCTATACACCCGAACAAGATTGGAACACTGTTTGAAATGTGACGGAAGGCAGTTTGAACATTTATCGTGGCATTAAATACCTAACATTTTTGGATTTAAAATCGGATTTTTGATTTTATTTGAACTTTACAAGGGTGAGCCACCTTAAAATTAAACTTTAATTTCGCTAACAACAGTATTAAAATAAATCTTATATGATTTTTATGGCAATTTTAATTTATTTTTTGATTTTGATATAATAAATACACATCATTACAATTAAAATTTTGAAGAAAAAGCATAAAATTATTTTTTTCGTATTCTTAACACCTCCTAGGGAGGATAATTAAAGATATATTAGCTTGAGAGACCATTAAGGCCCTTGGATTTGTTAGTAATTTCCCTCCATTCGGTTCTTTGTTTTGTAAGTGCCTCCCAATTTTTAACTTCTAACTCTCTTAAATCTTCCTTCATGTTTTAGAACCATCCCTTCTGCGGCCTGCCTCTTATGTTTCTACCTTCTGGAGTTCCTCTAAATACTTGTTTGGGGGTTCCTTGGTCCGACATTCTTCCTAAATGGTTTCATCTTCCTGGATTCATCCAAAAATCTTACCTTCCTCTCCCATATTAGCAGTTTATTTATGTTTTTGAATTTACAATCCACACTTGATAGCCGTACACTAGTACCGGTCGTTTTATTGTTTTTTATTACGCATGCATCATAATCAACGATTATCGCACGCTGGAGCGTGCGTAAAATGATGTTTATGATGCGTCTACTTTTTTAAAATTTGCTAAAGAAACGTTTGATCTACCTTTATTACCTAGACATTTACCTGCCGTTTAAATTACGTTTTTGAGATTATGATGCATTCGTAATGAAAAATAGCGTATGATAAGCGTGCATAAGAGGCCTTTAACCCCTTTACGGCCATGTTTCCAACGGTGGCAACAAATTTAAATTCGATAATAGTACACATTGTCACTTGTGGCTACAAATTTTAACTTCTAATATATTCTTGGAATAGTTTTGTAGACCTGCTTTGATAAGGATGCCCACTGTGGGGATCTCGGAAACGGTAAGACATGGAAGGTCCGTTAAATGGAACAAAAGTTACGCATTTGAGAGGATGTATTTATGGTCTTTGTAGAACTCGAATATATCTTTTAGTTTTTAAGATATTTGAAAAAAATTGAATTTTCTGATTTTCGTTTTTATTTTTTTCTGACCTTATTTGAAGAGCTATCAAGAAAAGAAGAGCACATTTTCATTGCCACTTTTCTAGCTCTACTTAATGCTGTTATTCAATTTTTGATACAACGTTTCATTTGTTAGCAACCATGATCACCTTAATATTTTTAAATACACGAAAAATTATTTTTGCCATATTTAAATTCTCTCCTTGATTCTGAATTCAACGATATATCACACTTTATATTTTTGATACGTTTCGGATGAGAAAATTCATATTCAATGTAAAACATCGAAAACGTACAGTTAAAACTAATACTAGAAACATTAGAAAACCGTAAAATTATTATAAAATTATGTTTTGTAATTTTAAATGCTAGACAAATAAAAACAAATTTATTTTAAAGGTTAATAAACTCACAAAAGATGTTCAAAAAGATTCCCGTTATTCTTGTAGCATCTAAAACATTCTTCAGCATTTGAGGAGTAATCTAGCAAACGCTTGAGAATAATCTTTGTAAAATTTCTTCGTTTTCAATATCGTTTCCATAAACGTAATTTTAATGTATCCAAAGAAAAAATCCAAAGGTGTTATATCTGGAGAACGGTTGGCCACAGTACATTTGCATAAGTGCCAATACATCTTTCTGGAAATCTAACTGACAGGTTTCTCTGACAACTCTGGAATTATGTGCTGGTGCACCGTCCTGCATAAACCAACAACCTTCAACTTCTTGGAAAGGCAAACCATTCAAAGCTATCTCTAATTCATTTTGGAGTAAAATTTGGTAACCTTCAGAATTTAAGGACTAATATAGCAGCCCAATTAAATCCGAAACGGTGTTGGTGTTTGGCCGTTTTGTACAGACCTGGATTTTACTCTTGCTCAATAATGAGCATTTCTACGATTAAAAATTCCATTATTATTAACCATACTTTCATCGGACCATATTATTTTAATTCGGAAAATATTCATTGTCTTGAGATTGACTGTATACCATTCGCAAAATATTCCACGTCTTTCTGGGTCACCTGGTCGAAGTCCTTGGCAAATTCTAAATTTATATGGATGTATTTTTCCTTCTTTAGAACATAATGAGTTGTGGAATGGGCTATGCTTAGTTGCCTCTTCAATTTTCCTAGTAGAAACCTCTGGATTTTCCGTTACAGCTAATAAAACAGTATTGGCTTTTCTTCATTGCAAGGTTTTTGAGATTTTACAGGTTTTTGAACGCACCATATTCTTTTAGATTAACTGCTAATGTGCGAAAAGTTCTTTTGTGAGGTTGACGCCTTTCTGGATATTTGTTTAAATACATTAGTTCGGCTTCAGAACAATTACGTTGACACAAAATGTAACACGTCTGTATATACAATTTTTCATTATTTGAAAAATGTACTCCTACCGAATTGTTTTTAGGTAAAACAAAATGTAATTAACTCAAAGACCACCAAACAAACGTAATACGGACAACAATCAATTATGACAGGAAAGTAAACAAAATGCAAAGCCAACTTATTTTTATCAAATGTGTCAGTACGACGGGAGATGTATTTTAACTGTTTAATTAATAGTATTTTCACTAAATACATACTTGTGAATTATTTTATTCGCAACAGGCATTAATAAAGTTAATGATGGTTGCTAACAAATGAAACGTTGTATCAAAAATTGAATAACAGTATTAAGTAGAGCTAGAAAAGTGGCAATGAAAATGTGCTCTTCTTTTCTTGACAGCTCTTCAAATAAGGTCAGAAAAATAAAATGAAAATCAAAAATTCAATTTTTTCAAATATCTCAAAACCAAAAGAAATATTCGAGTTCTACAAAACCATAAATACACCCTCTCAAATGCATAACTTTTGTTCCATTTAACCGATCTTCCATCTCTTACCGTTTCCGAGATCCCCATAGTGGGCATCCTTATCATGGAGGCGGTGTATATTAAAATTTGTGGTGGAGATAATGTTTTTTCCATTAAATGCAATGGTGCTCTATACAAATGCCCATGAGAAGGAGATCTCGGTCTTAGTATTTACAAAAATCCTAATCGATGCTATCTTAACAAAGTATTCTCCAGGATATACAACACTTAAAAATAGTTACAGAAAAACTGCTAGAGCCACTTCAAACACAAGTAAGTATGGATTTGTTTGCAGCATCAAGGAGCAGCGAACTCGCCGAAAAAGAGGAACTTGTAGAGTATGTTACCAGCGAGGAGGACAATGAAAATTTATAAGCAATTTTTGTGGTACTTGTCTTAATGCCCGTTACAGCTCCTATAGCGGCGCTGATGGAAGATTTGATTTTTTATAAATGATCTTTTTGATGAGTATTAGTAGGATTACCAGTATTTAAATAGAAAAAGTAATCTAAAAAAATTCTATGTTTATTCAAAAATATACTATTATACACTTTTATTTTAGATGCACGTGACACGTTTTTACTATTTATCACTGTATTTAAAGACGCGGTACTCTTTATGCGAAGGATAATTCTTCTTTCTATTTCACTACCCAAATTATTTTTACTATTGATTTCTGTGCCTAGGTAAATGTAGCTGCTCATTTGCTTAAAGTTATATTGTTTCTCGGTTTGGTTACTGTCTTTGAAGTTTGTCGTAGTACCATTATTTGATGTTGTTAAATATTTTGTTTTTTGTTCGTTCATCTCAAGTACATACATTTTTGCTTCTTTTTCTATTTATATGTTTTTTAGCTTTTATCTTGTTCTGGAAATTATTAGATCATCCGCATATGCCATCACCTGGTACCGATTTGTAAGGACATTGTAATTTCTATTTGTGCCACTTTTTCTCATCACCCCTTCCAAATTTATGCTGAATAGTAGTGTAGAGAGCGGGCGCCCTGTCTCAATCCCTTTGTTGCTTCAAATTTCTTTGAATTTGTTCTTCCTATGTTTAATTCCTTTTATTTTCGCTTTTCTTGCAATTGGTTTATCGTAAATAATTGATCCGTTACCAATCGGTCTCTTCTAAATCCGCACTGGTATTCCGCTACTTCTTCTAGTCTGTTATTCTATATTGTCGCCATTTTTTAGCTTACTCATACTTCACAAATTAGTTTATACAATCTATTTGTTAGTGCTTCTCCTCCTTATTTTATTAATTCGCCCTGTATTCAGTCTTTTCCTGGTGTCTTATTATTTCTCAGGTTTTGTATTACTTTATTAAACTCTTTTCCTATTGGTAATGTTCTTTCCATCTTTCGAGCACTTCCTATTTTTTACCAATTATATCTCCATTTTTGGGTCTGCGTAGTTCGATTTTTGGTTGATAATTATTCTTAATGCCACCTATTTTTTTATAGAACATTCTGCTTGTTGTAGTTTTCTTCTATTTCTTTGTTTTGTTTTTTCATTCACCATTTTCATTTGTGATGTGCTTAACTCTTGTGAGATTTGTTTTGCATTCCTCATCGTACCAAGTAGTCTCATTCTGAGTATTCTTGTTTGGTAGTACTTTCTTTACCGCCTCTTCTATTATTGTTTTTAGTCTCTTCCATTCCAAATATAGTTTCGCCTACACCAAGTAGTGGTCAGAGTATGCCTCGAGTATACTTGGCGCTCAACAAAACTAAGCACTGTTGTACTTTAGAACTAGAAGACTCTTTATGAGTTGCCAGGCTTTCCTTTGACTTATCTTTCCACTTACTTGTATCAAATATACCTAACAAAAATTTATACTTATATATTGTTCTTTAACCTTAACTTGTTACATAAATAAAATACGTAGCTTTTTTTTTTTAATGGCGTGTTTACGTTTATACAAATTTAAACGTTTCGATAACACTTACAGTTATTGTCGTGTTTTTTTCGTTTCGGTTTCCGTAACCCATCTGGTTTTTATCGCGCTTACGATTCGAAGAAATGGTTTTTTATGGTTGGTTATTTGACGTGAGACAAATTATGGCGAAAATGAAAGATGCTAGACCAGGAAGTCCTGGAGAGAGGATGAGCGCACTCGGACATACTGAATTTGCTTATCATCCACTGGGGTTATTAAAATTTTCGTGAGGAACGTTTTCCCATTCACCTTTAGGGGGATTTTTGAAGAATATTCAGCCACCCGATAACGTTACGGAGTGGTGTATCGGCTGTCAGTAGTGACATTGTTTATGGGCCCATCAGTGTTAAAAGTAGTATATTTCTCCATTTTTTGCCGACTGTTGGTTACTGTATTGGATAGCGGAATCGCGGAGATTCTATAGTTTAGCTTCCACCGATAGAATACCTGGAGGGTCAACTACAGGAAAGTTGCCCATACACCGTTACACGGATACACGGATATATGGATACACAGATACACGGATAGACGGATACACGGATACACAGACACACGGATGCGCGGATATTTAGACGCGCTGACACGCAGGTACGCAGATACGAAGATACGCAGTAACGCAGATACTCAGATATGCAGATACATAGAAACGCAGATACACGAATACACGGATACACAGATATACAGAAACACATATATACAGATACACAGATACACAGATACACAGATACACAGATACGCAGATACGCAGATACGCAGATACGCAGATTCGCAGATACGCAGATACGCAGATACGCAGATACGCAGATACGCAGATACACGGATACACGGATACACAGGTACACGGATACACGGATACACGGATACACGGATACACGGATACACAGATACGATACACGGATACACGGATACACAGATACACAGATACGCAGATACATAGATACACAAACACACGTTAAACTTATATCACCGCCAGTCGAGGATTGAAAAATAGAACTAACCAATTTTCCCAACACTGGACTAAGCTGTGTCCTTTTTCTTAAGAAAGTAATCATTAATAATAAAAGCAGAAACAAATGGAAGTCTAAGTTTATTACTTTCTATCAGGTTTCGATTTACAAACACATAAATATTCGGTATATGATAACAGGTAATTTACAACGAAAAATGTTTGTAAGAACTTTTTAACCATAATAAAATTTGAACCTGAATGTATTGAAAAATATAATTAATTTAAATTAAAACATACCAATTGATGACAAGTTAGTAATAAGCAATTAGTAATAGTTGACTCTCATATATATTGTTTTTAACAAATTTGTACCAATTTTCCACTATAGAGTATGACTATAACACGCGACAAAGAAATTGTGAACAAATATTTGTAACGAGAACGTTATTGACGTACCAACAGTGTATACCATATTGGGCTTAGTTTTATGTAAATTGTATTTACTTAGAGTTCTTATAATGATAATCTTGTTTACTCAATCAATTGTAATACTTAGCTAACCGAACAAAATAAACAATTCCAAACAGTTTTCATTAATTCATAAGTTTTCGTCTATTTCAATGTTCAACAAGACGCTAAATATTTATTAATGCCATCTTTACCTAGTAAGAATATGATTAATACACACAAAAATAAAGGTCGGAGAAATAAAACAAAAAATTAAACAAAATTGTGGGAAATCGCATTTTAGAATTGATGCACAGACGTGTAAGGTATTTCAATGAAGTGAGATGAATTATTTAAAATTGTAGTCCTTTAACCCACTTAAATTTTCGATCTATACGAACGACATTGTTCAAATACTCACAGTAATGTAATTTTATATTCAGAATAAAGAATTGTTTATTTTTGTGTATGAGCATAAAAAAGTAGACTGCTTCCTTTTGAGTATATTACACAGTGTTGACAGAAGCAACCGAGAAAATAATTATAAGAAAGCACAAAAGAAACTTTCCGGTGGCAATAAGCGAAGACTGTATTTTCATATGAAGTTATGAAGTTGGAAAATGATATTTCCATGCGAATGTGCGCACTTTTTCTGTACGTGCTTTTTATAATCGTAAATCTCTGCACCATAGCACAAAATGTACACTTTCAGCTGATGACTTTAAGATTGTTTTGTAAATATAGCTCATACAATATTAAAAAACTTACCTCTTATTAACTGTAATATAGTTAATAATAGTGTAACTTGTCCAATCGGCCTCAGTTTTAAATTTAAATCTCAACTATTGTGGCACGTGATGCTGTTTTATCACTATAGATTTTTTTGGTCTATGTTCATACATTTTAAAACGTAACTGATCAACTTTAATTAACCCATTATCCAAATTAACAAATTAATAAATCTATGTATTAGTGAAGCAGTGTTTCCTGATAAACCAAAATTGCATCTGTGTTACCTTTACTAAAAAAAGGCGATTGTAACGATACCTCTAATTACCGACCTATTGCTATATTATCCGTTTTTTCTAAGGTACATGAGAAGCTACTAGTAAATCAAATAGTTGATTACTTTGAAACAAACAATCTGTTTAACAAAATACAGTTTGGCTTCCGTAAAAGTAAAAGTACCACTGATGCAATTTGTGAATTTGTGCATGAAACACTTAATTGCTTTGAACAGAAGAAATACTCCTTGTCCTTGTTTCTCGACTTGACGAAGGCATTTGATTGAGTCTCCCACAGAATACTTCTCAGTAAATTAAAAGAGTATTATTTTGACGCTAATATCTTAAGATTAATAAGTTCATATCTAAATAACAGATATCAGATCGTTAATCATAACGGAACATCTAGTATGTTGCCTATCAAAATTGGTGTCCCGCAAGGTAGTATATTTGGACCATTGCTTTTTCAAATCTATATTAATAACTTTTCAACCTGTTTACCTAATAACACTCATGAAATATTTTTTGCAGATGATACTACCTTGTTTATTAGCAGTGACTCTCTTGAGTATATTATCAATAAAAAAGTGAAGTGCAGTCCATAGCTCATAATTGGTTAGCTGCTAATCAGCTAACACTAAACGGGGTAAACTGAAAAGTATGATTTTTTTCTCTGAAACATTTAGAAGCTTACACCAACCCTGCTTCTGTTAAATTTTTAGGTGTCACACTTGATAATAAATTAACATGGTGCGAACATACAGACAATATCGCCACTAAATTGAGTAAAAACATTTTTGTGCTTCGAAACCAACAAACATTAGTCTCTTGTAAAGTCTTATTAACTGTTTATTTTTCGTTATGACATTCTCTCCTTTCTTATGCGATATTGGTTTGGGGTCATTCATCGTCTCTTCAAACTACAAAGAGGGGCCTTAGGTATAGTGGCAAACGTTGGTTATCGTGAGGATGTTAAAAATACTTTTATTAGACTGAAAGTTTTAACTGTACCTTGTGAATTTATTTATCAATGTTTAATATATGTCAAGCAAAATTCTAATTTGTTTGTACAGCACAATGATATGCATCACTACAATACCAGAAATGGAAGTAGCATTAGACCTCATCGTTTTCCTTTAAATAGATCTCAGAACGGGCTAAATTTTTTATGTACAAAATTTTACAATTTTTTACCACAAGGATTCGTGATTTATCTTTAATTACATTTAAATTAGTAGTTAAGAAACATTTATTAAATAATGCATTTTACAATTTTGAAGACCAATCTGATTTTACTTGCTATGTATGATACTAATAAGTATACCATGTGTTGATCTGTGTAAATACAATTGTTATTAACACCAAATACATATTATTATTATTATCACACGTAACAAATATTATATAATAAATCTTACTCTTTTGGTACATAACAAACAAACCGGACTGTCTGTAAAAGAAATTAATGTTATTTAATTTGCCTCGCAAGCCAATAAAAGAATTCACAATTAGACAAAACGTGTAACGTTTTCTAGCAAATATTGAATCGTCGCCCTATCTTGTGATACATTTTAATAGTATCAGTTATATAACAATACTGTACTAACTGTACAGCGTATCCCATTTTCGATGTATTCGCAGAGCATTTCGGTTCTTGTAAAAGATAGAAAATTGCAGTTTTCGCCTCATTGTGTTACTTTTTTGTGAAACGAACTTTCTTCGTTTCGGCGTGATACAGGGTTATCTGGAAAATTAAAATTTTGGCACCCCCCTCGTATTTCGGGTATCTTTTAAGATATATACAAACTAAAACTGCACGTATTTAGTTAAGCTTGTTACGATATAAACTGGCAGTTGAACGGGATAACAGGTACAATTGGGGTTTGTTCGACTAGCTCGGTGGTCGGGGTGGGTTCGGTGTTATTAAATTTTACGCACCTAGGACAGCTTGCCATACATAAGACACAATAAGGGTTGGGGTTGACATAAAAACCGGAAATGGGCCAGAGTATTTGAAATGACACAATCGGGGTTGAAATGTGTAATTACGTCGGTTCACAACTCGCTTAAATACTCAAATAACTCGCTTACCTGAACGTAATCACAGATGGTCTTGGGACCAGCGCATCTCCGTTATACCTGAAAGGCTACAAATACTATCGCACGCGTAACTAAAGTACTTGCGTTCCAAAAAATCAGTCACTAATCTGATAAAAAATGATAATTCTGTTGTTACGTTACGTTACTTAATAAATCTGATTTTCAAAGAAATTATAGAAGAAACGAAATAACTTTAAGTCAATTTACAACCACTCGAGATTAGATCTATCAATCCTGTTTAAAATATGCTCAAAGTCATGAAAAATAATGCATTAACGGATCAACCTTTAAATGGTACGTTAAAATTAAATCATCAATTGTTAAACTTTCTAACATAATTACTTTCCTTAAAATAAACACAAAACAATATTGACGTTACCTCAATGATCTCATTCTCGTGAAAAACAACAAATACTTAAAATGCGCGTAAACAGGGTGCTTTATAAGAAATGGGGTTCACATTCAAAAAATACAACAAGTGCATTCACGTACAGATATGTATATTATAAATAAACCACCAGCGAGATATCAACACACTCGCTCCAATCATTTTTCCTATACCAATTAAATAACTGCGTTTAATTAAAATGCAGTGATACTAGCTAGTTTCAACATCTGCATTTACTAAATTACTATAAATATTACCCGTATGGTAAGATAACAAATAGTTATCACAAATAATTTGCGTTACACTTTCAACGGAACCGTCACATACAATTTTGATACAAAATAGTTAATACAACAGATCAAAAGAACTCATATAAATTTGGATTATAACACACATGAATTCACTTGTATTAAAAATTTAAACCATAAAATAATCAGAAGTTAATCCTAAATGCCAGCGTATTCAACCGTTAGAACACTACAACAAAACACTTGTTCAACCACAGCAAAAATATGAACGGAAATGATTACCTTAAATTTGAACAGCCTTTACATCGCTTGACTTTTATAATTTACCCTATTAAATTTAAACCATAAAATAATCATAGTTAACTAAATGCAAGCGTATTCAACCTTAGATACAGAACACTTGTCAACCAAGGATGAACGGAAATGTACCTTACATTTGAACAGCCTTTTCTTGACTTAATTTATTTGTTATACGCACCTTGTGGAAACCCAGAGGATGAACTCTACGGCAGTTTGGGTAATGTGATCGATGTTGAAACTACGCCCGAATTTTTGTAATAAGATACCCTGTATATGTTATATTTGTTTGAATGGCTTTCTCTTAAGCTTTTAAAAAATACACATATGCCTATATTTTTATTTTAAATTAAATGCAATATAACTATATTTTAGTAAGTATGCCATGGCCGGCCATGGTAAAACAAAAGACAAAATATAATTGCCACAACTCAGTTTATTATTATTAATATAAGTATTACTAGATGTTCTATTAAAAACCTTACTTTTGTTCAGTTTACATGGAGTCCGGAATTTAATTAACGTCTTTTGCACCTACAGCCAAGGATAGGCCGTCTTAATGGCAGAATCACGACTTCTGGTACAAAGTCTGGGGAGACATAATACGTTAATTAAAACTTCTACACCCCCGAAGATACACATTCTAAAGTCTCGTAAAACCGTTATCTCTCTAATACTTCTATTTCCTAGCATCGTGTAAAATATCTGCAACATTCAAGCGTAAGCAATAAGGTAGCAGTTACTGTTCTGCAAAAGGAACTGGAAGTACCTGTTTATGCAGCCACTTTGATCTACCGAACGATCAAATGATCGGGCAATTGCAGTACCGAGTGAGAAAATTGTCAGCAACTTTATTTGGACATTACGCTTTGTTACGTTTCCATTCGTTAATTCAATACAAAATGGTGTTGGCATCATGCTTTTCTGAAAGCATTTATTCCTTTCCATTTGTTTGACTTTATTAAGATTTTATACAGAATAGGAGATTATTCATTCCTTATGAGACCTTTGCTTGGTGCATTCTGTCAGCAACCTGCTATAGATTAGTAGCATTGGATTGCTTTTCGATGCGTGACAATTGCTTTTTTTTTGCGATTTTTCTTCTACAGGTTCGGCGAATATCCTACCTATTCCATGGGTTCGCAGCATTTACATAAAGCTGTACTTTTTATGTACAGAGAGCGCTCAGTTACTTTACTCTTAAAGGCGTAAGAACAGGGTATTTTGTGCTGTTTCCATAGAAGGCAGGCTTGACCAACAATCCAGAGGAATAACTTGAATGTGAGTTTTTCTACCACTGCCTTTTCTCATCTAGCTGTTATGTAGCTGTAGGCTTGATTTCCTCCACCGGGATAAATTTGAAACTAAAGGTGAGTTAAAACCTGATGGGTGTGTCTATCTCCACATTACTGTGAGATGATGGAACTTTTCTGCCATTGTTCGTCCAATCTCAGGGGTGTGGTAAGTTGGTTTAAACCTTTCCTGTGAGAAAAAACTTTGTCGACCTTGAGAAACAATTAAATAAACTTAGGATGGGTTGATATTTTTGTTTTCTACAAAATTATAAAAATGGTTTATTGTAAATTTTGACCCAAAGCAGAATTTTTGTTTGAAAACACTTAAGTTAGATATTGCTCAGAGCATACCATCAAACAAAATCAAATTACGCAACACCCACGTAAAATTCTCCAAAGAAAATCACTTATCGAATGGAGTGAAGGAGTGAGAAAGGGAAAGGTGTGATTCTGTTTGATAAAAACTAAATCAGTAAACAGATGGGTGAAGCACAAAAATGGTTTATCGATTTCTGAATAGAGAGAAACCCTAAATCTGCAATGCAATGTATCTTGTGTTCGTGGAGTTCCCAGACACAGTTCCCAAACAATCCTTTGCAGACAATGTAACGAGAAAAAGAAACCTTGCACTTGTGTTGGGTACTGTAGATTCGGTGAAACTTTACGAATAAGAAGACACAATGAAATTAGAAAACTTTTGGTCAATACTCTGAGATTGAAAAACTATGAAGTTCAAGAAGAAACTTTTGAATTATCTGAAACATCCAGTACTAGAAGGATTGACACCATTGCAATTGAATCGAAGTCGTGCATATTGAAAAAACTATAATTTATGTCAACTGTTTGAAAATTTAAAAGGAACAGAGCTACAAGTGAATGATAACGCCAAAACTGAAAATGAAGTAATTCAAATAAACTTTAATTGAGGAATGACGTTTTTAAGCAATTTTTGCGTTGGTATTCGTGTATTTTATTTTATTACTCGCAATATCTAAAGTCGAAATAACTTAGCCCAATCAATTGATATTTTTTTATTATCATTTTTTATCGTTAAGAACTTATAATAAGAAATGTCATAGGGATTGCTTATATCACCCCTTTTAATCATAAGTTACCTTGTTTACTAGTAAACCATTCACCAAATATTTCTTTAGGTTTCTTTAATTTTGAGAAAATAAATGAAAACCTTATTTTCTCCTTCATCTTTGAAGGCGCTTGACTGGTCGAAGAGGCTTAGAGGGAACATTGTTATCTAAAAGACCTCCTCAATTTTCGACAAAGAATCACCTCCTAACATTTTTTGCAATCGTTTGTAAACACCCTGTATAACGGGATAAGGGGTTTGGTTTATAACCTTATTATAAATTTTCTCTCGTTAGGTGAGGGAAAAAAGGAGGAGGGTGTTTGAATATAACTATAAATAAAGGGTGAAAGGCTGAAAGAGAAAAAGGAGAAGCTTTAGCTAACGGCTAATGTAAACCTTAATATATTAAAAGAGAAATAGAAATACATAATGTTGCGGAGCTTGTGATAAAATCGTTAACACCAGTTTAGGTATAGATTATTTTACCGCTGAAAATTTATTAAGGTGAAAGGAAAGTCATAATGTAAAATCGGCAAAAGAAAAATATTTTCGATTATAAAATTTATGTAAGCGTTAAAATTGTTAGACATGCATTTATCATGAAATTAAATAAAAGCCGTTTGTCTTATTCAAACCAGTTGTAGAAAACATTTTTGACCACTGGCACTTATGTTACTGAGCTTAAAGCATGTGAAGCTAGATACATTTTCTCTATAACTTATTAACTTGACATTTAAATTTAATTACTGAACGAGACACGCGGGAGTTTCCGTTTGACTACTTTATAATGTGGTTAAATCAGAACTGCCTCTTATAATGTACTTTTTCTGACTCCAGCTTAAAACTTCTGATTGTATCCTGGAAGGCCATTTTAGAATTTTACGGTCATTGTTTTAAAAGTGCTTAGATTTTAATTTAGCTTGTGTCCTGAATTTCCCGCCTTTCTACAACTGATAACTTAACCTTTAACGACTGCCAAATTTAATGCACCTTCGAATATGAAATGTTTTATTGTGTATGAATAATATAAACATTTATTAAATAATTTTCGTTTGTGACAGTTTTGAAGAATAATTTAGATTTAACTGTTTCTGTTGCCCACATTCAATATTTCTTATTAGTTTATGAAGTTTAAAATGGATTTTAACGGAAGGTAAATTTTTCACTTCGTTACGCAAAACATTTATAGCATTATGATAATTAATGAAACAAAATTAATTTGCTCCTCGTAATATTAACGAAATAAGCGTTCAAAAGTGTCTTAGTTAAGGTTGTACATGTAGATTGACAATACTGCAATCATACATTAGTAGATGGTACTCTAATAATAGAAAAAACATAATTTTGGTGAAAAAAAATCAAATTATTAGTAAAGATGTTATTTTATTTGATTTAAAGCAGCGCAAGAATCGTTGCATATTACTCCAGTTGAAAACCATAGTGAAAACTGCGGCCTCTTGCGACATTAACGCTCGTGACGCTATTTTCCGCTCTGGTAATATGAATTCAAGAACAAAACACACTAACTACTTCACTAAAATTTAAATTATCCAAACGATTAACATTAGTTTCGAATCGATTCATTACAGAGGCGGTACTACTGTGAAGTTGGCACCGAAATATTGATTCTCCTGAAAAAATAATAAAAATTGGACACTAACTAAGTTTTGCTCACTTCTATCGTATACAAAACAAAATATTAACGATTGAAAATAGTTTCGATCGACCCATTAAAGTGGCAGTGCTAGTGTGGAGTGAACGCCCCGATTTTGTGTCTACTGCACATATTGCTGGGGATTGCATACAAATGAACATTTTGTACACACGAAGCTGTACCAACAAAACATTAACGTAATAGATGCCTTTATCTCACCACGAAATTTTTACGATGCTAACTTCACACACATAAATACACATTTGAGATCCACAAAAATGCTGTCGAATGACACCGGTATGGCTATAAATGATCTACTCAAAATTGTGTTAACCTTGGCATTTGACACAGTAAGGGTTATCCAATTGAGGTCAAAATAGGAAGTGCATACGTTAATTGGTGTGTTATCCTTTATGACAAACAGATCTAAAAACAGTCGTACCGTTTATCGTATGATTGCAGATACAAACATTGATCTCTGGTCTGAATTGGTGTTTATGCCGAAGAATTCACATTTGAAATCACCCCGAAAAATGTTTTTGAATTACACCCACATCAGAATAGGTTACCTATCGAAGATTTTGTAGGCCTTCCGCTTTGACCCAGTAGGTGTCACCTGACCGAGGTCAAACTAGAAGTTGCACATCCTTAATTGAGGTACTATCAATTAGCGAAAACAAGTTTGAAAAAAGGTAATCCGTTTTTAATCGCGGAAAGGAATGTGCCGGTCAATCTTACAGGATGAATTTATAAGGATAAGCTACGCATAAGCTAATAATAAATTAAAAATCATATAACCACCACTTACAATTGATACGTGAGATGTAGAGAAAGGGATAAACCAGAATTCTATCTATGTTAAGTCAAAAGAAATCTGAAGGTGAGCTAGTCGAACAACAGAAAAAATGAAAATGATTTAAAAAAAAAATACTTAATTTATTGCGTGTTAAGGGTCGCTATCATTACATATAAATTTAACTACACGTAAACACAAGAAATCGTTGAGAATTTAGTGGACATCACAGCATAAATATATAGAAAGTCGAGCGCCACTAATCGGAATGCAAGTAGTTAATTAGGCAACGCAATAGTATTTTACATTATTAGCATTGTAAATAGGTTTATACTTGCGAGGGAAGAAGTTTATTGGCGGGCTGTTAGGTGAGCCTTTAATCTCTCTAGCCAGCAAACATTGTTACCTTGCGTATAATGTAATATATTTTATTTGCCACTCATTCGTAATAGTATATTATGAAATTAGTGCCATTTTGTCGCCGAACTAGCCACTTTGAGACACAATTTAAGTGAAATAATAATTCCAGATCGTTACAAAACAGGTATCATTTCACAGGAGTCCATGAACGGTCTTATTACAGTTGCCATAGTTTACATTACAAGTGTCATTTATTTTTTGTAAATAAACAAATTTTGTACAAATGGATTCAGACGTGGATGAAGAAATCCTTAAAAAGCAGAAGAAACTGAGTTGAGTCTTATACCTAAAAACTCCGAAATCATTTATAAAAAAGAGTTCAACAGATTTATTGAGTGGATGCGCAAGAATAATACGGAAACTGTTACAGAGAAAGTTTTGATTACGTATTTCCTTGACCAGTAAGTTCATTACATCCTTTATTAAAGGTAATCATTCTTTGTATTTATTTTATTAGTCGAAACACTACAAATCGTCTTCATTATGGTACATGTACTCCTAATTAAAATGAATGTTACGTCTCAAAAAGGATGTGGACATCAGCAAGTTTTCAAAACTTTCGGTATTCTTGAAAAACTGTTCTGTTGGGTACATACCAGAGAAGTCATTACTGTTTTCAAAAGAACACTTACTTAATTTTTTTCTGGAAGCACCCAACCACAAATACTTACTTATGAAGGTAAATGTTTACTTTTAAGGTTATCTTAATAAATATGATTCCATTTTAGGAAGTTGCAATATTTGGTGTGTTTGGCGGTTGCAGACGCATAGAATTGTATAATCTGTGTGTTGGCCGTTAGGGATATTAAAGAAGAACCATGACAGTAGAATAAATTATATTGACGTCATTAAGAAGTACATCAGTTTAATACCGAAGCCTGTGAAGATTGAAAAGTTTTGTTTATTCTACAATGGGTGTAAATCTACCTGTAATCGTATTGGCATTAACACATATGGTCAGATTCCTCGACATATTGCAAAGTATTTAAATATGCCCAATGCCGATTAATACACAAGACATTCATTTCGTAGAACTTCTGCCACAATCTTGGCAGACAGTGGAGCTGACATTAGAACTTTAAAACGGCATGGGAATTGGAAAAACGATGCTGTTGTTGCAGGGTACGTGGCAGACTCCATCGAAAACAAGAAGAAAATTGCCAAAACCTTAGGATTTAGTAACCAAGAAATATCTATATCAACATCTTCAAGCAGTTCAAGCGAATGCCTTCTTGAAACATCTGGCGGAATTTCAATTACCAGAAATTCCAATTGCATCATTAATATTAACATCAGTAAATAATAATTTCTTTAACATTACATTAATTGCAATGTTACACTTCCACCACAATCTTAAATTTTCCTAGAATGAATCGTCTTAGGTGAGATGGTAAATGAATCCTATCTGACTGTGGAAGACAGGATTGAAGCCTACTCAGTAAATTCATACACTAACTTCTCAAAGTCAAACACACTCCCAAACAAATCAACCCATAGCTTCAGAAAATTTAGTGCTCCACGGGTTGCTATAACTTACTGTATAAATAGAAATTCCCATTCATAAAAATAAAACGTTAACTTATGTAGTTTTCAAAATGTCCCTCGTATATCTACAATTTTATATTTCTAACTAAAATTCGTAAATTGCTGAATAATTCAACGTCAGAGTGATTAGTGTTTGTACCGTCAATAAAATTGTTATATTTTATCAATACTTTTATCAGTAAAATCGTATATAGACATTCATTAATATGTTCAAACTTCATTACCTCAAAACGGTAATTTAGGCTGAATAATAATACAAAAAAATAAGTACCTTGTTAATAGTATACTGCTTCAATACTTCAAAGCTAAAATAAAATTTTGCAATCGGCCTGGCTTATTACACAATTTTATGACGATCATCAAACTCCAAATAGACAAAGATTAAATTCAGTGAAAACAACAACGAAAAATAAATGTAACCTGTTAAGTAAATTCTACAATGTATCACATTTGACATAAATAAACAACGAAATCAATTAAACAATGGATATATATTGATAAATTCGCATGTAAATCTTTACAACAGCGTGGTTAAATGAACCACAAATCCTTAATACTAGAACGAAATAGCTCAAGTCCGACTGCCTTTTACTTTGAAGGAACCGTAATTAACACAGCAATAAAAGGATATACTTAAAAGATACTTGCCTTGTTTCAATAAAATTTTAATTTAGTTCTTACTTAATAAGCTAATTAATCCTTTTTCGGTATAGTAAAATTGTAGTCCATATGGTCTGCTACAAGTAATCCTTTGTAGCTTTGTAAATACACCATGTACATAATCACAAGAGGTAAGCCGCAATCACTAACGCAGTGTCTATCGTTCGTTCACTCGCATATCATAACATCACCTTATGGCTTTAATGTTTAATATTTATTTCCATGTAAATAGTAAAACTCTTTATTTTCTTTGTACACTCCATCTGGTATTATTAACACTTGTACAAATTACCTCATACAAGATAAATGATGCTCACAAATGTTTTAACTAATTTTACAAATTCTGTTTCGTTTACTTAAATGGTCACTCCAGGCTTTCTTTATATAATAACTTTGGATCACGCGCTCTACTACTGGACACTATCACAAAATATCTGTTATGTTCAAACCTGCTTTCGCACTTTTAAAATTTCTTGAAGAAAAATCACTGATGTTTTTCTTCAACTTCTCCAGTTTACTTATGAATGTCTATACGATTTATCTCTTTAAGGGTTATGGTAGCCGCTTTAAATGCGTACTATGAAAACTCCAATTTCATGAACACCACACTAAGCCGTTCTAATGGTTCCCTCAACGCGCGCGATCATTGCTTAACTTTTACTCGTCGGTTCTGACTCTCAAGATCTAAATTCCTCTTCTCTCATTTGGGCACTCACTTATATAGCTTCTGCTTGCCATATTGCCAATACGTCATAATAAGTTCGCGCTAAAATTAAAATTCACCCATCACAACTGAGCATTCCACTGCGGCTTTACTCTCGCGTCACAAAGTCCGACATGGACAATCACGCTACGCTTATACAACACTCGTCGCCATCTTTATTTTACGTGAAAATTTATAAAATCTCCTCGAAAAAATCATATATCCTCACCACATTCATTCAGCATATTCTCCAGATCAGAACTCAACTTTTCATACACATCTTGCATGAGCGCGAATTTCACTTCCGCAAAATTTAAAGAACTCCCTCACATTCTATCACCTTCATTCTTGAACATACTATTTACCATTATTGCATAACATCACAAAAGTTTCTACAAACAAAATTATGCATATGAATCCCTCATTGTACGTTAAAAGAACATCACAGAATTTTAAACTCATTTATTCGTACGTCTAAAGCCATTTCATTTAACCAAATTCCTTCATATCTGGTAGCAAAAGACCAGTAGTCCTACCAGTGTCGTATTTATAAAAATTCACTCAAAACATTATTTCTTAATCAAATCTAACGCTTTCAACACGAAAATCTTTCTGTAATGTTCAGATATTCCTTCATGTGATAACTAAGGCTTCATCAAAAATCCAGTGGCGTATCATTTACACCACCTACACTACTCATACTCACAAAAAGAATTTCTTTTCATGTAAACTCGCTTCAGCTACATTCGAAACACGTTACGCACGTTATTAAAATCCTGCACATACACGGTGCGTCAAAATAACCTTACAACAGGTCATATTCTAACTGTAGTATTAATATAAATAAATAATTTGTTCAATTTCTTTGTTTGTATTTCGTCGTGAAGACGACTTTACGGCACAACATTACAGCACGCATGCCATAAAGTAACAAATTATTAACGATTTTGACATTAATAACCAAGGCATTCTAATGCTAGTCGACCACAAAATATATAAAAATATGATTTATGATATGCTTATTTTATGTATTATGCATAGTCCGAGCACGCGCGATCAATTGGTGCGTTACCATGAAAACAAGTACAAAAGCAGGCATAACAAATTGATAATTCATTTGACGTTTTAGTTTAGTTAGTTTTAAACGCAAATCACACAACTGGGATATTTTCAAAAATAAGACCTAGTATAAACATGACTTGTAATAATTGGATTGTAAACATTTTTAAATTAAATCATAGTTTCGTACTTACTGTTTTCAATGTTTGATGTTTCATTACAGTCCGCTGGGTCATAATAAAGGCCGCGGGCTATAAAAAGATGGTTACATAAAAGAAACTTGGTAATAGTTATCATGTTATAATGTAATCGTGCATAAATTTAGTTATACTGATATTTCTAAATATCTCGTCAGTCGTGGCTTCAAGTGTTACTACAACGGTTTACTAATTGTCAAATTACGGTCAAACAAACAATTACAAGGAAAGCTTAAGGATACTTCACTTGATAAACGATCACTTTCATAGGTTTGTTGGATATTTGGAATTTCTAAACTCTTCTAGTTGGTCAAATGTAACACAGAGCAATTGAAGATAGATCATTCTAAGTTAATATGCCAACAACTGCGTTCAAATTATGAAGTAAAAATTTCAATTTATTTTAATTTGTTTTCCATATTTACAAAGAAATATTTATATTATCTCCTTAGAACGTACGTACACAGAAAATGTATTAACCGTTAGTCATAAATTCCCTATTCGTATCTATGCAGCATTTTCGTGATAAAACGACGAACCAGACGACAATACTGGTGACAAAACGTTATTTGCACAACGAAAGTATTACTTGAATGTAAGAAGAGGCAGGCTTTAGGGAAGTGCTGACACAGCCTAAAATCTGAGTAAGTGTAACTTGACACAAAAGGTTCACACATACTTTTATACACATGTTTGCTTTGACCGATTTTATTTATACGAAAACCTTTGGTATTTAAGATTATTATAAGGTTATGAAAGTAAATGTTTCTCATGTTTATTTAAGCTTTTTGGTTCGATAACACTAGAAACGATAAGTTTGATTTTCAAAATACAATTAACTCTGAAAAAGATCCATTTTAGATACAAAACCCTCAAAATCTAAACTATGCGAGCGTAAACTAATGCAGAAACACAAACAGTTTTATGTCTGCGAGTACACCCTTATGTAATTATTACCCTCGGTTACAGCACGAAAACAATTTTGCATTGTTATGCATAAGACGTTTTAGAAACCTCGGTGTACTAAATTACAATATATGTATGCCACTTGTTCAAGTGTGGTACAATTACATGCAGTATAATTACCATTCATTATCATTAATATTAGGTTCCATTTACGTTATTAGATCATTTGAAATCTATTTCAAAATGCATATAATAGCTACAAAAAAATTCCATGTACTTTAAATAAGAAAGAGATACAATTTAAAGTATTAAGGTGTGTTTACATGTCTGGCGAGTAGGCAACAACTGTCATGCGAATTTCCATGACAGTTGCTGCCTGTACTCAACCGTTTACAGGGAGAGCTACTGGCAGTTACTGGCCAGATACCGATAGAAGGGCAGAATATCGTGCCTTCAGCATCATTTTCATCTTCAAATCAACGAAATATGATAGTGCGGACAGTGATTAAATCGTTCATTACAGTATTATGTCCTGAAATGGAGAAAGCTATTGAAAAGAGAAGGGAAAATGAAGCGTTTGTGTTAGAAGTTGCTACATGTCTAACCTGCATGTAAAAATTTTTTTGGAAAGTGCACTCGACTAAACTCCTGCGTACGGTCGTTTGACCGCAGAGCACTTGGATGCGTGGGGTTTTGGAGGTTAGCTACGATGTTGTGGACGTGGTTAGATAGCCACTAAAGGATAGGCGCCACAGGTTTTAGTCAGGAAAGGGAGAAAAGGAAAGAAAAAGGAAAAAGAGGAGTAGAGTAGGGGCAGGCCCTGTAAAACCTGAAACAGGTAGTGCTCCAAAAAAAAGGAACAATTTAAAAGAGAGACAAACTTTTACCCGAACAACCACACAGTAATCGTTTATTTAATTTAATTTAAACTCATATTAATACTTGTCGAATAAATATCGAACGTAAACAAATATGATACTATGCTAGTTTTCCCCCAAAGTATTCATAACAATCTTAACTTACAACATAATTATAATTCAGCCCTGACGATGGCAAGTGGTGAGCCGTCGCAGATGCCCACAAAGAATAAAAACTAAATGTATTTAGTTCGTTAATCGAACCCTAAATGTAAAAGAAAAGTTTCGTTAATTGTGCCGCTCCGACGGTTGTAAGTACTTACAAAACGCAGCCGAAAGGGCGAAAGTAACCCATAAAGTGCGATCTAAAATAGATCCACAATGAAAATAGTAGTGCTTAATTTTTGAAACGGCTTGCCTACGTTTCACAAAATAGAATTTAAATCCCCAATGATTTTGATTTCGGTTTCTTGAATTTTATTAAAACCCTTAAGAAATGGTATTAAATAGAAATATCTGGATAGTCTGTTCAGTGCAAGGCATAGAATGGCAGCAAGACATTCAATAGTACAGAAATTTTATTACAGCAAAACCTGCTCTGAACAAAATTATCCGTAATGACAAATAATTAATATTAATGAAAGACAAAGTACAGAAAAGTTACAGAAATTCTAAATTTGAATATAAAATATATACAGTTTCAAGCAATGACTGTAATTCATACGACCTCGATATCTGTTCCACCCTGTATATAATGTATTTTACAAACAGGAGCTTCAACGCGCAACTACCGTGTGAAGGTAGCGAACTAAATAGGTCAACGTCCCAGTGAATAATAGGTGTGGTTTTTCTTTCTTTTGGTATGTAGAAAGAAATTACAAATTGAACAAATCAAACTCTAAATTATTCAACCACTTTAGCCTCCAGTAAAAGAATGTTATTATAAATGATAAATTTTTGTTACAAGTAAATAAGGTTATAAACACCGAATGGAACCTCACTCTGTTGTACTGATTTTAGCAATACACTGTTCATTACCCAAATCCTGTGTATATTGAATAATAAAGAATTCTGACCTTTGATGAAGAATTACCCAACTGTAAATGCCCTTTGTGTTTCGAAAGTGGTAGTTACTTTGTGGAACCAAGACAGCTAATCAGTAGCTAAGAGCCAGCATTCCAGTAGAAATAGGTACGGAGGTGATCGGTAGTGAATTCCAATTTGCTAGTTATGTATATAAATAACGAATAGCTCTTTATTTCGCCGGTATCAAGGCGCTGAAAGTGATACAAGTAAGTACGTTACTAATTACCTTATACAAGCATACCTCTTTTTAGATGTTTAGAGCCGATAGCGATGATTTCGTTTCAACAGACCTATGTTATAAATTTAATTAATCGTGCGAAAGTGCCTAAATGAAAGAATCGATTTACTAAAAGTTGTCGAACATGTGTTAAACTTACCCGAGGATATGAAGATTGAAAATTTCAATAAAATCCGCTTGTAAAGCGTCAGTAAGGTTTTATACCAAAACCATTACCTTATATGAAAAATTTTCCAAAGAAACGATGCTTAAACATCTTATAAACGGAAGGAAAAATTTTTCTTGAAGATCAATCTCCCCATCGGAAAATGGCGTCTTAAGTAAAAGAAAGATCAGGAACAACGCCCTAACAAAAGCAATATTGCAAACCTGTCAAAACTATTCAAACTAGATAAGAATGTTAAAACCAAATTTTGATAAATAAATTTTACAGATATCCCATTGTTGTCTTTTAAAAACAAGATTCCTTTTCAAACTTTATTAAATGACTCTAAATCTTCGAGATGGCGCAACTTGTTTAAATACCAAATTTATATCTATAAAGGAATAAAAAAGATGTGTACGTTAAATAAATTAGTTTAACTGTAGAGATGCGAAAAATAATTTTTGAGGTACGCAATTAAAAACATTCCACCAACGAATACGGAAATATTTATTTAGATGTAACTAATTAGTTCATTCATTAAATAACGTAACGGAAGTTATCGAAAATACACGTTATTCACGATAAACACGTAACAAAGTTGGTTGAAGAAACAAAATCTGGAGCGACAAATAACATCAAAAAAGAATTATACCATGAAGACCCCAGAGAATATCAAGTAGTAATGAGATTGACCCCGGATCAATTCGACTCTCTTGTGTATTGAATGAGCCAAAAATACAACGTAATGACACATGTAAGAGGAAAGCTTTACTTCCAAGAACAAGCCAGAAATATTCCTAAATTTTCTTGCTACAGGAATGCTGTCAATAATGTTCAGGGTTTCAAAAGTTGCATATCAAGACATACCAGAAATATGTGATGTCATATGTGAAGAATTAAAGGATTTTATACAGTAATTAAAACATTTTAACGTATTATTTATTCCTTTTTGTTAAACAATATTAGTTGTTGGTGGATGATGACTTAACAGACCGAAAAGAGCACCTGATGGATTACGTAATGGTTATTTAGAATCTGATAGGCTACATAGTGGACAGCATAAGCATATAAGTTTTTTTACGGTATGCTGAGGGTATTTACTGAATTTGATCTCTGCTATCCATTATATCGAGCAATGGCAATTGTCTTAGATGATACGCTGTATGTTTTCCAATCAAGTCACGTCTTGTTGAAGGGAAGCCGGTATCGCTAAGTTGTTGTTTAGTTCTTTAAATTCATCAATAGCATCCTTAATTGCAGTTTGTTGGTGCACATTTAATTTTATCTTATGCAATGACTTTTACAATGGGCTTTTAAAATTGCCGTTGCATCACATTCTACTTCTGTATGCTCGGTATTTCCTGATTGTTTTCTTCGGTTTCATCTGTCGTGCAGAAGAATAAGCCCCACAAGTATTTATGAAGAATGGAATTTTCCTGGCTGTTGTAGATCGATCGATGGACAACATATTGTTGTTCAAGCACTCAATTGTGGCAGTGAATATTATAACTATAAAGGAACCAACAGTATTGTTCTCTTGGCCATTGTGGATCATGACCACTGTTTTCAGTACATAGATATAGGTTCATACGATAGAAATGCAGATGGTATTTTCAAAGCAGTTCCTGTACCCTATTCTGAAAATAACCTAATACGTGAAGGAGGTGTACTAGTTGGAATAATGCTTTCCTTTGAAATCTTACTTACGAAGCCCTACAAAATTATAAACAGTTAAAGAAATAATGTATAATTACAGGTTAAGCAGGGCTAGACGTATTGTAAAATACATTTGGTATCCTATCAAGTCGTTTTCAGGTTTTATGAAACCAATCCAACTTCAAGAACCAAAAATTGTCCAAACTACATGTACGCTGCATAACTGGTTGCGCAAAACTGCACACCAGGAAGTGTGATTATGAACTTTACGATCACACTTGGACAGTGCAGATTAAAAATTAGTGCACTGCTCACGTATTAATAACAGATCGAAAAAATGGGAGAAAAAGTGAGAGATAAATATAGAGATTATTTCTGTGGGGAGGGAGCTGTTGGATGGCAAACTAAATGTAATTTTTTTCAAATTGTATTGTATGTGTTATTATGTTTTAAATACGAGTGCCTACTTAACAGATTACTTGTTGTTGTTATTTCTTTCAAATTGATTATTTTCATTATAGAGTCCATCAAATCAAACCATTCTGTGAATGATTTCCATGCATCATCTGTACCAGAACCACTTTGTTTACTCTGGACTATATTGATAATTTTTTAGTTATACGGTGAACGTAAATTTTTTATTTTCTTGGCCACATCAGCCACCTTGTCAAATTTCATTTCTTTTGCAATATGTTGTAAGGATGCTTCTTGAAATTCCTGTTTTTTTAACTAAGGCGTGTTAATTTTCCTCTTTTATACAATTTAATGAACTGTAGATTGTGTTAACCATCTTTAACATGATGGAAATATAATCCAAATTATTGTTATTATGAATATTTCAAAACACTTTTTTAATACACCATGTACATAATCACAAGAGGTAAGCCGCAATCACTAACGCAGTGTCTATCGTTCGTTCACTCGCATATCATAACATCACCTTATGGTTTTAATGTTTGATATTTATTTCCATGTAAATAGTAAAACTCTTTATTTTCTTTGTACACTCCATCTGGTATTATTAACACTTGTACAAATTACCTCATACAAGATAAATGATGCTCACAAATGTTTTAACTAATTTTACAGATTCCTGTTTCGTTTACTTAAATGGTCACTCCAGGCTTTCTTTATATAATAACTTTGGATTACGCGCTCTACTACTGGACACTATCACAAAATATTTACTCTGTTATGTTCAAACCTGCTTTCGCACTTTTAAAATTTCTTGAAGAAAAATCACTGATGTTTTTCTTCAACTTCTCCAGTTTACTTATGAATGTCTATACGATTTATCCCCTTAAGGGTTATGGTAGCCGCTTTAAATGCGTACTATGAAAACTCCAAGTTCATGAACAACACCACACTAAGCCGTTCTAATGGTTCCCTCAATGCGCGCGATCATTGCTTAACTTTTACTCGTCGGTTCTGACTCTCAAGATCTAAATTCCTCTTCTCTCATTTGGGCACTCACTTATATAGCTTCTGCTTGCCATATTGCCAATACGTCACAATAAGTTCGCGCTAAAATTAAAATTCACCCATCACAACTGAGCATTCCACTGCGGCTTTACTCTCGCGTCACAAAGTCCGACATGGACAATCACGCTACGCTTATACAACACTCGTCGCCATCTTTATTTTACGTGAAAATTTATAAAATCTCCTCGAAAAAAACATATATCCTCACCACATTCATTCAGCATATTCTCCAGACCATAACTCAACTTTTCATACACATCTTGCATGAGCGCGAATTTCACTTCCGCAAAATTTAAAGAACTCCCTCACATTCTATCACCTTCATTCTTGAACATACTATTTACCATTATTGCATAACATCACAAAAGTTTCTACAAACAAAATTATATATATGAATCCCTCATTGTACGTTAAAAGAACATCACAGAATTTTAAACTCATTTATTCGTACGTCTAAAGCCATTTCATTTAACCAAATTCGTTCATATCTGGTAGCAAAAGACCAGTAGTCCTACCAGTGTCGTATTTATAAAAATTCACCCAAAATATTATTTCTTAATCAAATCTAACGCTTTCATCACGAAAATCTTTCTGTAACGTTCAGATATTCCTTCATGTGATAACTAAGGCTTCATCAAAAGAATTCCTTTTCATGTAAACTCGCTTCAGCTACATTCGAAACACGTTATTAAAATCCTGCACATACACGGTGCGTCAAAATAACCTTACAACAGGTCATATTCTAACTGTAGTATTAATATAAATAAATAATTCGTTCAATTTCTTTGTTTGTATTTCGTCGTGAAGACCACTTTACGGCACAACATTACAGCACGCATGCCATAAAGTAACAAATTATTAACGATTTTGACATTAATAACCAAGGCATTCTAATGCTAGTCGACCACAAAATATATAAAAATGTGATTTATGATATGATTATTTATGTATTATGCATAGTCCGAGCACGCGCGATGAATTGGTGCGTTACCATGAAAAGAAATACAAAAGCAGGCATAACAAATTGATAATTCATTTGACGTTTTAGTTTAGTTAGTTTTAAACGCAAATCACACAACTGGGATATTTTCAAAAATAAGACCTAGTATAAACATGACTTGTAATAATTGGATTGTAAACATTTTTAAATTAAATCATAGTTTCGTACCTACTGTTTTCAATGTTTGATGTTTCATTACAGTCCGCTGGGTCATAATAAAGGCCGCGGGCTATAAAAAGATGGTTACATAAAAGAAACTTGGTAATAGTTATCATGTTATAATGTAATCGTGCATAAATTTATTTATACTGACATTTCTAAATATCTCGTCAGTCGTGGCTTCAAGTGTTACTACAACGGGTTACTAATTGTCAAATTACGGCCAAACAAACAATTACAAGGAAAGCTTAAAGATACTTCACTTGATAAACGATCACTTTCATAGGTTTGTTGGATATTTGGAATTTCTAAACTCTTCTAGTTGGTCAAATGTAACACAGAGCAATTGAAGATAGATCATTCTAAGTTAATATGCCAACAACTGCGTTCAAATTATGAAGTAAAAATTTCAATTTATTTTAATTTGTTTTCCATATTTACAAAGAAATATTTATATTATCTCCTTAGAACGTACGTACACAGAAAATGTATTAACCGTTAGTCATAAATTCCCTATTCGTATCTATGCAGCATTTTCGTGATAAAACGACGAACCAGACGACAATACTGGTGACAAAACGTTATTTGCACAACGAAAGTATTACTTGAATGTAAGAAGAGGCAGGCTTTAGGGAAGTGCTGACACAGCCTAAAATCTGAGTAAGTGTAACTTGACAAAAAGGTTCACACATACTTTTATACACATGTTTGCTTTGACCGATTTTATTTATACGAAAACCTTTGGTATTTAAGATTATTATAAGGTTATGAAAGTAAATGTTTCTCATGTTTATTTAAGATTTTTGGTTCGATAACACTAGAAACGATAAGTTTGATTTTCAAAATACAATTAACTCTGAAAAAGATCCATTTTAGATACAAAACCCTCAAAATCTAAACTATGCGAGCGTAAACTAATGCAGAAACACAAACAGTTTTATGTCTGCGAGTACACCCTTATGTAATTATTACCCTCGGTTACAGCACGAAAACAATTTTGCATTGTTATGTATAAGACGTTTTAGAAACCTCGGTGTACTAAATTACAATATATGTATGTCACTTGTTCAAGTGTGGTACAATTACATGCAGTATAATTACCATTCATTATCATTAATATTAGGTTCCGTTTACGTTATTAGATCATTTGAAATCTATTTCAAAATGCATATAATAGCTACAAAAAAATTCCATGTACTTTAAATAAGAAAGAGATACAATTTAAAGTATTAAGGTGTGTTTACATATCTGGCGAGTAGGCAACAACTGTCATGCGAATTTCCATGACAGTTGCTGCCTATACTCAACCGTTTACAGGGAGAGCTAAAAATGTCAGTTGCTGGCCAGATACCGATAGAAGGGCAGAATATGGTGCCTTCAGCATCATTTTCATCTTCCAATCAACGAAATATGATAGTGCGGACAGTGATTAAATCGTTCACTACAGTATTATGTCCTGAAATGGAGAAAGCTATTGAAAAGAGAAGGGAAAAGGAAGCGTTTGTGTTAGAAGTTGGTTAAAGAAAAAAAATCTGGAGCGACAAATAACATCAAAAAAGAATTATACTATGAAGACCCCAGAGAATATCAAGTAGTAATGAGATTGACCCCGGATCAATTCGACTCTCTTGTGTATTGAATGAGCCAAAAATACAATGTAATGACACATGTAAGAGGAAAGCTTTACTTCCAAGAACGAAGCCAGAAATATTCCTCAATTTTCTTGCTACAGGAATGCTGTCAATAATGTTCAGGGTTTCAAAAGTTGCCATATCAAGACTTATACCAGAAATATGTGATGTCATATGTGAAGAATTAAAGGATTTTATACAGTAATTAAAACATTTTAACGTATTATTTATTCCTTTATTGTTAAACAATATTAGTTGTTGGTGGATGACTGACTTAACAGACCGAAAAGAGCACCTGATGGATTACGTAATGGTGGGGTGGGAGTGGGTGTAGAATCTGATAGGCTACATAGAGGTGGCGACAGCATAAGCATATAAGTTTTTTTTACGGTATGCTGAGGGTATTTACTGAATTTGATCTCTGCTATCCATTATATCGAGCAATGGCAATTGTCTTAGATGATACGCTGTATGTTTTCCAATCAAGTCACACTCGTCTTCCCGTTGAAGGGAAGCCGGTATCGCTAAGTTGTTGTTTAGTTCTTTAAATTCATCAATAGCATCCTTAATTGCAGTTTGTTGAGTGGGCACATTTAATTTTATCTTATGCAATGACTTTTTTACAATGGGCTTTTAAAATTGCCGTTGCATCACATTCTACTTCTGTCATGCTCGGGTATTTCCTGATTGTTTTCTTCGGTTTCATCTGTCGTGTGCAGAAGAATGGGAAGCCCCACAAGTAGGGTTTCATGAAGAATGGAATTTTCCTGGCTGTTGTAGATCGATCGATGGACAACATATTGTTGTTCAAGCACCCTCCAATTGTGGCAGTGAATATTATAACTATAAAGGAACCAACAGTATTGTTCTCTTGGCCATTGTGGATCATGACCACTGTTTTCAGTACATAGATATAGGTTCATACGATAGAAATGCAGATGGTGGGATTTTTCAAAGCAGTTCCCTGTACCCTATTCTAGAAAATAACCTAATACGTGAAGGAGGTGTACTAGTTGGAGATAACTCTTTCCCTTTGAAATCTTACTTACTGAAGCCCTACAATATTATACCAACAATTAAAGAAAGAATGTATAATTACAGGTTAAGCAGGGCTAGACGTATTGTGGAAAATACATTTGGTATCCTATCAAGTCGTTTTCAGGTTTTATGAAAACCAATCCAACTTCAAGAACCAACAGCAATAAAGATTGTCCAAACTACATGTACGCTGCATAACTGGTTGCGCAAGACTGCACCACCAGGAAGTGTAGATTATGAACTTTAGGATCACACTTGGACAGTGGAGATTAGAAAATAGTGCACTGCCAAGTTTTTAATAACAGATCAAAAAAATGGGAGAAAAAGTGAAAGATAAATATAGAGATTATTTCTGTGGGGAAGGAGCTGTTGGATGGCAAACTAAACGTAATTTTTTTAAAATTTTATTGTATGTATTATTATGTTTTAAATACGAGATCACTAACAGATTACTTGTTGTTATTTCTTTCAAATTGATTATTTTCATTAGAGTCCATCAAATCAAACCATTGTGTGGATGATTTCTATTCATCATCTGTACCAGAACCACTTTGTTTACTCTGGGCTATTTTGATAATTTCTTAGTTATACGGTGAATGTAAATTTTTTATTTTCTTGGCCACATCGGCCACCTTTTTTAATTTCATTTCTTTCGCAATATGTTGTAAGGATGCATTCTTGAAATCCCGGTTTTTGTAATTAAGGTCAAAAGTGTTCCACACAGTTTCCTCTTCTCTATACAATTTAATGAACTGTAGATTGTGTTGGGAGGACCATCTTTCAGACATGATGAAAAATATAATTCAAATTATTATTATTATGAATATTTCAAAAACACTTCTCTATTAATGCGCTGTTGGTAGGCAACTTGAACAGCGGCCAGGCAGTTAACTCGGTTGTAGTTCACACAAGGAGAGTCGCGGGTAAAGCTACTGTCGTGTCATGTGGTGGGGGAAGGCGATTGGACAGTGAAAACAAATAAAATGTTGTAGTAGCACGCACTCCAGTTGCTGTCCTACTCGTATTGACAGTAAATTGCATGCTATGTTTACACAATGACAGTAGCTGCAGGACAGTTACTGCCTACGGCAGCACACGCATGCTAGCTCGCACTATGTAAACAAACTTTTACGTATGTTCATTAAGCCGTCCAAACAAAAACAAGAGTTATATGGTCCTTTTCAGCCCGATCAGTGATAATTAATCACAAGATTCACAAGAAAGAAGATAAAAACTAAGTACCTACCTGAACATTATTTCAAAGGTATAAACAAAATTGTTACTGAAGATGATATAGCAAATATAAAATGAAGAATTGAAATTTTTTTACAAATTTATGGCTCCTTTAAACAAACTCCAAGTGAATTTGGGTTATTAACTATTAAATATAATATTTTCAAAACTTATACTTCGCACTAGCACGTAAAAACAAAGGTATTATCGAAATTCAATAAAAACAATCAGTGCTAAAGAATCTGATACTAATTATGAAATGCAATCTAAAGTTAAATTTTCAATGAAGCTTCCTCTTAATTTCCCGTAGTTGATGATACTTTTAAAATGTGGCGTGGTAATTACGATTCTTTCATTCGCTAATTAATAACAGTGATCAGCTTTCTGATACTTAATTATAATATTTAAAATCCACACTTAAAACTGAACCACTTACGGTAGTACCCACGCTTAAAACAACAGAGTTAAATTACACTATTGCATGGGAGTTATTAATTAAGAAATACAAAAACAAAAGCCGTATCATGTATGTACATACTATATTTAGTATTCACTCAATTCTTACGGATTCGCCAACTTTGTAAGGGAACAAACTCATCTAAATTGTTTAAACTCATTAAAGCAAACTATGGATAAATTTGACGCCCACTTGGATCCCATCATTAACGCAAAATTTGACAATTCTACATTAAAAGAGTGCGAAACAAAACTAAAGTTCTTAGTTCAGATAATTTCCTACATTTTCGCAAAAAACAATTAAGCACGTTTAAAATCTTATAAATTGGAAAACTGGAGATAACAAAAAGTTTATCTACAAAACTATGCGTTAATCGTAGCGCTACGTTCAAATCTGTCGAATTAAAACTATCCAGATATATTTATTGTTAAGAAAATCATCAAATTTAATTGTGCGAAGATTTTCTACACGTAATGACCAAATTGGCGGACAAAAATTAACTATCTCAAGAAAGGAAATTTCAAAGACTGTCACATCATGCAGATATTGTCACAAAAGACACCATGCATTAGTCCATATAGGTAATTGCATCAAACGATAAATCGAAGACCCTAGCTCTAATTTAACTACGCCAACCATAGAAGTAGTCAAAATTCTTCTTCTCAACTTCATTTACATATACAGTTGCTACTTGATAATCCGACACTTACGGGACCGGGAGGGTGTCGGATTACCGAAAACGTTGGATTACAAAAAATATTGTACTTCTTTCGCCGATTTTAAGCGTATTTATACATAATTTAAGAAAAGTCAACTTTTGTTGCATTATGAAGTACACTTTTACTATTAAAGGCTCAAATACAAATCAGTTTAGGCATTATTTTTTACAGTACATACATAAAAAAATATTTATTTAATACAAAAACGTATGTATTATTTTAGCGACGTCAGAGGCGTCGGATTACTGAGTGTGTAGGACTATCAAGTATCGGATTATTGAGTGGCAGCTGCAGTTATATAAACAGTGACTATAAATGCTGAAGACCCTGAAAACAATCCTCATCCATAGAATTTGGATTCTATCAGGTAATGATGCTAATTACATTACACATTTTTTGTCTACTCCTATAAGTAACATACGAATAATAAAACTATCTGCCATACGTGTAAGCTTTCCATTACATAATACGGTTACGTAATGAAAATTAGAAATGTTACTTTATATATATATATATATATATATATATATATATATATATATACAGGGTGAGTCACGACGGAGTTTTATGAGAAAACTGGATATATATTTTTATTTTTGTTGCAGTGACATTGTGTAGATCGATTAAGGCTACATTTTTAAAATAATTTCAAATATACAGGGTGCTTCAAAAAAGAGTGGCATATCAAAGTTATGTTTTTTTTTTAATGGAATGCCCTATATTTTATCACATCTTTGAATTAAGGATGAAAAATAAGATAGACTTTCGTTAGTGTTTGCTATACCTAGATATAGAGCGTTTTGATTTATTTCGATTTTTCCTAAATTGCAAGGTTTCGGAAAAAAATAATTGTTACTAAACGAAACTAATTTTGGCAAAACTGCTTCAAGATCTCTAAAATGAACTATTTCGTTTGATTTATTTGTCAATTTAATTGTGAAAAGTACTATACTGGGTGTTCAGATTTTTTGTTGTATTATTAACACAATGAAACTATAAAATCTTCCTTATCTCAAATAGAACACCCTGTATATTTTAGATCTGTCATGTGACTAATTCAATGATCTTCCAAAAAGTACTAATGTATCCTATACCTAACCTTCACATTTCAAGTTATTCAACAATATTTAACAATATCACGAATATATTGAGCAATATTATTCTTCTTAACAATTTAACATAACTACTGGCATCTTTTTCAATGCAGAATGCGATTCTCTTTTCAAGCGCACATCTTACATTTTGAAATATAACAGGAGTGACGGTTCCAAACGCATTTTTAATTCGGTCTATTATGTCTTCTGCAGTAGTAGGAGGAGTAGTATGCACTAGATTTTTAATGTATTCCCATAAAAATAAATCCATCGGAGTCAGGTCTGGAGATCTAGGAGGCCAGTTAACTGGGTCACCTCTTCCGATCCATTTGTTATGAAATTTTCGGTCTAAATATTCCCTTCCACGTCGTGAAAGATGTGCAGGGACACCATCTAATTGTAACCATATCCTTTGTGTAATGGAATATTTTCTAAAAGTAGCAAAAGTCGTTTTTTTTGTTTAAGAATTTGCGACCATTTAAAGTGCCGTCGAAGAAATCTGGACCAATAACTTTATCGCCAATTGTTCCAACATACACATCAATACTCCATCCATTATGGTAAACAACACGTATTGATTAAAATTATCTTCCTCGCCGATTTTTCGAGGAACAAAAAGCAATTCGCCTTTCACAATCTGTTCCATCTAAATGATGGAGTTCAATATGATTTAGAGCTCGGGTTATATAAAAAATGCATATTCTATAACATAAATAAGCCATCAAAAATATTTTGTTTATAGACGAATCACGATTCAATGTAATTATATTAAATTATGTGTATTCTTGCATATTTATTTATGCAATAAATCTTTCAGTTTCAAATTTTCAATAGGTTATTGTTCTGAGGGCCATTGGCAATAAGTTACTATTATTTTTCGTTTGACTAATTACATTTGTTATCCAAATTCCAAATAGAAATTTAATGAGATGATTTCTATGAATGGGTGAATAAACCGGATACTTTAATGTTAATAAGCAATTGCAATATGCGTAATGCTTATATCAAAAGTTTGAAGATATTTTTTTAACCTACTCAAACAAATGAAATGAAAATGAAATGATATAATCCTATATATTAGAATAATCGGGTCATTTAGTTCACGCAGATTGCGAGACAAGCGCTTGACGGATTTCGACGATTTTTTTTTTATATAAAGGTAAATTTGTGTAGAAAGAAATAACGAAGCCAGAATTTGATTTTAAGGTATTAATTTTTTTACAAATTTTATTTAAATTTTGCAAAAGTCAAGCACCCGACGCTAACATTTTAAATTTGTTTTTAAAGAAACAAGTTCAAATCATATGTTTACCGCAAAATTTTGCGGGGGGGGATCTCGTTTCAATAATTTGCATTTCTTTAGTAGCCTTTTTTATGATCCTTTAGTTTAGAAATTTTCAGACTACAAATTAGTAACTACTAATATTAGTCGAGAATTAAAATATATCCATTACTAATAAATAGTAATAAAATAATCGATTATAGAAATGTCTCGATTATTCCCATCACTAATTCCTTCTCATTGTTATCTTGACTAAGGGACTTTCCGAAATGCAGGTTTACGTGCTTAAATGCTATTAACTATTATTGCGGTTGTTTGCTGACATTTATTTTTGGGGTGTTCCATTCTTAATCCGCGAATTGTCGGCAATATTTGACTTGTCCTTGGAAGGGATTTGTGTAAAAGTAGTTAGTATTGTATATGTATTATTTTAAAAATAAATGTATAAAAATATTTTGTTTATTATTGTGAGTAAAATTTAGTGCACATGATGCATATTTTATAAAATCAAGTGCATCTTTTAAAGATTTTAGATGCATATATGTGCGCATATTTTAACTAATTTTCGTGCATATAAATCCGAGCTCTACTGATTGATATGGGAGCTATTTGTGTTTCCTTAATATTCTGGAGAAACTTGATTGACTAATGCCTGTTTCTCTCGAAATTATTCTAGTTCTGGTATTTGGATGATCAACCACGAAACCTAATACCAAAAACTCGTTATTTTCGTTACTGGTACCTAACCACTTTTGTTTTTTCCTGTGTTGGGTAAGCGACACTTCCCGTCCCACGAAACGTTAGCAACAATCTCTTTAATACTCTTTTATTTGGATGACTGCGTAGACGAAGCCAATAAACAATTTCCATAACATTCACCAATAGTTAAAATCATATCATTTTTTTTCCTGCTTCGAATAGTCTATTTCAACTTAAAATAATTATTTGATATTCACCACACAGTGCAAATAATTAATATCTAATTATATTGCCAAATTGTTAATTAATAATATGCCATTTTGACAATATCACACTAGATTGGAATTCAGCTTAGTAGCATCGTTTTTTGTCATTACAATATGCACATTTTCATAAATAATATTTTAATTAAAAATTGCTGCATACTAACTTGAAATATGTGTACACAGACAGACAAAATAATAAATATCTTTGCTAATTACTCGATTCAAAAAATGATTGACAAACATTATTTGAAAAAAAAATTATGTCCTGTAAGTCCCATAAAAAAACCTTACATTTTAAAATTACCTCAATAACTTTGAAACGTGGTATCTAGATCGTTTTTTAAAATCAACAATAATTTTACTTTTTTGATATTAGCTAAACGGTTCAACATAAGGTAGGCAAATTATACATTTTTGAAATCACAAAAAAAAGCTCTATTTAGTGGTCTAAGAATTCAAGATGGCGGCCATAAGAAATAAAAAAGTTGATGATAGTCGGCAGAAAACGAAACGTCGTATTAAAATTTTGATGCCGCCATTTTGTAGGCAAGAAAAAACTGTCTTAAGAATGTATTGTTTAATTTTAAATATCTTTGTAAATAAGATCAGGAAAAAATAAAAACGAAAATGAGAGATTTTGGTTCTTTTAAAAAATCTCGAAAACGAAATAAAATTTTGTTGGTTTCTCGGCAGCATGTTGTTGTTCCCAAAATTTCGCAACTTTGCCAAATTTAAACCACCCCTCTATCTCTTACCGTTTTCGAAATCCCCATGGTTAGCCTCGAATTTGAATCACCCTGTATAGTGCACAAAATATGAAAAGTGGAGAGGCTGGAAATTCTATCATGTTTCTATGCTGAGGCGACAGCGTAATGATTGTGTTAATTAATTTTAAATCAATTAATAATCTAGTACTTATTGTAACATTACCAAGTCATTGGTCATTAAATAATTGATCGGTTGATATACCATTTTCTACTAAAAAAAATACTTATTCTACAGAATGTTTTAATTAATAATTACGGACACTTTTGTCTAATTATAACTCAAAATTTACAGAAGTCGATTGCTTCTTGCACATATGTTAACGGCTGGAATGCATTATTAAAAATAATTTCTTCACACAATAGAACGAGATTAAAATGAAATTTCCTAAGAAATAAACTAATCAATTGTATGACGGTGTTAATTATAACTTGTTTTAGAAATTAAAACTCTCAATTATATTGATCGGATTTTAAATTCTATTTTTGAATGCTTCGGTTTACGTATCTCTACCTGACATTAATATAACAGATTTATGTGTAATTTTCCATTTGTATGTGCGTTTTACTATTATTTCATTATCAACCACGATATAATTATTGATAGTGCTTAATTTAATTCTAAACGATATGTAACGGTACATAATTAATTGCTTGACGGACTTAATTACAGTTCGTTATTAGCGGAGTAAAAAAAGAAAAAGTAATCTTCACACTGTCGTCTATTTGCTAGTCCAGTTCCTTCCCTGCTTCAAGCTATACAGGGTTTCTCTCTCTCGAAATAATAAATTACCTTCTTCTTTCTTTAAAGCTTGTGGCGCCTGCTTCTTGTCTGTTCTCCCTATCCTTCTGACTACATTTTTTGTTCTCGCATTCTAACTAACCTAACTATCTATTTACTCTTTAACAACGCTTCAAAACACCCCCGCTTTCCAAGTGTTCTGCGGTCTCAGGACCGTTTGACTGAATTACTAGTCGAGCTAACTAACTTCTTCCAATGTTATGTGACGTGGTAGGTTAGACACGTGGCAAGTAGTCATGTCAAAACGGAAAAAAAAAATTAAGTTTCAATACAGCCATATTCATATTTGACAAACGAAAACGAAATGTCAGAATTTGATTAACATAAACTTAAATGGAAATGGAATTTAGTCAGGTAGAGTATATTTTATTACATGACACAAAACATCAGATATAAAAAGGCCAAATATTTAGTTTTCGATTTTTCTAATCTTGATTTGCAAGTGAAATCCCAGTTCTTTCTTCATACTGCTGTTAACTTTTAATTAATTAAGTAATAATAAATTAATTAATCTTTAACTAATTTTTGTGATCTTTTACTTCTTACAACAACATATTTATTAGATTGAAAATTAATAAATTACCACACAACCCTGCGTTCACTAATGGATGTATAATACGTTATTGCATTTACAATATTCAAAGTAATTAATTTTTAATATTTTAGGCTATACCATAAAAACGTTTTAGCTTGAGTAAGTATCTGAAATTTGTTCTTCCTAGAGCTTTGTTTGAGCTAATTAACTTATTATTAAAAAAGAATAGAATAGGGTTTCTCAATTAAAAGATTTAGCAATTTAGATGTGTAAAGCATACTAAAAATTGACTTTTTAATGCATAAAAGTATAATTTTGTGAATACATTTGCTTATAGTTAAGAGTTTGGAAAATTTAAACTCTGTTTTCATCAATTATTTATAAGTTTACTTCAAAATAGTGATATCTAAAGTCTGTTGTAAAAGTGTACTTCAGTTCGGTACATTTGCATAATTAGCCTCAACTTATTATAAAGTTCATAGAAAAGTAATATTACATGTCAATCATTAAAAACTCAGTTCAAATATGATGTAGCTGAATTATACAATTAAGTGATTTCGTATACAGGGTATCACTAAAAAGGTATATTAAATGCATGGACACATAGAATTATTAAAAATACAAAAAAAAACGTTATATGGATGTTAGTCCGGAAATCCTTAGTTTGTGAGATGCAGCGCGTTGAACTGAATTTCTAACAGATTATTAATCGTACCTCGTACATTGGTTACGATAATTGGTTGTACCAAATTTCAACCCATTAACGAAAAAAATGTACGATGTACCATTATTGATAATCAGTTTAAAAGTTAAAAGTTCAACGCCCTGTATCTCACAAACTAAGGATATCCGACTAATATTCATATGACGTTTTTTCCTATTTCTAATAGTTCCATATGCCCCTGCATTTTCGGGCACTTTTTTAGTGGCACCCTGTATAAATAGCAAACTACTAACATTAAAAACTTTCTGTATAGTCGTCCAAATATATGATCTAAGTTGGGAACGTAAAATTAAAAATTAAACTTAGTACCTACTTATAATACACAATAACCATTGCGTAAGTTGTTGGTCAAATTTTACTGCTTCGCTTGCACACATTGCTTGATATTTAGCTGTTTATACTTTAAAAATTTTCAATTCCAGCAACATAATGTAGAGATTAACATTGGGCAACCCCGCATACAATTTGACATGTACTGTTAGTTATAGTTCTTCCGCCAGTGTCCATTCAGTATGTTGTACAGTTATCAGGTAAATAGATAGTGTTATAAGTAAGATGCTGGTTTTATTAAACATAACCAATCTATAATAATATCATAAATGGAAGTCGTAATATTATATTTATTTATTTTTATTTTTGTTAGTATGCTCATGCTTCTGTGTTAGTAATTACTTATTATTTGCTTTATATATATATATATATATATATATATATATATATATATATATATATTGAGATGTTTAGAAAGGAGTAAGACAAGGATCGGACAGTTTAATTAGTAATTTCTTTAAAAAAAGGGGTGATTTCAAGCATGATACATGTGCGAGACATTCATTTGATATAATTTGGTTCACGATGGGTTTAAAGTGGATTTGTTTTGGACAAAATAATCTGAATAACATTTATACAATTTGATTTCATCATAAAAAGCATTGTGCTACCAACAAAAATGTCAGGAATGTCAAAGAAACTTATTTCCGTAAATTCAATTTAGTACTTTAGTTTATTTCAATAAAATTCAATTTTTCGAAAATATTTTGGCATGTGAATATTTTACAGGTGTTTATAACAAAGTGTAAAGATAGTTTTATATTAAGGATATTGTATAAGTAGTGTAGAATGCAGGAAATTTGATAAAATTTAAGAAAGGGTTATAATATGGACTTAATATGATTATTACTCACATATTTTTGGAAGCGATTGTGTGGCAAACTTAGTGATACAATTTAAATAGTTAGAGCAGTGCATAGAACATATTCACACAAAGACATTTACATGTAGATACATTTTTATAGTGAAATTTCAAGAAAGTGTGTGTTAAACTATGACTTTTTAATGCAACACTATATTATACAATGCAGGTGAAATCAACATTAAATAAAATAAAGACAAGTATTACAAGTCATTAGAATAACATTTTGAGTTACAGAAACGTTTTTAAGTGTAAGTTATTTGTAATTTTAGAATTAAGTTTGGTCATGTTGTAAATTTTAGGTTTTTCCACAAATGTATAGTTTTTTTGATAATATTAGGCTTAAATTATATTATTAAAGTGATTAATAGAAGGTTTACCTCAATATTTCTTAGCAATAAAAAGTATACAATGCATTTCAGCGCAAAATTTCATGAAATAGGAGTTGAATTTATAATGTTTCTAGATAAACATAAAATTCCTTTAAAATTAAGATTTCGAACTTTAAATGTGTTTTCCCATGCTAAATTTTATCAGGATTACATATATGTAATTAAATTAAGTGTAGCTTGTAAGATTAGGTAGTTATAAGCAAATTTAAATTAGATTAGGTCATTTCGCATAATATTTAAAGAAACCATATCTTGTTGGATGTGTATCTATTCGCAATTTTACACAGTTTTCATTTCTGTCGTTAGATTTTGAATCCGAAATTGTATAAGAAAGATATGGCTAAATTTCTATTTTAGTTAAAATTGTAAAATTTTTCAACCAATCAGAAACATGGATACGTAGGTAGATTTGCTAGGAAAAAATTGAAGATTTAGTAACAACCAAAAGGGTATAAAAGGAATTGCCCAGAAAGTTAATCTCTCTCTATAATTTGTTCAGTTTTTTGAAAAGGTTAAAATAGTGTTGTGTATTTGTGTTACAAGTAAGTTTTCCTAACCTAAATTAATTATCGGGAAAAAAGTTATAACTGACGGAGAGACGAATATTCAGGCGCAATTGTTTTCATACCGACAGTAATTTAAATATTTAAGTTCGGTTACCGATACCTGTACGTTTTCGTAAAATTCATTACGGATTAATTTGTGTGACGATTTATGTTGAACGTTTAAAGTTTTCGTTTTGTCGAAGTTGATTTGGTTACGTTATACCAAAATAAATTCGTTATCATTGTTTGTCATTTGTGTTTTATTTCTTGCTGCGAATTTCTTTTTATAATTAACATTTGAGCCGGAACCTAAAATAAAGTGATATAATTTAAACCTTGGACAACCAGTAAATATTTTATAAACGATACCATCAGAAATCATTAATATAATTAAATAAAATTTTATCGAAATTAAATTTGTGGTTGGAGTGAAGCCGTATTCAAACAGAAATATTACCAGTTACGGAAGCGAACCTGTTCAACAACCCGAGCACCAGGTAGCAGTTAATGGGTATATGGTAGCAGCGAAAATATTGGAAAGTGCCTGCATCCAATTGGAACTACCTGTATGAAGACATCAATTGGAATTTGGAACATTTATGTGTGAGTTACTTTTTGAATATAACCCTATCAATTGTGTTCATTGTTGTGTTTTATTTCCTGCAATTATTATTATTGGTTATATGTATAGGTGTGTATTTTTAAATCATACTTGTGTAAACACCTGCAAAAGAAGCAGAATTTAAATTATTTCCAAATTTTAAATTTCATTTATCCAATTCCAATTAAAAGTATAAACATAAAATCAGCAAGTCATTGTTTGACAGTTCTGTCATTTAATAATTTTATTCCGTAACGTTATAACGCATGCGTTAAAAGTATAAATTCTGTACAGATATATTTTTTTTGCATATATGAAATTTTTCATAAAGGGCAATTCATATAATTACATTCAAATCATAATTTAATTTCCTACTAAATCCTCAACTCTATCCCCACTTTGAGATTTGAGCTAGTCCGGTGCATAATTATAATCATAAAATAATTATATTAATATTTACAATTTAAACATTAATCATTTCCCCAATCAAATACAATTTGATATTTATTAAATAAAGTATATTCATTATTCCACACATCTTTTACATCCCAATATATATATATATATATATATATATATATATATCTTATTGTGGACTGTTCAGCCCTGGTCATTCCTTGTTGTTGTGTTGCGTTGTTTGGTGTTATTGTATAGTGTACAATCATGAGGTGTGGTTATTTTTTGGTTAAATATTTAATAACCAATGACAATAAACTAAATAACGCTGCGAACAAAGCAATCGGGAAAAGGAGCATCGTAAGTAAAACAAAGTGAAGTTATACATAACCGAAATCGCGTAGTATGTAAAAAAGCACAATGGTCGACATGGTACTGCCTCAATTAAAAAAACCCAAGCGCGGAAATGTGGAATGCGTGGGTAGAGAGAACCAAAATTTATTTAATCGCTACGGAAACCGATAAAAAATCCGAAAAAATACAAATTGTGCAATTATTGCATTTTTACGGTTCAGATATTTTCAGGATATATGAAGAACATAAAGACAGCTTGGAGTATGTAATAAATAAACTAAGTAAAAATTTTAATCCCCGTAGTAATATAACTTTTAATAGGTATCAGTTTCCTCATGCGCGAAAATAACAAAAATTTCGAGAATTTTATAACGAACTTAAAGAGGTAAAGTGAAAAATGTAATTTTGGTGCTATTAGAGAAGAATTGGTTAAATGCAAACTAATATGTGGATTAAATGATAGTGATATAAAACAAAAACTCCTTCAAGAAGCAGATGAATTTACTTTAAAAGAAGCTATAAACATGTGTAGTGTGTTCATGGAGTCCAAAAAGCAAGCTAAAGTAATGGAATCGAAGACCTGGGTGTAAACAAGCTCCAACTTCACGATAGAGGGCGATTCACGTCACAAAACAGAAACCGCAATAGCAGAAGCGAGCGAAACTGTAATGCCAACAGGAGTGTTTCGAGATCCAGCCAACAGAGGGAGTCATATAATCAAAGCAGGTGCAACAAACGATACCAAGCTGGTAAGTCAGATTTATGTACTAAATGCGGCACCAGACATGCGTATAGAACTGTCCAGCCCATGGAAAACAATGCAACAAATGTCAGAAATATAATCATTTTACTAGACAATGCGAAGCCAAAAATATTCATTTAGTGCAGAATAATGAAAATAATTCGTGCAATACAGACAATCTATTTGATTATTTAATTTAATGATTATATAAATGATAAAGTAAACACTAGAACTAATGTAAACGAAAATAATTCGGTTGATGCTTGGCGTTCAGAATTAAATGTTAACGAACAAACTGTAAAACGTAAGCTAGATACTGCGACCATGGCCAACACAATAACATACAATGATTTCAAAAGATTAAAACTATGTGAACATTTTACAAAAGATACTATATCAATTTTCACGAGTTAGAGCAGTTGCGTAATAACTAGCTTTGTTTCATTACCACCTTTAGAACCCGCCTATCATGCACGAGAGGATGCAGATATACTGATTTAGGTTCTGTCCGGTGTTGTCAGGCATTTTTGACATAAGACATATTTTCTGATACTATTGTATTACAAATTTTATTATTGTGATAAAATAAACATAACCCCTGAAGCTGAGATTTGACAGTTGTCAAACTATTATTCTTCACAATCTGACAACATCGGCGTTCTCTGATAGTATTAATATTAGTGGCGCAACAGCTCTGACTCGTGAAAATTACTATAAATCCAAATTAATAGCGGATACGGGAAATCAATTTTGATATAAAGGGCGTTTGTCAATTAAAATGTAGTATTCAAAGTAAATACTATTGTATAGATTTTTATGAATACGAAAGCGGAATCTTTATTAGGGCTTAATGCATGTATCGATTTAAACTTACTTAATAGAATAAACTTAGTTCTAGATAAGAGTGAGTATGCCAATAATATCTTTAATAAAAATAAAGAGCTATTTGTAGGGATATGTTGCAAAGGAGAACCTTATAAAATAAAATTGTAAGCTAATACTGAACCAATTAAAACTCCAATTAGAAAAGTGGCAGGTCCGAGTGAGTGGATAAATACTTTAGTTTTAGTCAAAAAGAAAGACGGTAATCTAAGAATATGCTTGGACCCAAAGAATTTGAACAATGCTATACAGAGGGAACTTGCAAGATGTCCTACACTAATTTGACGAAGTTTCTAGTAAATTAGGTGACTTTCAATTTTAGATGCATCGAACGGATTCTATAGCATATCTCTACACAGAGATAGTGCAAAACTGACAACATTCGGTACACCTTTTGGTAGGTACTGTTTTAACAGACTTCCGTATGGTCCGTAGTGTGCTCCAGAAGTATTCAGTGAACGCTTTAGAAATATTTTCAGCAGCAAGAATGTTTGTACATATGTAGACGATATATTACTTTTTGGTAGAAGTCAGAAGGAACATGACGAAGCCCTAGAGAAACTGCGCAGGAAAATAAGGCTAAATTTAATGCTAATAAATGTCAATTTTTTCAAACGCATGTCAATTCTATTGGTCAGGGTATTAGTATAGACGAAAATAAAATAAAAGGAATCAGTAATTATCCATCTACTAGTTGTAAAAAAGAAGTATAAGGTCTGTTTGGAATTCTAAATTACGTACATCAATTCATACCGAATTTCACAATTAAAACCCAAGCACTTAGATCTTTATTGAAAAAAGACGTACAATTTCATTGGGAGGAGGGCCACAATGCAGAATTTGTAAACATTAAAAACTAAACGCCCAGTGCTTCAATTTTTTGGCGTTAATAAAAATACAGTCATATCAGTGGATGCCTCACAGAGAGGACCTTGTGCATATGCATCAGAAGAAATGACATTATGTCAACAAAATTATGCACAAATTGAAAAAGAGCTTTTAGCAGTATTTTTTTGGTTTAGATTTTTCACAATAATATATTTGACAGGCACGTCGCAATAAAAACAGACCACAAGCCACTTATTTCAATAATCAATAAACCTCTGGATAAGTGCCCTGCCAGACTACAAAGACTTTTATTACAGCGGCAGAAATATGACCACCTTAGTACATAAACCGGGTAAAGAATTAGTTGTAGCTGACGCATTAAGTAGAAACTATTGTATTTAGAAAAATAATTAGAAGCATATGTTTGTTTAATAAATATGAATTTAAATATATCAGATGTAGTTAAAAAAGATTAAACAAGAGACAGAAAATGATGTAGCTTTAGAGAACTAGCAACATTAATTAAAAACGGATGGCCTAAGTGTACTAAAAAACTAAATAAAACCATTCAACCCTATGTAAAGTATAAATCAGAATTGACTATACAAAATGGTATCATTTTTAGGAATCATGCTATTTTAGTTTCTAAAACACTTAGAAGAGATATTTTACAAAAAATATTAAGAATGAAAATGTTAACGCAGAACTGTGATTTATGCCTAAAATATGCAGTATGCGGAAACCATGCAATCACATGAAATAACACCGATTCAATGATATAAAGTAGGTACAGATCTTTTTGAAATAAATGGTGTGAAATATTTAATCGTAGTGGATTATTATTCGAAATTTGTAGAATGAGCAACAATTAATCAAAATACAACTAGTGACGTTATAACAAATAAACTTAAAGCTATATTTGCCTGACACAGCATACCTCAGTGTTATCTCAGATGGAGGTTCTCAGTTCACTGCAGAACAATTTAAACAATTGGCACTAGAGTGGAATTTTAACCATATAGTCTCATAACCTTTATACAGTGAGTCGAATCGCCTAGTCGAAAGACACATTCAAACGATAAAGAAAATAATTATCAAGGCACGAGAGGATAAAAAAGACATACTTAGCTTTATTGCAATATAGAAACACACCAGTTGTGGATAGTTTTCACCATCTCAAATCTAATGTCGAGAGTAACACGCAATGCTTTACCAATTATAAAAGAACGACTAAAACCTAAAATCATCAACAATAATAAATAGAATAAATTTTTAGAAAAAAATCGATTAAATCAAACCAAGTATTATAATGAAAAAGGCACGGAGTAAGAGTATTGCATACTAGGGTGGAGTGAAAAATTATTTTTCGAAAATTAAAACGTAATAGTCCAACAAAGTAGCCTTTACCCATAGTGAAACCGCTGCATAAATTCCAATAAAATCAAAAAATGTCTTGAGGTGCCCCAAAGCCCTTAAAAAATTTTAAGTTTTATTAAAAATCTGAACTTTTGTCATAATTTTTACATTCTTAAACAATAATAGTATTTTAGTGGAACAGTGATTTTTATGCTTTGCAACATGTATATAATTCACATAAAAAAATTATTTTGGTAAAATAAAAGTTTTAAGGTGTCCCAAAGCCATGAAAAATTATAATTTTTACGGAAATTAAAAAATTTTACACATTGTACTGAACAGAGGTAATTATTTTACTTTTATAAAAAAAAACTGAAATATGAATATTAATAAATCATTATTTATGTTTTAGTTATTGTCAAGCCTAAGAAATAATAAAAGTAAAACTATGTGTTTAAAATAAAGAGTAATTATTGTGCGGGATATATTTTTTTGAACTCGCAAGTTGTAAATTTTGCAGCCTGATTTATGTTGTGCGACTTTCAGTGTTGTTGTCATCAATCATAAACTAGTAAACTAGTATGTTTGTTTTGTAATAACCAATGAGTTAATTTGAAGTTGTTTTAATTATTAGTTAGTGTGCGCTGTTTATAAAATAAGTGATATTTATCTTATTAAAATGGATAGGGCAAAGACAAGAAATGTGACAGAATGTCCTATATTTGGTTTCCCTCACAGGTAATACAATGTTATCTGTTTGAAGGAAATGAAATAAAGCAAGCTAATAGTAAAGAACCAACAGTTGGTGACATTTCTGAAAGGTTAGCTGTTAAATTATAAAAAAATATGGGGAAAAGCTTCGCTTCCAATCGTTTCGCATAAGAGAATTTTGCAGCTAATACGGGCTTATCATGAAAAATATAGATGTATTATGAAGCCATTCAAGGATCGTAAAAATAATCAGGAAAGAGTCAAAGGTTCAGAAAATGAAATAAAAAACAGGTGTCCCAGCGTTTCTCCTAAAACTAGACCCTTGAACTTTAAATGAATTTAGACATTACTTCTGGGACTCACTGTGGAATAATATAAATGGAAGTCGTAATATTATATTTAATAACCAATAACAATAAACTATGCTCTCTATTTCCATACGAAAGCGAAATATCAGACAAATATAATTAATACTAACATTAATTCGTCGTCACTAACTTGCTTAGATAAGATCGTTTTGATAATGCGTACTGACGAAACTAACAAGAACAGTATATAATACAACATGAATAAATTCAACATTAAAAAAAAATGTGTAATTGTTACATATTTAGTTAGTTATTTACAAAAAGCTCTGAAATAAATTATATAAAGATAAACCCAAATACTGTTGTAATCCAGTGTCAATCTTATATATTAAAGACCACCCTTTATTACATAATTGGACAAGAAAAGCATCTTGTCTTGTGCTAACAGTAAATGAAAGGTTAAATATAGCTGACAAATACTCTTCATAATTCATTTCTTTTCTCGAAATTGCGTGCAGAACCCACATTATTGTGTAACAAAATAACTTTAAGTAAAACTCTACTACAGACATTGGTATATTATGCTCGTAACATTTTTAATATAGTTAATTTGCAAAAGAAATTTAAGTTAAATAATTTTTCAAATAAATCAAAGTTTTTAATTTTTTTAAACATTGTTTAAGAGTTAACCTGTATGAATAAAGATTAAGCTTAATTATATAACAGTGATGAATAATAAAAATTATAAATTTTTTATTTGTTGGTTACATTGGGTTGAATATAATTTTAATTTATCGTAAACGTTACAAGGAAAGTAATTATTCTACCATCAGTATTAACTCTTGCCATTATTAAAAAAAAAGGATGCCATAAAGTTGCAATTTACATTCACTCCCTTTCACATGAAGATAAAAATTACTAAAAATACCAATGGTTCAAAAATATTTCTTTAGACAGATTTTATGAGCGAAGGATTTTTTGATAATGGTTTATTATTTTATTCGGCGTAGAAGTGTTTTGTGAATTTTCCAATGTAAATTCAGTGCATATTTTTTTAATTTTTTTTATGATTGTACCTGAACAGTTAAATAGTATCTAAAGCACTCAGAACATTAGTATGTATAAATATAATGAATTGCCAATAGATGCCTATGAACAGCTAATCTTTAAAATTTTCTCATATCATAAGTGAGAGGAAAACAGGAACTAAGATCATTCCAGTTTTAAAATATAGTGTAAAAGCAGAGTTTATTTTTCAGCGGCATTAAAAGTACTAAAACTGCCTACGAGTGACAGAAATAGTATGTTATACATATATTAAGGGGCTGAGGAACTACTTTTATCCGCGCGTGTGAATGTTGTAGCCCGAGACGAAGCGAGGGATACAATCACTCGAGGAGTTAAAACGTTTCTCAGTCCCGCAGTGAATGTGCGATTTTTTGTCATTCTGAGATTAAATATACCAAAATACATCCCGAAGTTTTAAAATATCAGATGCGAAATGGCGTGCGATTCATCATTAGGAATCTAGTTAGATATCTAGGTTGATGTGTTTCCAAGGGTTTGGTTCAAATTACGTTTAAAGGGTTTAAAAGTTACTTTTAATCCCTAGAGACTAAAAGTGATACTTTAGTCCATGGAAACAGGGACTGAAATAATATATTTAATCTCGGAATGACAAAAATTACTTTTACTGACACTCATAATAAAAATAGACGGAGGCTGAAAAATTTCACTTCAACTTCACTTTTTCAAGATACATAATGTGCACGAGGTTTGGAAAAAAATATATATTTGTTCCTGGTTTTGCTGCAATATGAACATTTTTAAAATACCGGCTCTAAAAACGCAAAGTTACGTACATATAACTTACCTTAACTTAACCTTCCCGCCATTCCCTTGTGGGCAAAACATCCCTACCGCTTATTTATTTTTCATTCACAATCTTTCTCCATGCTTTCCTTTCTCCGTATACATTGTCTGTGACCTGCCCTTTTATTTTTAAAACTTCTTATCTTTGTTTCCTTTATCATACATTCTACCTCTAACCTCACCTACGTACATTTTTTTCGTTAATCTTGCATTGTTCATTCTCTCAATGTGACCAAACCAACGTAATGTACTACTTTTATATCTATCCATCATTGTCTTTCCTCGCCACACTCCGCTATTATGCACTCATTCTTTATGTTGTCCCTTTTCGTTTTACCACACGCGCTTCTCAAGAATCTCATACCCAAGGCATTCATTTTTCTATCGTGCTTTTTTTTGACATACCGATGTCTCACTTCCATACAGCACTGACGGAACAAACAAGACGCCATTATAGATTGCTCGTTTCGCAGCTAGGCTCATGCCTTCGTTTCTTATTATCGTCCACATACTTCCAATCACATTCCTTCCAGCATTGACCCTTCGTCCACTCTCGCCATCTATTGTACTATTTGTAGTAAACATTCTACCCAGATATACCAGCTCGTCCACTTGCTCCAGAATTTCATATTGCAGAGTAAACACTCTGCTCTCCTTTCCACCTTCCTTTTTGGACACCACAATCTTAGTTTTGTTCACGGTTACCTTTAGGTCCATGCTCTCACAGACTGTATCAAACTTCCTTAGAGCAGTTTGTAGCTCATCCGCACTGTCACTTAATAAGACAGTGTCATCTACATATACCAGAAGTCGTACATTTACGTCACCAACCATTACACCATTTGCATCGGTACATGCTTGTCTAACACATTCATCCACGTACACATTGAACAACCACGGTGACATCCCACGGCCTTGTCGCACTCCTTGCTCAATATTAAAGTATTCACTCATACCTCCATTCACCCTAACACATGCCCAACTACCGTTGTATACTGCCTTTATTCCGTTTATTAGACCTTCATTTACGCTATATTCATTTAATATTTCTCCCTATTCAATCTGTCGTATGCTTTCTCCAGATATACAAACGTACAGTACAGCTTCCTTTTTACACTTAAACACTTTTAGATCACGTGCTGGTGAGCCACCATCTGATCGACAAATCCTCTCCCTGGCATGAAGCCAACTGCACATCCCATATCTTACTTTGTGTAGTTTCTCGTACTCTGTCAATCAGTATCCTTTCAAATACTTTACCAGGCACGATGAGGAAACTTATTCCTCTGTAGTTCTTGCAATCACTTTATACCTCCATACTTTAGCATTTCACCAGTGATTTCATCTACGCCTGCTCCCTTGCCGTTTTTCAACCTTCATACCGTTTTATCTGCCTAATTTATCCCAATACGCTTCTCAGTTTCATTCACCATTTCTTCTACATTCTCCTTAATTAACCCTCAAGTCTTACTTTTCTCACTACTATACAGCTTTCCGAAATATTCTTGCCAGTATTTGCTCACTTCGTAATCGTCCCATACTATTTCGTTGCTCATATTCATCACTCCTGTACCGTTCTGTTTTTTGGGCCACTTTTTGTATTTTAGACCCATTTACAGAAGAGTTTTTTTGTTTCCCTTAAAATCATTCTGAATTTTCTCTCCTTCCACAGCCATTACTTCCTCTTTACTTATTCTCACTGCCTCCTTCGCTTCTTTGTTTCTTAATCTGTAGACCTCATGCAATCGCTTCTTCTAAGTCTCATTTTTTGAAGCAATCATTGCCATGTACGCATCTTTTTTTTACATACTGCCTTTTTTACCGACTACAGTCGCTCTTCCACATATCCGCACGACACAAATGACAACACAGTTTTTAAAGCTTATCCATGCACGTTCAACGTCAGTGTCTTTTATGTGTTCGTTCCACACTGTTTCATTCTCATTCAACCGTTTACTCACAGCATCTAAGTATTTCATTCTCGCACCACTAGTTTGTTTACCCTCCTTCTAGACTTTCGCACTACGTTTGCTTTCCTTCTCCAGATCCACTTTTGCCCTAAACACACTCGGCACAACCAAAAAGTGGTCCGATCCACACTCTGATCCGCGCATTACTTTTGTGTCTTTCACCAGGTTTCTGAGGCGTTCATGATACATTATCAAGTCTATCATACTTTTAGATTTACCTCTTTATCATGTATACATACAAACAGGATTCTCTCCACACAGATGTTCACCATCCTCATTGACTCTTTGCTCTCCAAATTTTCCTAGAACGCGTTCAGTATGTTCTCTCTGTACACCGACCCATCCGTTCATATCCCCCACTATCATCACTCTTTCATTTGGCTTACATACGTTCAACACGTCATCTACTTCATTCCAGAAGCTCTCACGCTCTTGGCCTCTTTCTCCATTCACCGGTGCATAGCATGCAATAAGAAAAATTCTCCGAAACTCTACGTTCATTCTAACCCACATTACCGAGGAGATACCAATTCGTACTGTTTCACGCAGCTGTTCGCTCTTTCACGATCATCCCAACTCCTTTTACGCCATCTACTTCAGTCTCAACTCCTGACCATAATGCTAGACTCATAGACTGCCATCCTCCATCTCCACAGCATACTTTCCTTTGCGCTTTGTCTCCGATACATAAAGAATATCAAGATGTTTTCGTGCATCACACTCGCAATTTCAAATTCTTTACCATGCATACCTCTAACGTTCCACGTACCGACTCGCCATTCATTCCTTTCAGTCGTCAGCAACGGGGCCTGTGTGTTTCAACCTTGACCACTCCTTGTAGCCAGGTCGATCCGAGGCAACTGTATTGTTCTCTTGAACAATACCACAGCAAGCAGACCGGTTACTGGCCAATCTTGTCCCGAACAATGTGGCATTCCCTACTGACGGTATCGTCCTACTACCGGACGGTTATTTATCTACTGCCTCGACACGTAAGGAAGTAAGAAGTAGAAAGTAGTCATATATACATATACATTTTTTTCACTTACATACCCTTCAATCATAACACGTTTCAACCAGATTGCTCCCTACGGTATTCCTGGCTCCCGCGCCACTCACCAAACGCTTCAATTATTTTTAATTTAGATTTCCGAGTTATAGTTAGTTCTTTGTTATTTAATTTAATATTTATTGATGAAATCTGGTTTATTATTGTCGTGAACCGTGACAACTTACCGTTTCCATCCTCTAAATTTCACTTTTATTTAATTGAAGGGTAACAATAAATAACGATAACGGCCCTGTTAGCTCTCTCGTCATTAATTGCCAACTTTTAGGATTAATTAATTACAGTTAAGATCAAACAAAGGTAAAAGTTAGCATACATTTTGAATTTGCAGTCAAAGAAATATATAGTATAAGACAATATGCAACAAATGTTATAATTAAAATTAAAATCACATATAGTACCAAAATAAAAGTTGGATCAACCTTCAAATTTGAAAACAAAGAAAAAATATTCAAAAACTTACCACTTATATAAGGATCTGCCATGCATATTCACATTTTTTGTATTTTATATCTGGCATGGGTTTTATAGGAACCGTATCTTTCGTAGAAGTTCAAAGCCATACCAATCCTAAATATTATTTACTCGCCTTTTTTATTTAAAGTGGCATTTTACACGTTACAAAATTCTACTGTTCAGATTATTATTATTTTTGTTTATTAGTAATATTCAAACCGATAAAAATCTATTCAGTAACTTCCTACTTCTATTTAGATTAGATTGTTCCCTAACGCGACTTGCTGTTATTTATTTGAGAAAAAAAATTTATTTAATTACTTTCATTTAGAATTTCGATTACAAATTAGAGCTAATTATTTGTTTATTTTATCGTTTTATTTGCTTTTTTTATACTTTGAATTATGGATTAGATCTATTATTTGTTATTTATTTTTATCATTGAAGTTAATAAAACAGTTCTTATGACAATGCTTAGGTTTGAATGTGGTATAGAGAGGGGATCATTACAAAGATGAATCCCATCTGGTATTTTTCCTACAGTTACAGATACGTACTTATGATTGTTTTTTTAGCCCGCGCTATCGTAAGATAAAATAAGTTATTTTTATTAGTTCTCTATAATTAATTGTTGATCATTATACCTACTTATAATTATTTCGAATCTGACAACAGTTTACCGGAACCGTAGATAGTTAAACAAAGTTTAATAAGGTAACAGAATATAGACAACTTAAAGGATTAAAAAATCTACAGATTATCCCCTAAATTCTTTTTGAGCAAATATTTGAACAACATTATGCAAATTTTCAGAAAGACGATTGATAGAGATCTTTCATTTAGTATAAAACCAGTGGATTGTTACACAGGCAATTTAGTTTGAATACGTTTATAAATTAACTGTTCGTTGTTAACTAAATATTCCCATTACCGAAAAACGATACAAAAAGAAACTGGCAAAAACCAAATAAAAAGAAATTAGAAAAGCGATAAATATTAATAACAACATATTAAAAGATGAGCAGTTCACAAATGTTTGACGTTTCCAAGAAAAAGTAATCATCCTGAACTTTTGAAAAAGTATATAACGATTCTGTTAGCTCTAAGATTTCGTGCCGTGCGGTTTAACAAACTTGATTTTCTTTGATATCAAAACCTTTGCTGCAAAACATAATAGGAAGATGAAACCATTTAAGTTCTTAATTAATGTTTGTTTATTTGATAATTTAAGTACTGTATAAGTACGTACAAAAACATTGCAATAGTAAATTTTACAAAAATCAATACGTACCTATTCACGTCAACGAAGATTACCGTTAAATACGTTAGCAAAGAAAATGCTTTCACTCTAATGGCTTCTATAATTCGGGTTTGAAAAAAAATGCAAGTTTCCGGAGTAGCTAGTTAAAAAGTTAAAACAATTCTTTCATCTTATTCGAATAATATTCGAACTAGTTAAAAGTATTTTTAATGCAATTTTGGCGCTTACGTTTTCTTTTTTTTTGTAGATTCTTACAACGGAGTAGCTTTAGAATTAATTTTATAAAACTCGATAAATTCAAATGAATTTAATTTAGATAATGCCGTTTCGCATTGCTACTTCAGGAATTTGTTAGAACGTTCTAATGAAGCAATTAATTTTTCATTTATACGTTTTAAATATACTCTGATTGCTTAATGTTAAAAAAAGAGCTTAATCATCTCTGTAAAATCTAATTTTATTTTGGGCCATCCGACCAATTTAATTATATGCTAGCGATTTAGGTACAAATTTGTTTGATGGAAATGAACATAATGCTTACGTTGTCACTTATTACTTTGTTAACACACTGTCAGAAAACCGTTTCATTTGTGTTTAATGCATATACAGTGAAAACAATCATGTAATTTAATGCTGTTTTGTCCACGACTATAGTATAATATGGTCGTTATATGCATCGGCAGACAATACTAATATACCAATGTTCACGAATCAGAGCAGTTGCTTCATAGCTAACTTTGTTTCATTACCACCTCAAGAACCCACCTATTGTGCAGAGGATGCAAATAGAACTGATTTAGGTTGCCAATTCTGTCCGGTATTGTCAAGCATTTCTGACATTACATTTGACATCACACATATTTTCTGCTATTTTTTAGTGTGTCAATACTAATATAATAAATAATAAACGTAACCCCTGAAGTTGAGATTTGACAGTTGTCAAACTGTTATTTTTCACAATCTAACATCGGCGCCCGCTGATAGTATTAATATTAGTACGCAACTGCTCTAACTCGTGCAAATTACTTTAGCATACATTACATACTAATTTTCATTAATCACTCTGTTATTGTCTTTAGCAGCGGGATTAATAAAAATAAATCACTGTTATTTTATATATTGCCATGGTATCCGTCAAATACATTCAATCAAGAGTGTCGGTTTCTAAAGAGAATTAATCTCTTTCTCTCTTAAACGTTCACACATTTGCAAATAATACTAACATTTGAATAAAATCGAAGCGACTTGGCGATGCACGTTTATTTGTTACCATGTAAACGTCGATGTAACAGTCATGCATCATTTTCTGTAATTTTTAGTTACATTTAGTTCATTCGCAAATCTATACTAAATACTAAAAAAACTAAAGTAAAATGGATATTCCGTTTACTTCTAAAGAGCAGTTAACATTAACATGTTCGGCATGCAGCTGAAATAACATCCCTCGTCGACTTATTACCAAGTAAGTCTAAAAAACTTTACTTGAGAGCATACAAGACGTTTTGTAAATGCAAAGTGGACAAAAAAGTGGAAAAATGTCAATAAATACAATTTCCTTATAATTTATGATTAATGTTATAAATGTTAATACCTCTTGAACTGGTGTGTTTTTGCCGACAACTAGTATAATTACCATTTTATTAAACAACTGAAAACAAATCATTTATATTTTCATCACATTTGACAGATCAACGTGTTCGTGTTAATTTTAAATGAAATAAGTATTTGAATTAAACTAAAAATATTTGTAATCGTGGACAAAGCATAGTATACAACTCGCATATGCGCGTATAATATACTATTATGGAGTAGTAATTAATACTGCGTTAAGTAGATGGAAATTGGTCACTTCCTGCTCATCCTCAGAATTTTATTAAAAAAATAGCTATCTCTATCTAACATATAGGATATAGGTATCTGTCTCAAGCTAATTCACTTTTGGAATTATCACGTATGTACAATTCGAAAAAACAATATTTGTTAAAATGTTATGGCTTCCAGTAGGCCACTGTGAATTTAATCCAATTGAATTGATATGGGCTTATGTCAAAAATAGAGTGGCAATCGAAACACAACGTTCAAAATAAAGGACGTTTTGGAACTTTGCAAGTTAACATTACAAACTGTGCCAAATATCGTTTGGAGTAATTGTGTCGATCATGCCAAGAAAGTCGAAGATATGTACAGAGAAAAGGAAAATTTAGTAGACGTTGGCATAGAACCGTTAGTTATAAATTTAGGCGACAAGAATGATGATGATGATACCGATTTTCAGGATATTGAAGACGATGGCAAAGAAGATAGCGATTTTTGCATATAAAAGTATATATTATGTAACATGAAAAAAATACTTTTCGTGATCTCGAAATTTCGCATATTATTGCAAATTTAATATTAAGTTCCTATTTAACATGCACGCAATAATACTAGAAATCATTTTGCCGCACTATATAAATTGCGATTTCTCACTAAAGACGACACAAGGTCGCGCGTTGAATTTTCTTCCTCTGCACTTCTATGTACAGTTAGACGTTATCCTTGTTCAACGAAATATTTAATTCTATTCCTTGGTTAGCAAATTATAAATTAAGAAAAGTTGATATTTCCGTATCATGTTTTATGACCATCCGTATTACATGGTTTTTAAATAATAGAAAGTGTAATTTGACATATACCCAAAAATTAAGACAATCCATTAGTGTTTTAATTATTAATTCATAAAGATTGGTCTTGCGCGAAGAGTGACAAAAAATGGTATTTTCTCGAATATATTTCGCTCTAGTACTTAGCTAAATGTAACGTTTACATTCATACATACATAGTTGTTTGATTAAAATCGAAAATCGGCTTCTTAGTTTTCGAAATAGAAACGTTTAGTCAGGCGACTAAACTTTTTACTTTGAGAGCGGGCACGTCAAATTATGCTAAACACTGAATCGGACAAAAAATTTACTAAATTCAAATAAATGACTTTTTATGCCTGAGTCTTGTTGCGTTAGTAAAAAGTATACGTATAAGATAAAGACCGAACATCTTACGTACAGTAGTACTATGTTAAGAAGAGATAAAATATTTAATTAGACAATGCTAATTTCGATGGTTAAGGTAAATGACGCAGCTGTAGATTGAAACGTTAGTTTTGAGTTTTACCAGAAAACCCCACTAATATTGCGTGCAAAGCTATTTTATAGAGGATTAAGACAAACCTGAATTGCGGCCTGCGCTGTGACGACCACTAATTCGGCGGACAAATTTCGGTCCTCAAAATATTATTTACTGTGGTGCAAAAAGCGGCCTGAGGACCCAGCGGACTATAATGAAACGTCAAACATTGAAAACCAAAACTATGAGGTTATTTAAAAATATTTACAATGCAATGATTACAATTAGTCATGTCTATTCCAGGTGGTATAATTCCTCAATTTCATTGATCTAATTTTTGGAAATATCTCAGTTATTGCGTTTAAAACTAATTAAACCAAAACATTAACTTGTTATGCCTGCTTTTGTACTCGTATTCATGGTAACGTACCAATACCTACTACCATAAATGAGAAATGTGTTCTTTTGAAAACAATGTACGTTATAATTCATTTTAAATAGTCTTTATATTAATAATGTACAAAATTTTGTATGCATTGCGGGCATAACTGGTTTTATGGTCCTACGGCACTTTCAAAGCCGAAATAGCATCTCAGATCATAAAAACCTCATTATGTCCTTAATACGTAAATAACTTTAACACATAATAGGTTATGCCAAACGTCACATTGTTTGCAAGATATCAATTTCGACCTCGTTGAGTAGATATCAATGAAATACACATCTGCAATCTATAGTTTGGAACGTTTCTCTAATGAAACTGGTGTATAGAAAGGTCTTAAACATCAAAAGTTCAAAATTTTGTAAAACTATAAAATTTTGTTCTGGCTCATTGCCCACTTTTCCAATAAAATTGGTATATAAAGACATTACTAGTCCCAAAATATCACTAACATGGTAAATCCATACAATTTTGTTCTTGTCCACTGACCAAATAAGTTTGATCGTTTTGAAAGTGGTATATAAACAGAGATTTGGACATTACATACATAGAATACCAAAACTGTGAAATTATAACATTTGGTTCTTTCCCACCTAGAAAATCTTACTACGTGCCAATGATATTTGTGTGTAAATATACATTTTCGACTAATTATCAAAGATGACCAACATCCATAAAATGATTTCTTGTCCACGGAACAAATAGTTTTTACCGTTTTTCGAATGAAATTTGCTCATGCATAGAGATTTTGGGCGTTACGGACTCCAAACAACAACCAACACTATGAAACTATAAAATTTTATTCTTCTTGCCCATCGAGAAAATAGTTTTAACCGTTTTGCCAATAAAATTGGTGTATCAAGTTTTGAGTAAATTTTGGGTATTACAAACCCCAAGCAATGGGCAAGACAGTGAAACTATAAAATTTGGTTATTGCCCATTAAAAAATGGTTTTGACCGTTTCCCCAGTGAAATTTGTGCGTAAATGAAAGTGTTTGGCAATACACTCCTCGAACGATGGCCAAGACTGAAAATAAAATCTAGTCCTTAACCCACCAAGCAAATAGTTTTACCGTTCTGTCAATGAAATTGGTGTATAATTAAAATTTTTGGACATTGCTGGTCCTAAAGGATAACCAACATGATGTATACATATTTATTCATCGTGCCACTTGCGTAGTCAGTACGCAAAACCAACATGCTAAAACATTTTGTTCGCAAAGAATTTAACATAAATTTGCAATGTGGCGCACAACTTTTCAGCCCAAATTGTGGCACTGAACTATATCGCATCATTTGTACCATGCATGTGTAAAGTTTGATGCAGATCGATTGTCGAAATTAGACGTTGTTAACGTTTTACACGTCACAATAGGTCTTCAGTATATGATCTAAGGGGGGGGCATCGGTTTATAAAATAATTTTAATGGCCATGGATACAGCTTCATAGTAAACGCTATCTGTAGTAGACGTTTAAGGAGTAGTTCAATTTGCTACAAATTAACACACAAATTGGAAAATAATTCACCTTTTTTTCCGTAATGGCAGACACAAGCGGACGGACGTACGGACGAGACGAACGGACTGTCGGACGGACGTGCTGGTTCATAAATCTAAGCTTCCCATAATCTAATATGAGCACAGCAGAATATAACATCCTAAAATTATCAAACAAATTACGAGGAAATGCATTTTATAAAGTGATTGTTTTTACACAAACAAAATAAATTAGAACATAACCATACAAGGCAACCACCACATTAATAATTTTAAAAGTCAGCACGTACATTTTGTATATAAGTTAGTACTTTATTTTAATAAAACAGACTTAAATTTATAAGTTTTTCAATTAGTACTTGTTTTATAAATTTGACAGTTGAACCTGGCGTACTAAACGCCCTAAACCTCTTTAACCCTTCATTCGCAAACTAAGAAGTACTTACCTATTCTGTTCACCAGTGTGCTATTTTAACAAAGAATAGTTGATATTTTTACATCTCCTTTAGTGTTAGGTATGTTGATTGCTTTCTGCAACTCGGATCGTAAAAAATAGTGTCAGGCAAACATGTGCAGTACAGTATCTTGAGGTGTAATAAAATTTCAGATTCCTAGTTTAAAATTTGAACTTAGAAATCAATATCTTCCAATATTTTTTTAACTTCCATTCATCTAAAAATTAATTTGTTTGTTATAAAATTTGTATGTGTGACAGTACGTGATCATACAATTGATATCTTTTACGTAATGCAAAATACTCTGCATCTCGATTACTTGCGGGGACACAGAATTTGGTATAAACATTATTTCGCGTAGAAACTGTTATGCACTGAAGCGAATAGTTTCAACCACATTACATTGCCTTACAGGAAATTATTACATTATTGTTAAGTTGGGGTGTAATTATGGACAGTATTTTACACTTTCCTTCATCATTAACAACGATCCCAACCGTTCATATTTCAAAAGCATGATATCAAGCCTTAATACAGTAATCAGCACCATCGATCGTTTGCCATTTAAATCGCATTATCCGATGATTATCTATCGTTTATCGTCCGTAAATTACTCGTTGAGGTAAGATAAAAGTTGTACGGACAATCGCATAAACATATTACAATATCTATCGTAATAGTTTGAACATTAGTCGTTAGGGTTACGTAAAATGTCACGTTATGAACCTAGACAAGTTAATAACTGATCTCGGAACGTAACATTTCATTCAGTTTTGTAACATTTTTCAAGAAAGTCGAAATTACGTTGTATGTTACTTCGAAGCTATATCAATAAACATGTCTTGTATCCGGTTTGAAGTTACGTACGATGGAATAATAAATTCCTGCTGGTATTAGTACTATTGGTTCCAAAGGGCGGAAACGATCACTGTCCTCCGAGAAATAATGTGCATTGTTACAGTTGAAAATGTATAATATTAATTTATTTAGTAACCTATAAACTAATTAACCATATTTACCAATTATGCTATATATATTTCATATCAAAATAAGGGAGGGTTTGTTTGAGTTTTAATGAAATTCTGTCTTCGATATTTAGACCGTCTTTGACTGACTGTGACAGTAAGATCGTGGTTTTATAAGCTTTCAGTTATAGTTACATTTATCTGAAAGAGCAAGCAGTATTTCTTAATCTATTTTATTACTATTACACCCGATGCGGAGATTTAAACAACCATGCAATGTGCTATGCAAACAAGCGTTCATTTCTTCTAGCTTTAAATATTCTAGAGATTCTACCAATATGTATCAACCACCTACATGCTTAAAAAAGTTAACACAAGACTCGTACTATAAATATAAAGTAGAACTACGGATGTCAAATAAGAAAATATATATCTAATTTGCAATCTATAGTATCAATATTGTGCCTTTGGTATGCACGGTGTACAAATCTGAGCGTTGTTGTGAAAAAATACAATTATAAACAGTTCTTGCATATTAAAAATAACAAAATAAAACTAAACACTAAAAATTATTTTATTTATTTATTTTTGGAAAAAATAAATAATGGAATATATTCTACATGAATTTGAGCGACTTAACTCATATCTTGGGACCCCCTTTATAACGCCCACCCCCAATTTAAGCTTGTAATAATTCTTCTTAACTCTCAATGTGTACGTCTTGGCAACCATCGAGAATAAAACAGAATTGTAATTACGCATTACTGCTTTAACATAAACCCCTAAACCTAATTACTCTTTTTTACTGCATAAGTTCGTTATCCGCAAGTGTATCGCATTTGGAATTGCGATTTCTCAGTAAAAACGACACAAGGTCGCGCGTTGAATTTTCTTCCCCTGTGCCTCTACGTACAGTTAGACGTTATCCTTGTTCAATGAAATATTTAATTCTATCCCTTGGTTAGCAAATATATAAATTAAGGAAAAGTTGATCTTTCCGTACCTATTGGTTTTAATGTACAGCATCCTGTATTACACGGTTTTTAAATAATAGAAAGTGTAATTTGGCACATACCCAAAAATGAAGACAATCCATTAATTAGTGTTTTAATTATTAATTCATAAAGATTGGTCTTGGACGAAGAGTGATAAAAAATAGTGTTTTCTCGAATATATTTCGCTCTAGTACTTAGCTAAATGTAACGTTTACATACACAGAAATAAATATCGATTAGGAAGCAAGTTGTTTGATTAAAATTGGATTCTTAGTTTTCGAAATAGAAACGTTTAGTCAGGTGACTAAACTTTTTAGTTTGAGAGCGGGCACGTCAAATTATGCTAAACACTGAATCGGACAAAAAATTTACTAAATTCAAATAAATGACTTTCTTATGCCTGAGTCTTGTTGCGTTAGTAAAAAGTATACGTATAAGATAAAGACCGAACATCTTACGTACAGTAGTACTATGTTAAGAAGAGATAAAATATTTAATTAGACAATGATAATTTTTACGGTTAAGGTAAATGACGCAGCTGTAAATTGAAACGTTAGTTTTGAGTTTTACCAGAAAACTATATGTCTAATTTGCAATCTATAGTATCAATATTGTGCCTTTGGTATACACGGTGTACAAATCTGAGCGTTGTTGTGAAAAAATACAATTATAAACAGTTACTTGCATATTAAATAATAAACAGATGTAATAAAACTAAAACTAATTCAATTATTTATATTTCTATTAAATTATTTTGGAAAAATAAATTATGGAATTTATTCAAATACAATGAATTTGACGACTTATTCATTTATTCTTGGGACCCCTTTATAACGTAGCTCCACCCCAATTTAAGCTTGTAATAATTATTCTTAACTCTCAATGTGTACGCCTTGGCAATCATCGAGTATAAAACAGAATTGTAATTACTGCTTTACCATAAACCCCTAATTACTCTTTTTTACTGCAGTTCGTTATCCGCAAGAGTGTATCACTTCTGGAAAATATTAACACTACAACTGTAACAATCCAATCACGTTAACTGGCCATTTAGAGTATCTTTATAACTTTTCATAAAATTCGTTAGTCATATATGCTATGTTTTACCGGCGCTCGCTAATATTTCCACAAAATAATATTAAAATTTAAAATATGTACTAGCAATGCTTTGAAATAAGTTTAAAGTTTGAGAAAAAGTAACGGAATTAAAAGTCAATTAGATTATTGAGTAGACCATGTAAATATTAGAACTATCTTTACTCATGACTTCATCAAAAACAAAATTACGTAAATTTAATAAACATTCGCAAGCCTCCCTTACTTGAATTCTCCTTCGACGCCACCTCCAGCTCGTTTCCTACCTAATAAAGGCGCAAGCTTGCACATTCCGTCCTGCATATTTTTGAATTATTGAGAATTATAACTTATCCTGATTTATTTCTGTTTACCTATTGAAGACAAGATTTTAAGAACACGTTTTCAATTCTGTCTGTAAACGAACTGCCTTACAGTTATAGGTCGAAACTAGTAACTGAATAGAAGACTCATAATTTTATACTACACTGATCCCAGTATAATAGAGACTCTCTACCTCAATCAATATCATGTTGTTCCACTATAAACTATTCTGGTGTAATAGTTTCAACAGTTTTCGGATCCGATGGGATTCTATTCGGTTAAATCTCTGATAACGTCTAACCCCCTCCCTTCCCCCAAAGGATTGAACCGTTTAAAACCCACCTTTCCAATTTATCTCTTCACGAACCTCTATGAACACCACCTACATTACGTTTACTGTCATGGGTTTTGGACCCACTAAGGACACCAGGTTAATTATCTTCCAGTTACCAAAACATACCTAAATTATTTTTAATCAGAATTATAGATATAAAACTGTAATTATTTTACTGGCGTTGTGAAATCTCTTGCTTCCGATCGGCAATCCCGTTCAGCATACACCATACCTCCCACTTACCAAAATAACTGCCTGCTATTTCTTTGATTATGCATTAATTAAAACTAAAATTTATTATGAATTCCTGCATTCTTTTGGATGATTACGAATTATTCCTTTCCAATTTATCCCTTCACGAACGTCTATGAACTCCATCTACATTACTTTAAATGTCATCGGTTTTAGACCCACTGAAGACACCAGGTTAATTAACTTCCAGTTACCAAAACATACCTTTAATCATTTTTAATCTGATCAGAATTATAGATATAAAACTGTAATTATTTTATTTTCTTTGTGAAATCTCTTGCTTCCGATCGGAAATCCCGTTCAGCATACACCATACCTCCCACTTACCAAAATAACTGCCCGCCATTTCATTGATCATGCATTAATTAAAACTAAAATTTACTATGTGTTCCTGCATTCTTTTGAATGGTTACGAATTATTCCTTTACAATGTGTCCCTTCACGAACCTCTATGAACACCATCTACATTACTTTAAATGTCATCGGTTTTAGACCCACTGAAGACACCAGGTTAATTAACTTCCAGTTACCAAAACATACCTAAATCATTTTTAATCCGATCAGAATTATAGATATAAAATTGTAATTATTTTATTTGCTTTGTGAAATCTCTTGCTTCCGATCGTCAAAACCCGTTCAGCATACACCACACCCCCACTTACCAAATACATAATTCATTCATTATGCATTAATTAAAACTAAAATTTACTATGCGTTCCTGCATTCTTTTTAATGATTACGAATTATTCCTGTGTACTTGGTAACATTGTTTGAAATACCCATTTTTTTGTTAAAAACCCCAGACGGGTAGTGCATTTTTATTGGATTTTATGGGTTTTCTTAAAGTTTTTCAAAGATTAAGTATAACAGTTAAAGATAAATAAAAAATTAATAGTTGTTTAAAAAGTTAATTATACAAGTGCAACTTAATGACGACCATTCTTATAATTACAAACCAACGTTTGCAATCCTTACTATCATTCAGAAATTAAACCTTGTGTGAAGTAGACCTAGAATCTAAGAATTGTCAATTAAGATACAGTACATTTATTGCAGGATAATTCATAAAATATTCTTAGATATGGTTATGGTCAATTCAAACTTAGTGACCATCCCCAAGGACAAATTCACCGCATGATAACAAACCTAACGGTTCAAGTAGCACTAAAAGTTTACTTTTAGTGTTACTTACACCGTTTGGTTTATTTCATTTAACTATTAATTTGTCCTCAAGGACAAATTATTATCAAAGTATTGTATCATGTCAATTAGATTTGACTTGTTTATAAAATTATAATACGAGGGTCGTTCACTAAGTCCTTAAAAAATAAATTCTATTCCAAGCGTTTCTACAACTTTTTTAAGCCGTCCAAGAAGTAGAATAGCAGAATAGGCACCTGTTTGGCCGATGACCTCGTTTGACGTCAACCATTATCCCAGGAGCCATTTTTTAAATCTGAAATTAAAAAAGTCACTGGGTGCCAAATCTGGTGAATATAGTTGATGCAATCATTATAAAATTTTGGCCATCGTAACTCTACAGGTATGCACCCGTGCATTGTCTTGATGGAAGATGATTTTTTTCAAATGATGACATTTCTTCTTGATTTCTTGCTCAACGTGTGCAATAATGACGCATACTATACTACAATTATTGCTTGTGATTTCTACAAGTAATCGGTATAGATGACGCCGTGAATTACCTTGCAGGCGGATTTCACCGTCTTTGCCTTCTTTGAGCCCACTCGCCTTAAAAAGCCACTCTTTAGATTGTTGTTTTCCTCAGGAATGTAGTGGTGTATCCATGTTTTGTCCATAGTTAAGTATCGACGTAGAAACTTGTCACTATTATTCTTTCCGAAGCTTACAATTAGAAACAATTTCGCAATTACTCAAATTACTTTTTCTAGCGGTCCATGCAAATTTCGTATATGTGCTCGTATATAATAGAAAACCAAAACGGTACACAAAGTCGTCAATTGTAATTATTGATCACCTATTTTCACATACGAGTACACGATTGATATCACATTAAATCATCTTTCTATTGATAACATTTACACTTGCAGTTAGGCGAATTATGTTCACAAAATTAAAAAATTACATAATTATTATTACAATGGAAGACTCACTATTACTAAGTACTGGGTTAGTCATCTGATTTCACCTATTTTTAATAGGATGCTATGGAAAGAAAATGTTATTCACAGTTCTGAGGACACATGTCTATGCGTCAGTATTTGGAATTTATTAGTAATGGACAAATTTCCAATTAATCAACGTATTTTTGTCGTAAAAGAGTTATACGAAGTGAGCCAGTAGGCGCAAAGAAATTTTCGACTGGAGTTTAATGTGGAAATACACGGAAGAATTACAACACGACAAATCGTAATGCGAGGGGTCAGAGATTTTGAGAAGAGAGGAAACGTTGCATTTTTAGTGGAGGTATACGTACAGTCAGAACACCTGAAAACGTACAACGGGTAAGAGAAGTCCAAAACGATCTGCATCAAGACAGTCACTTGCTTTGCACATTTGTAACTGAACTTTGCAAAGAATTTTGCATTTCGCATTGCATTATTATCCATTCAAATTCAAGTCGTCCACAGGTTAAAAGATGCAGAGTTGTGTTGATTTCTGTAAACAGTTTTTGAAAGTATTACAAAATGATGAAAACCAATTAAATTTATTGATAAGGTCAGATGAAGCTCACTTCCATTTGAACGGGTATGTCAATATACAAAATTATTGTTACTGCTCTGACGTAAATCCACAAGAACTTCATGAAGGACCTTATCATGATCAAAAGTCACTGTATGGTGTGGTGTTTCAGCGTTTGTACAGTAGGATCATATTTTTCAAAGAAAATAATGAGGCTGCAACAGTAAACTCCAAACGTTACAATTCACATGTTAGAGACATTAGGTTTCAACAAGATGGTGCCACAATACATACGACACGGCAAACTCGAATGGTATTGCAAGAACTGCTTCCCAGTCGTTTGATATTAAGATTCGGTGACATTACAAGGCCCGTTAATTCTCCCGATTTAACGGCTTCTAATTATTTCCTGTGGGGACATCGGAAAAAAAAGTTTACGGGAGACGCATCCGCACAGTCCAAAAACTAAAAATTCGGATTGAGGAAAAAATGAATAATATTGGAGCAGAAAGATTGAAACCAGTTATGCAAAATTATAGGCATAGATTACAAATATGTATCGAGAATTAAGGTGACCATTGAAACATATAATTTTTACAAATAAACTGCACATACAAAAATTGTTATTTACGAAAAATTTCTGTCAATAAATTATTTTTTAGTCTGATTGGATATTTTTGAAAATGGGTGTTACCAGATGCCTAACCCAGGATAAGTTTACAAGTAGAAACTAATTTTTCTAATTACTTAGGGCGTTCTTCTTAGTTCACCACCCGTGGACAGAAAAACTGAATACACACTTACATTCTAACCCAAATGATGTGTATTAGAACAACAAATGTATGTGATTTCATGAGCAGTATTACTATAAGTGCTATCACTTTTTTGAAACATTTTACCGACTATATGAGGAATGTACAGTATTTAATGTACCTACCATAGAAAACAACATTAGTTTGCAATATAATCCCATTGAACGTGAAGACATTTATTCCAGCTATGTTCAAGCATAGCAACACCTTCCTTGAAAAACTCTTGATCACAGAAGAAGTCCTGAATTGCTGCCATAACTGCGTCATCGCTCTCAAATTTTGTTCCCCGAAGACTCTCTTTTAGCTTTGGAAATAAATAAAAACCACTGGGAACTAAGTCAGGGGAGTAGGTGGATGCTCCATAATTTCAAATTGCATTCATAGAAATAATGCGTTGTTTTAATGAAACAGAATTCCGCGTGACAGTTTTCCTTTTCTTTTTTCTTTAACGCAATAACGAAGTTTTCTAACCAATGCTGCATAATATTCACCAGTGATTGTGTGGCCACGTTCAAAAAAATCTACCAGTAAACTTCTATCGGCATCCCAAAAAAACTGTAGACATTATCTTGCCCGCTGAAGAGTGTGTACACAAAAATTGCGTGGAGGACGCCACTCCATACTTTGTTGTTTGCACTTGGGATCGAACTGATGAACCCAAGTTTCATCAACCGTAACATAGCGATCGAGGAAACATTTAGGATTACGGTTAAACAAGGCTAAATTGGCTATTGAAGAAGTTACTCTCAAACGCTTTTGTTCGGGCGTCAACATTCGGGGTACCCATCTTGTTGACACCTTATGAATAGTCATTTATTATGGTTCCAATCGTACCATTCCTCTACACGTCTTGTTGTCAATCTACGATCTTCTCTAATTATGTCATTCACAAGATCAATGTTTTCTTGAGTACACGCAGAATGCGGTCGACCAGCACCTTTTGCATGTTCGCAGGTTGTTCTGCCACATTTGAACACTCGAGACCAATTTTTTACTACTTGATAAAAGGAGCAGAATCTCTAAGCACACCAACCAATCTTCGTGCAACCACTACTTTCAGCTTGTACAACTTTGACACTATTAAAGCTCGACTAACCAAATTTGCGATATGTCAATAAAATAACAAAAAAATTGCGGTTACTGGGGGCAACATATTTCAAGCCATCTATGCTAGGGTCAACAAATACTGCACATCTCGTACCTATCCAATAAATCGATTTTTAGAAAGAGCGTTTAAACATAGCTTAGTTCTAATCAGGTTTTAGCTTCATTTAAAGAGAGCTTTACTAAGAGTACTGTCAATTCACTGTTCAAAATTTGAGCCTGAGAAATGCGGAGTTAAATTCATACTCTATTATTAAATCCTATATTTGAGAGCTGCACATCGGTTCTATTTCTTTATGCGTCAACTTTTGAAATGGAATTGTATTGATTGTAAATTATAACAATAAATACTATAATAATATTTGATAGTAAAAGCTTCGAAAGTAGAGTTTTAGTTGATCTGGCGCCAATTTCCATTAGTTCTAAGACTATCAAGACTGAACCGCATTTAAAAGTAACGCTCATTGTAGAACTTTCGGTTTTAACGAAAACTATACTTTACGAATCAATTAAAGAATTCCATACTCATATTTGGGATATATTATTAATAATTACAAAATTTTTGTCTTTTCCAAATGAATTTTAAGATAAATATGCTGACACATATATGTGTCGGCTATATAAATTAGATAGCCATTATCAAAGCATAAAACCTAAAGAGAATTAGAACATATAGTTTACCTAATTAATTGACAAATCTGTTTACTTACGTCAAATTATGAAACAAATTAAAAATTTAAAATTATACAAACTAAACTAAAAACAATTAAAGTTATGTTTACAAAAATATATATAATTAATAATTAACCTCTGTATAAGATGAACAAATAACATGTAATTAACTGTTAAGAAACAAAATCAAACGAATGAACATTATAAGGTCAAACAAATAATATGTCTAACATCTTAGTATGAGAAGAGGACATTCAGTAATAACTTCATTTAAACAGACAAAGTTTGGATTATTGTAGTGTCTGTGGATTTCTAGTAATTCATAATTTAATAAATCATTATAATTATTGTTTTTGTGTAAAATTTCTACATCGTTGTTTAAAATAAAATTATGTCCACTGTTAAGAATGTGGGCAGCAAAGCTTGACTTTACATTGTGAATTTGGTTATTTTTTATGTCTCTAAAATGTTCATTAGTTCTAATTTTAACACTACGATTAGTCTTTCCTATGTACACCCCTTTACAGGTATGACAATTAAGTTTGTAAATTCCAGAATTATCTAAATAATTTATTTTTTCTTTGTGGTGTCCGAAAATTGTATTTAAGTTGTTGAGAGGTTTACAAGCAACATTGAATACATGTTTATTAAAAATATTACGGATATAATCAGAGATATTACCTATATATATATATATATATATATATAATATATATATATATATATATATATATATATATATATATATATACTATATATATATATATATATATATATATATATATATGTATCTATGATATATATTTATCTTTGTCAATGATAGGTAATAAGCTAATATAATTAAGCCAATATATTTTATGTTTTTTCTTTTTAATGATTTTGTTAACAGTGGACATAGAAAAACAGTTATTAAAAGCAATGTGTTTAATAATGTTCACTTCCTTCTTGTACTTATCAGAATTCATCTTATAAACAGTTGAATTAATTAATTATATATATTTTTGTAAACATAACTTTAATTGTTTTTAGTCTAGTTTGTATAATTTTAACTTTTTAATTTGTTTCATAATTTGACCTAAGTAAACAGATTTGTCGATTAATTAAGTAAACTATATGTTCTAATTCTTGTTAGGTTTTATGCTTTGATAATGGCTATCTAATTTATATAGCCAAAACAGTATATATATATATATATATATATATATATATATATATATATATATATATATATATATCCTGTCCAAGATAAGGATGCCCACTATGGAGATCTCGAAACGGTAAGAGATGGAAGGTCGGTTAAATGGAACAAAAGTTACGCATTTGAGAGGATGTATTTATGATCTTTGTAGAACTCGAATATCTCTTTTAGTTTTTGAGATACTTGCAAAAAATTTAATTTTCTGATTTTCGTTTTTATTTTTTCTGACCTTATTTGAAGAGCTACCAAGAAAGAAGAGCACATTTTCATTGCCACTTTTCTAGTCTACTTACTATTCAATTTTGATACAACGTTTCGTTTGTTAGCAACCATCATCAACTTTATTTTTTAAATACACGAAAAATTATTTTTGCCATATTTAAATGCTCTCCTTGATTCTGAATTCAACGATATATAACACTTTATATTTTTGATACGTTTCGGATGAGAAAATGCATATTCAATGTAAAACATCGAAAACGTACAGTTAAAACTAATACTAGAAACATTAGAAAACCGTAAAATTATTATAAGATTATGTTTTGTAATTTTAAATGATAGACAAATAAAAAACAAATTTATTTTAAAGGTTAATAAACTCACAAAAGATGTTCAAAAAGATTCCCGTTATTCTCTAAACATAAATCATCTAACTGTAGCATCTAAACATTTGAGAAGTAATACTAGAAAACGCTTCGAGAACTAATCTTTGTAAAATTTCTTCGTTTTCAATATCGTTTCCATAAATGTAATTTTTAATGTATCCCCAAAGAAAAAAATCCAAAGGTGTTATATCTGGAGAACTGGCTGGCCACAGTACATTTGAATGAGTGCCAATACATCTTTCTGGAAATCAAACTGACAGGTATTATCTGACAACTCTGGAATTATGTGCTGGTGCACCGTTCTGCATAAACCAACAACCTTCAACTTCTTGGAAAGGCAAATCATTCAAAGCTATCTCTAATTCATTTTGGAGTAAAATTTGGTAACCTTCAGAATTTAAGGACTCGTGGTAAATGAAAGGACCTATAATTCGAGTACCTAATATAGCATATATATGCTGGTGTTTGGCCGCTTTGTACAGAAGTGGATTTACTCTTGACCAATAATGAGCATTTCTACGATTAAAAAATCCATTATTATTAACCATACTTTCATCGGACCATATTATTTAATTCGGAAAATATTCATTGTCTTGAGATTGACGTGTATACCATTCGCAAAATATTCTACGTCTTTCTGGGTAACCTGGTCGAAGTCCTTGGCAAATCCTAAATTTATATGGATGAACTTTCTCCTTCTTTAGAACATAATGAGCTGTGGAATGGGCTATGCCAGTTGCCTCTTCAATTTTCCTAGTAGAAACCTCTTTCCGTTACAGCTAATAAAACAGTATTGGCTTTTTCTTCAATGCAAGGTTTTTTGCGAGATTTTGCAGGTTTTTTGAAAGCACCATATTCTTTTAGATTAACTGCTAATGTGCGAAAAGTTCTTTTGTGAGGTTGACGCCTTTCTGGATATTTGTTTAAATACATTATTTCGGTTTCAGAACAATTACGTTGACACAAAATGTAACACGTCAGTGTATCGAATTTTTCATTATTTGCAAAATGAACCATATTGTTTTTAGGTAAACACAAAATGTGATTAACTCAAAGACCACCAAACAAACGTAATACGGACAACAATCAATTATGACAGGTAGGTAAACAAAATGCAATAGCCAACTTGATTTTACTCAAATGACAGTACGACGTGAAGAACTATTTTAAGCTGTTTAATTAATAGTATTTTCACTAAATCATCTACTTAATATGAATTTTTATCACGAAACGATATCAAAATGTAAATTGAGTGATATTATTGTTGAATTCAGAATCAAGAAGAATTTAAATATGGCAGACAATAATTTTTCGTGTATTTAAAATAAAGTTGATGATGGTTCTAACAAACTGTAAACGTTGTAATCAAAAATTGACATAATCAGCATTAAGTAGATAATTTAAGTGGCAACTGATTCAAAATCTTTCACTTCATTCATGATAGCTCTTCAAATAAGTGTCAGAAAAATTAAAACATGAAAATCAGATCAAATTCAATTTTTTTCAAATATCTCAAAATAATCGTAAAAGACGATAAATATCATTCCTAATGTTATGAAACTCCATCTCATTGTCGATAAGGAATATGTAATATATAATTATATCATATATATTATATATATATATATGATATATATATTTTAGAGTTGATTTTATGTCGATTTAACGAAATTACCTTAATACAAAATACTTCCTTAAGAGAGCTGAGCTCTTGGAAGATGGCGCCTAACATGGATTTTAATTCATAATATCTAAAAGTGTGTTTCCTTTAAATGATGGCGTTCTGTACATTTATTAAATAATGTAATATGCACCATCATAGGCGTAAGAATATGATTTTTAGTTGTGCTCATAGCGGCTCGTCTGGGCGGGGCATTGGACATTGTTATTCATAAGTTCTTTTTTTTTCAAAATTTCGCAATTTTAACAAAAATTTAAAAAAATCTGATTTTTTCATACAAGAATGATACTCTTGTCTGAAGTCGTCGCTACGACGCACCGTTTTCGAGGTAAATCGATTTGAACTTTTCATGTGTTAACCATAACGAATTCATTTACAATTATGGAAGATGGCTATCGAAAATAAATAAAATAACAATTGCGTGACCGTCAAAATAATTAGTATTACAGATACTAGTTGAGGTTAAAGTGACAACTAAGTTTTAAGTGAAAGATTTTTTATTGTTTGGTTACATTACCGTTAATACAAAAAGTTGAATATTGTTAGACTGGATTCGTTTAGTAACGAAGAATATGTCAATGTGCATTTAGAGTACGGCGAAATGCAATGAAACACTCGTAGATATTCAGATAAATTTCAGGTAGAAGACATCCTGCTCCTAAATCATTTACGTTTCTTCATCAAAGAATTAGAGAAAATTCCTAAAAATAATGAAACGAGAAGACATGCTGATGTAATGGAAGAATATCAAGATAATATTTTAATGGAAATTGAGCACAATCCCGAAATAAGCGTAAGAGGGTTGGCTGCAATGTATCCCAATATGTCAAAATCTTCTGCGTGGAACATTCTACACAAGGAAGGCTTGTATCCTTTTCATTTCAAAAAAGTCCAGGCCTTGCAAGCAGGTGATTTTCTTGCTCGTGTTGATTTTTCCAATTGGATGCAAAATAAAGAGAATTAAGACCCAGATTTTTTTCTAATATTTTGTTTTGTGATGAAGCCGCTTTTACAAAAGATGGAATTTTTAATATGCACAATGCACACTATTACTCCTACGTTGATGAAAACCCTCATGCGATAAGGAAAAGTAAACATCAGGAAAGGTTTAGCATTAATGTATGGATAGGTGTTCTTGATGATAATTTGCTTGGACTTGTAGAATTGCCTAATCGTTTAAACGGGGAAGAATATCTCAACTTTCTACAAAATACTTTACGGGAACTATTAGATGATATTAATCTGAATATTCGGTGGAACTTGTGGTTTTACATGATGGTTGTCCGGCTCACTATAGCAGAACTTTTCCTACTTTTTAAATAACAATTACCGCAGCGATGGATCGGAAGAGCGGTCCGGATGTTGGAACCAAGGTTCCAGTTTAAATGCATAGTTTTTTGGGATTCTTAAATCAATGGTATTGCAAAATTGGAATTTACATAAACATAATTTGTCATAGAAACGGTGTCTCATGAGCATCTTTTGTGGATTCAGTTTTGTGTTTCATTCATTCCTCTGAATTTTTTTATTAATTCGTCAACTTTTTTGTATTAAAAACCATTATTTTTACCGAGTTTATTTCTATTTCTAAAGCAAAATTAATTTATGACATGAGGCAGTTGACGTTCACGCAATTGTTATTTTGTTTATTTTCTAGCCATCTTTCATAATTGTAAATGAATTCGTTAGTTAATTTTATAAAATATGATTAACACTGAAAAGTTCAAATCGATTTATTTCGAAAACGGTGCTCGTACTTCAGACAAGAGTATCATTCTTTTATGAAAAATTAATTTTAAATTTTATGTAAAATTCGAAATTTTGTAAACAAAACTTATGAATCAATTGTTCAAATGCCTTTCAAACGAGCCGCTTATGAGTACAACTAAATCATATTTAGCGCTTTAAGATGCATTTCACTAAAACCAATTCACAGGTTCAATTTGAACGAAGATATTTGAATTAATATCATGTTAGGCGCCATCTTCCTATATTTGAGCTCCACGGATCTATTTCTATTATGGTCAATTTACGTTAAATCGGACATTGTAATCAGATTTAGAATCTACAATAATCTATATGAAATGTCAGCATATTAGAAAGTAGATTTTAGTAATCTGGGCAATTTCATTAGTTCTAGGAAATACAAGACTTGAACCGCATGTTATAAACGCTAATTTAGACTTTGGTTTAACGAAAAGTCTACATTGAACGAACATAAATCCATTATATATTGGGAATATTCATAATACTTTCACAAAATTTTAGAATTTCTAATATCAAGATGAAAACTTAAAACATGATTGTGTCAAATAGTTTAATGCGCTATCGGATCGCGTTTAACCATACCGTAATTGTAGTTACATTAGTTTCCTAATTAATTGTCGAATTGTTACTTACGTACAATCTTAGTAATTAATCAATTTAAATTTAAACTTAATTAAAATAATTTATAAATTTAAATAATAAACAACGTTTATCACTTAAATAATTAATAAAATATCAACGGAAAAATATATAAAAACTGTTAGATTATAGAGTTGATATATTGAATTTAAAAACTTGACTTTGAATAGTCTATAAACTTAGTATGAGAAAGGATCATCAGAATATTCATTTAAACTACAAATTGGCAATATTAGTGTCTGTGGATTTCTATAACTCTAATTTAAAAATTGAAGTTCTTGCATAAAGAAAGATAAAGAACATATTTTAAAATTGATCCAAAAGATATATGTATGTTTTAAATGTTGCGATTTAAATTCTAAAATTGATGATTAAATAATTATTCACAAAATGTTTTAGTTCTAATTTTAACATTGATTTCTTTCCTAGTTTTAAACTCTAGTGTTATCATGTGGTTTTCAAATTTACTGAATTTAATAAATAATAATTTTTTTTGAAAATGGATTTAAGCATTTTTAAGTATAATTCAACATTTAATTAGCATACATTGAATATTTTATTATAGTTACTGGATATAATCAGATGTTTAACCTATGATAGAATAAGAAAATAAAAATAAAAGCTTTACATCAATTTTATATATCCAGGTTATGAAAATTGATTAGAACCAATATTTTGTCTGTTTCAGTTGTAATATTTTTAGATTTACTAAAAAAGTAATGATAAAGAATATTAATAATGAATTACAATCTTCCTTGTATACAAATTACAAATCTTTAACAGTTAATTAATTTTATATTTTTCGTAAACAGTAACTTTAATTGTTTTTAGTCTAGTTTGTATAATTTTAAATTTTAAATTGTTTCATAATTTGACCTAAATAAACAGATTTGTAAATTAATTAAGTAAACTGTATGTTCTTTGATAATGGCTAGCTAATGTATATAGAAACATATATATATATATATATATATATATATATATATATATATATATATATATAACCGTGTCCAAGATAAGGATGCCCACTATGGGGATCTCGGAAAGGTAAGAGATGGAGGTAAATTAAAAATTACGCATTTGAGAGGATGTATTTATGGTCTTTGTAGAACTCGAATATCTCTTTTAGTTTTTGAGATATTTGAAAAAATTGAATTTTCTGATTTTCGTTTTATTTTTCTGACCTTATTTGAAGAGCTACCAAGAAAAGAAGAGCACATTTTCATTGCCACTTTTCTAGTCTACTTAATGCTGTTATTCAATTTTGATACAACGTTTCGTTTGTTAGCAACCATCGTCAACTTTATTTTTATTAAATACACAAAATATTATTTTGGCCATATTTAAATTCTCTCTTTGATTCTGAATTCAACGATATATCACACTTTATATTTTTGATATGTTTCGGATGAGAAAATTCATATTCAATGTAAAACATCGAAAACGTACAGTTAAAACTAATACTAGAAACATTAGAAAACCGTAAAATTATTATAAAATTATGTTTTGTAATTTTAAATTATAGACAAATAAAAATAAATTTATTTCAAAGGTTAATAAACTCACAAAAGATGTTCAAAAAGATTCCCGTTATTCTCTAAACATAAATAGCATCTTCTAACTGTAGCATCTAAAACATTCTTCAGCATTTGAGGAGTAATACTAGCAAACGCTTCGAGAACTAATCTTTGTAAAATTTCTTCGTTTTCAATATCGTTTCCATAAATGTAAGTTTATTTTAATGTATCCCCAAAGAAAAATCCAAAGGTGTTATATCTGAAGAATGGCTGGCCACAGTACATTTGCATGAGTGCCAATACATCTTTCTGGAAATCTAACTGACAGGTATTCTCTGACAACTCTGGAATTATGTGCTGGTGCACCGTCCTGCATAAACCAACAACCTTCAACTTCTTGGAAAGGCAAATCAATCAAAGCTATATCTAATTCATTTTGGAGTAAAATTTGGTAACCTTCAGAATTTAAGGACTCGTGGTAAATGAAAGGACCTATAATTCGAGTACCGAATATAGCAGCCCACATATTAAATCCTAAACGGTGTTGGTGTTTGGCCGTTTTGTACAGACATGGATTTACTCTTGCCCAATAATGAGCATTTCTACGACTAAAAAATCCATTATTATTCATCGGACCATATTATTTTATTCGGAAAATATTCATTGTCTTGAGATTAACGTGTATACCATTCGCAAAATATTCTACGTCTTTCTGGGTCACCTGGTCGAAATCCTTGGCAAATTCTAAATTTATATGGATGTACTTCCTCCTTCTTTAGAACATAATGAGCTGTGGAATGGGCTATGCCAGTTGCCTCTTCAATTTTCCTAGTAGAATCCTCTGGATTTTCCGTTACAGCTAATAAAACAGTATTGGCTTTTTCTTCATTGCAAGCGTTTTTGCGAGATTTCACAGGTTTTTTGAACACACCATATTCTTTTAGATTAACTGCTAATATACGAAAAGTTCTTTTGTGAGGTTGACGCCTTTCTGGATATTTGGCTTCAGAACAATTACGTTGACACAAAATGTAACACGTCAGTATATCGAATTTTTCATTATTTGAAAAATGTACTCCTACCATATTGTTTTAGGTAAACACAAAATGTGATTAACTCAAAGACACCAAACAAACGTAATACGGACGAATTTTGAAACAAAAACGAATAACAACCAATGAAACGATTATGAGTACAACTAAAAATCATATTAACGATTGGCATATTTCACTAAACAAATGTACAGAACGCTATCATTTAAAGAAACCATTTTGAAGATATTTAATTAAACCGATGTTAATCTTAAATCCAGTTCTCTTAGAAGTATTTTGTATTGGTAATTTACGTTAAATCGACATAAAATGAGCTCTAGAATCTGCAGTGTTCTTTTGTGAAATGTCAGAATATTTATAATAAAATTCATTTGGGAAAGACAAAAATGTTTTAATTATTTATATTTTAAGTTCCAATTTTGGTGTTCTTAGTAATTGTTAATTCAGTTTTAATTTCAGCGTAAAAATCTACATTGAACTCAATAAAATATTTTATATGGAACTATTTTCCACCATAATACTTTCACTTCAAAAATCCAAGAATACTCTAGCTATCAGTGCCAAAAATTAAAACATGATTTTTGTCAAATAGTTTGTTTATGCGCTATCGGATCGCTTTTAACCATAACGTAATAGTGTAATTATTCCTATGTTGATGAAAACCCTCATGCGATAAGGAAATGTAAACATCAGGAAAGGTTTAGCATTAATGTATGGATAGGTGTTCTTGATGATAATTTGCTTGGGCCTGTAGAATTGCCTATTCGTTTAAACGGCGAAGAATATTCTTTTCAAAATCTTTCCTTTAAAATATTTTTACTAACTTTGGGAATGTCCCTCACTTAGGAACTTTTTAAATTTAACAATTGGAGCGATGGATCGGAAGAGGCGGTCCGGTTGCTTGGCCGGCAAGGTGTCCAGATTTAAATCCTTGCAATTTTTGTGTTTTGGGATATCTAAAATCAATGGTTTATTGCAAAAATTCGGCAATCTTTACATAAACGAATAAATTTGTGCATAGAAACGGATGGTCGTCATGTGGAGCATCTTTTGTAGATTCAGTTTTGTGTTTCATGCTTTCTGTTATCATTTTGAATTTTTTTTTATTATTAATTGCGTCAGCAACTTTTTTTTGTATTAAAAACGATTATTTTTTACCCGAGTTTATTTCTTACTTTCTAAAGCAAAATTAATTTATGACATGAGAGCAGTTCGACGTTCACGCAATTGTTATTTTGTTTATTTTCTATAGCCATCTTTCATAATTGTAAATGAATTCGTTAGTTAATTTTATAAAAGTATGATTAACACATGAAAAGTTCAAATCGATTTATTTGAAAACGGTGCGTAGGACTTCAGACAAGAGTATCATTCTTTTTTGAAAATTAAATTTTTAAATTTTATGTTAAAATTGCGAAATTTTGAAAACAAAAACTTATGAATAACAATGTCCAATGCCTCCCCAAAAGGCTTATATACAACTAAAAATCATATTCCACCATACGATTGGGCATATTTCACTAAACAAATGTACAGAACGCTATCATTTAAAGGGAAAATTTTGAAGATATTTGAATTAAACCGCTGTTAGGGCGCCATCTTCCAAGAGCTCCAGCTCTCTTAGGAAGTATTTTTGTATTAAGGTCATTTACGTTAAATCGACATAAAATCAGCTTTAGAATCTGAAGTGTTCTTTTGTGAAATGTCAGCATATTTATAATAAAATTCATTTGGGAAAGGCAAAAATGTTTTAATTATTTATATTTTGGGAGTTCCAGCACTTCTGGTGCGTGTTTATACACGTAATTGTTAATTTAGTTTTAATTTCAGCGTAAAAGTCTACATTGAACTCACATAACATATATTTTATATGGAAATATTTTCCACCATAATACTTTCACTTCAAAAATCCAAGAATACTCTAGCTATCAGTGCCAAAACTTAAAACATGATTTTTGTCAAATAGCTTGTTAATGCGCTATCGGATCGCGTTTAACCATACCGTAATTGTGTTTTTATTAGCAGTCGTACCTATTGTTGCGATTTGCAAGAAATGTACAATCTTAGTTATTAATCAGTTTGTATTTAAACCTTGTTAATTACAATAATTTATAAATTTAAATAATAAACAACGTTTATCACTTAAATAATTAATAAAATATCAACGGATGCATTTTATCAAAAAACCGTGTGTTGATTATAGAGTGTTGATATATTGAATTAAAAAAACTTGACTTTCTGACAAATATAAAAGTTATTTTCTGCCATTTACAACAGGGTCTGATATTGGTTGAAAGCTTTTCTTTTTTGGCAATATGTACCTGTTTCGTAGCTAATATACAGCTCTACGGCTTAAAGAGTTTGAAGTTCTTTGCATAAAGAAGGGAATAAAGAACATATTTTTAGAGAATTGATCCAAAAAGAAATATGTATGTTTTAAATTTGCGATTTAAATTCTAAAATTGATGATAAAAAATTTTCTTTGGCATTTTCGCCCTATTGATTTCTTTGCGAGTTTTAAACTCGAAGTGCTTTGGTTTTCAAATTTACTGTTTTAATAAACAAATAATTTGTGTATGAAAGTGGATTTAATCATTTTCAAGTATGATTCAACATTTAATTATAATATATTACGCGTATTTTGCGTTATAGTACCTCGCTGGAGGGAAACGTTTCGAAATTGTAATAGAATAAGAAAATAAAAAAATAAAAGCTTTACATCAATTTTTATATATCCATTTCTATGAAAATTGATTAGGAACAAAGAGCGTTTGTCTGTTTCAGTGTAACAATTTTTAGATTTACTAACAAAGTAATGATAAAGAATATTACTAATGGGAATTACAAATGGTTCCTAACACACATGTTACAAATTTTACGGTTAGTTAATTTTTCTTTTTTACGGAACGCCAGTTACATTTAAAAAAACTTTTTATTAAATACTAAACACGATGTACATTAAATCCTTTGCGATACAGAATATATACTACAAACATCTGGGGATGTAAAAACGCATAATCCTAACAAACTCAGCTTATCACTAATTGCAAATTTTGTTTTGTGTTCAGCGTAAAACGAATTCCTACCACATGCATTTTATGCACGGAAAGTTCAAACCTTGACGGTCATTTTGGCTATGCTAACGAGGAGGCACAAAAAATATAAACTTTCATGTAGAATTTAGCTTTGAAGACAATTTAAGAAATCGAAATAAGGTTGCGATATACAAACATGCGGAATGCGGGAAGTTTATTCTAAAAGTAAATGTACGTCACCCAAAACGAAATGTTTGTTAAAATTGAATAAGTATAACTGATCAATGGTTAACATGTATGTCTAAGATTTAATTAAATTGATGTGTTCCGTTACTTAATTTTCTTTGACATTAAAAAATTGACTCAATAGTTAAATCTAAAATAACTCGCTCCGCCAATCAGCTGTGGTTACAATTCGCCGTATGTAATAAATCATAATAAATTTTAATTAAAATTTTTAGCTAATTACATATTTATACTACCACTCATAAACAAATCGTTTAACCTTTACAAGACGATAATTAAATTTTAATTATAATATATATATATATATTTTTAAAAATTTTTAAAATATATATATATATATATATATATATATATATATATATAATATTTAAAATTATTAAATATTATATTAATTATTTTAAATTTTATTACAAGGTTAACTTTTTTTCAAAATTTCCTTATTCCATAACTTTGTTATTTTAAATGGAATCACCCTTTTTGGCATATTTTGTAAGTTTAAGAAAATTTTATCAATGTTCCCTATACTTAAATTTAATAGTTTTTGAGATTTAAATTTTTTTCGAAAATTATTGGTTGAACACTATGACATTTGACAATGCCTACTGGCGCCATTTTTAGTACAAAAAAATATTGACGTTATGCATAGGGGTATCCTTGCTTACTTGATGCTTCCGGTACTGCCGAATTATCTACAGGGTGTTCAAAATGTGACTTCCATCTTTTGAAAATAAAACCATAAAACTTAACTTTTTCAAATACAATGCCCAATATTTTCTCCTTTAACGGATGCAGAATAAAATTCTGCATTGATTTGTATTAGCATTCCCTATACCTATCTTCAACAATTTTTCAGTTATTCAGGTATTTCTAAAATCTCGTCCGAAATTTAGAAAAATTAATTCGATTTCTCCCGGGAAGCCTACTACAGATAGAAACCAATTACATTAATGTATTTATCAAAGCAAACAGAACTGTTAAATTTCGTCAACAAATAAGATGAGAATAAAAGTAATATGCAAATAATAACTATTAATATTATTGAAAAAGAAAACAATTCAAAATTTTATAAATGTTCTATGTGGCCTCCATTTTTTGAAGACAACCTAAAAGTCTTGACTGAACTTCTTTCGTGCAAGCTTTTTGACGTGATGACGATTTAACTGGCAAATGCCGTCGTTACTCTTAAGCCTAGGTCTTCTCTTGTGGACTGGAGTGGCGTATACTTGATTCTTGACTTCGCCCCACCGTAGAAGTCGAGTGGAGTTAGATCGGGAGGTCGGGAGGCCACCGCCATGGTCCGTTTCGACCGATCCACTGATCACCAAACATAGTGGTGAGCTCTTGATCAACGTCACGCGTTGAATGTGCAGGAGCTCCGTCCATTTGATACCAGCAGTATTGTAAAATATTAAGAGGCAGATTTTCTAAAAATTCAGAGACATCCGTTCTCAGAATCTCCAAATATTTTATACTGGTCAAATTTTCATCATAAATTTGAAAAGGGACACGACCATTCATTACAAGACAAAACACGTTAAAACTAAATTTGTTTTGAAAATTTGATTATCGCTTGAAATGTGGGTTTTCCGACGCCCAATAGTGCCAATTACGTCGATTAACAATTCCTTCTCTGGTAAATTTTGTTTCGTCCGTCCAAATTATTTTTCGTAAAAACAGCGGGTCTTCCTCAATTCTGATTAACATTTGCTCATAAAATTCCACTCGCTTGAAATTATCGCCTGGATGAAGTGCTCGAACCAAGGTAAACGAATAATCATGCATTTTATGCTTCTTTAAGATGTATTGTATGGAATAGTAAGACAGGCCCAAATCTTCTGCAGCAGATCGTATCGAGCCGTGGGGATAGTTATTAAAATATGCTAGGACATTAACTTCATTAGCTTCTTCGCCAGTAATAGGCTTTGATCGTGTTCTGGCAGGTTTCTCTGTTCCATACCGTAAAAAGTTTGACTCTATTCGCTTAAATTTGTGCTTGTTCATTGGTGTTAAAAGAGGATATCGGTCATTAAACAAACGGCAAGTTCTGCTAATAGTGTTATCACATTCTCCATGAATATAAAATAAGTTCAAAATATCCCTGTTTGAATACTTCCCATTTTCCATTTTGATAAACCGAACACAGAAACACAACAAAAGGTATTGACAGTTACCAACAACAAACTTAGCTGTGGTTTCCATGGCTATCCATGGAAAAATCAGGTAAATCGTTTTGAATTTCAGAAGAAATGAACAAATACCTCAACATGAGAAAAACTATCGAAGATAGGTATAGGGAATGCTAATACAAATCAATGCAGAATTTTATTCTGCATCCGTTAAAGGAAGAAAATATTGGGCATTGTATTTGAAAAAGTTAAGTTTTTAAGGTTTTTATTTTCCAAAGATGGAAGTCACATTTTGAACACCCTGTAGATAATTCGGCAGTACCGGAAGCATCAGCGTAAAGCTTAAGGATACCCCTATGCATAACGTCAATATTACTTGCTTCGTACTAAAAATGGCGCCAGTAGGCATTGTCAAATGCCATAGTGTTCAACCAATAATTTTCGAAAAAATTTAAATCTCAAAACTATTAAATTTAAGTATAGGAACATTGATAAAATTTCTACTTAAATGGCGAGTACAATTCGAATATGCCATAAAAGGGTACGATTCCATTTAAAATAACAAAGTTGATGGCTACTTCCGGTATAACCGCAAGTGTAGTCATCATGAAAATATTTTCCTTAAATAGAATATGAATCACTTAGTCCAGATACAAACTTTCAGAAATCAGCCATGGCTGGAACTCAGTATATATATATATATATATATATATATATATATATATATATATATATATATATATACAGTAAAAAAGTGACATGCATAGTGCCATGCGATAATACACTAAAATAAGAAAAAGTTCCTATAAACTTAGGTCCGCAACGCTTCGTTTAAAAGACATAGGGTGTTGAAGTTTAATTATTTTTTTTTTTTTTTTTAATATCTTTTTACAATGATGTAGTAAGCGGACGAAATTTTGTATACAGGGGCTTTTTATCACGCAGAATTCAAATTTGACTTTAGTTCTTTTATTACTGATAGAGGGCGCCACATACAGGTTTCCATCTTGTTTGAATCGGTCCTAACTTTTTTACCTTACACTGTATGTCATTTTCGACTGTAAAAATTTATTTTCCCATCTTTTCTGCTTCAGAAAGATATACCTTATGGAAGTCGCTAGGACCAACGGTTTACGAGAAAAATAGGATGCATTTTCTCGTAAATTTGACCGAGAAACTCAACTCAAATTTCTCCAAAGCTCAACGTATCTATCGAGAATGATATCCTTTATTACAGGTTCCTAATGTTCGAACATTTATTGACGTGCATAGGCGTTTGGCTGAAGATGGATGGTGAAGATGTCTGTTTAAAAAAAAAGTTAATAGTGGGAGTTTCTAGAACTCGTCGCACTGTTGAAAAGGAATAACCTGAACACATTATTAGAAGATGTTTCATTGGACATTGTTTCAAGAGTGGATTTTATACTTGATGGCAAGCTAGCTCACTTTTCTTAAGTGGTAAGGAAATTTTTTGAAAGGAGGTTTGAAAATAGGTGGATTTGTCGCGGGGGCTTGTAATATGATTACTGCTCTTCAGTAATAAAAGATCTAAGGTCATATTTGAATTCTGAGTGATAAAAAGCCCCTGTGTACAAAATTTCGTCCGCTTATTACATCATTGTAAGAAGATATTAAGAAAAAAACAAAAAAATAATTAAACTTCAACACCCTATATCTTTTAAACAAAGATGTTGCGGACCTAAGTTCACAGGAACTTTTTTCTTATTTTAGTGTCCTCGCGTGGCACTATACATGGCATTTTTTTCTGTCACCCTGTATATATATATTCACCGACAAAATTCGGGACACCTAAAATTTCCATCAATTTAATGTGTGATCATTTCTTTATTCCTGTTCCGATTTTCGATTGTAGGTTAATCTATCAATTTAGCGATATTATTCACTTTGTGAAACAAATTTGTAAATCTAAGCTTTAGGGCGTATTTTATTTTTTACTCTTTTCGATATCTTTATCGGTTTAAATGATATGATTTTTTAAAAATGTCAGTTTTTCAACCTACGCGACGTGAGGTAGGATATGTTTTTGTCTGGTAGGTTTTTGTTTTTTTAGGTTATGTTTCGGTCTCCATACTTATTCTACATTTGTTAGTTTCATCTAAATTCTTGAGTACTTTGACACAACGATGCCTTTGTCATCCGACGATTCAGCAAAAGCCGTTATTCTTCACGGTGTGAGTTATTCCTACAGAAACATAGCGAATACTTTGGGATTGCAAAATCTAGGGTAGAGAAGGCCGTAGTACGATTTCGTGAAACTGGAAGTTATGGTAGAAGATCTTGATGTGGAAGAAGACGTATTACTACTGCTCTCGACGATAGCTTTATTACACTTTCAAGCTTAAGTTATCGGCTTAGCAGTGCAGTAGAAATAAAAAATGCACTTCAAAGAGTTCCTCAAGTTGATGTAAATGAAGTAACAATCAGAAGAAAACTTTATGAAGCCAATTTGAGGGCCAGAAGACCAGTAACTGGACCTGAGCTTCTGAGACAGCATCGAGTCAGCAGACTTCGTTTTTCACAAGAACATTTTAAATGGAATCTGCAAGAGTGGAAGCAAGTTCTGTTTACAGGCGAGTCAAGATTTTGTCTGAGATCTTCTGACGGACGAGATAGAGTATGGAGATGACCATTGGAGAGATACGCTCAATGTAATTTTAACCAAAGGGTTAGCTTTGGTGGTGGATACATTATGGTCTAAGGCGGTATTTCCTTCGCGACTCGTTTTTATAAACGAAGGTAGTCTACCTACCCAAAAGTATATCGATGAAGTTCTGGAAGACCATGCTGTTTTTTTCAGAATTTATCTGTAACCAATTCCTTTTAATGCACGACAATGCCCGTCCACACGCTGAAAGTATTGTTGGTCAATATTTAGAGGGGACTGAGATAATTGTCACGCGTTGTCCATCTCGTAGTCCAGAAATTAATCCCATAGAATATGTATGGGATATGTTGGGCAGAAAAATAAAGACACGATAAGGATAATTATTCACTATTCAACAGCTCCGAGGCGCTCTGGAAGAGGCATGGAATAATATTCCTCAAGAGGCTATCCAAAATTTAATAAGAGGAATGAACCGACGTTTAGAAGCAATTATAGTAGCCAAAGGAGGTAACACGAAGTACTAATTTTTGTTTTTAGTTTTATGGTTTCATTCAAATAAAGATTTTGTCCAAAAATTGTCATTTATTAAAAAAATTATATCTCTTAAACCGATAAAGATATCGAGAAGAATAAAAAGAATACAATGTAAAGTATGAATCACATTTATTAGAAAACAATACGCAAATTTGTTTCACAGGGCGATGCAAACCTTAGGGGCATAATAATTTCTCGTGTTCATGTAATAAAAATATTTCTTTCTACGTTTCAGAAACTTATCTTTGTTTCCATCTTCAGAAATAATGACAAGTCTCATATATGTGAATTACGCCATCTAGTTTTAAAGGTACCTAGTGTTGAAGGAGTATCGTTCTTCTTAATTAGATTCTTCCGTATAACTGGGAGGCGTAGACTATCATCATGTTTATTGAGAGCATAAGGGCGTTTTTATTTCTATAGCTTCTTGGATTATTCTCTCAGGAGTATGGATAACAGGAGCAATTAATCTTATGTTATTCGTATTAATATAATGTTCAGTTTCCAGGTGATGGGCTGCCAATGATGAAGAAGGGTTAAACTGCTTTATGTATAACTTAAGTTCTTGAACGCTAACATGTAACTTGCGGTTAGTTTGACCAACGTATGTACGTACATGCGTATTCATTACATGGCATTTCATACACTCCTTGACTTTCACTAGAAATTTTGTCTTTTGGATTACGTAACCGTTATTGAATACTCTTGTTTGGTTCAAAAATGGTACGAAATTGATCTTTTGGAAATTGTTTCGCAATATGACCCTTTGATATAAAGTAATATTACAAGTTTTATTGGTTTCGTTTTTAGGAAGATCCGCTGTTGTTCTATGAAAGGTTTTATTATATATTATTTTGTTTTGCCAAATAGGGTATCCATTTTGATGTAACAGATTTGTTACGTATTTCAGTTTCTCCTGTTTTGGAGTGTTCATCAGCTAATTTGTATGACCGATTAGTTAAAGATTTAACAACACAATAAAGCTGACTCGGATGATGGTGTGAAAGCGCATTAAGATATCTACCAGTATATATAAAGTGTGACGAAGTTTGCCATTTGGAAGTTTTGCTATTAAAACATCCAGAAATGATATGTAATTGTTGGATTCTATTTCCATAGTAATTCTGATAAATTAGGGTGAATGTTGTTCAGCTCTATTAAAAAATTATTCAGAGATTCTAAGCTATGCGACCAAATGACGAACGTGTCATCCACATAACGATATCAGCATTTGAGTTTAAGTGTTAAGTGCTAAATTTAAAGCATTGTTTTCAAAATCTTCCATGTAAATATTAGCAATCGCAGGTAAAAGGGATGAACCCATAGGAGCTTCTTCAATTTGTTTATAGAATTGACCATTGTATGCTGTCCGCATCCTTACCTCGCACGGAGGGTTTGGATGTCATCGGAAGCGAATTGGCGTCTCCGATGATGACCTTTGTCCGACGCGCGGCACCTCCGACACCCCAAACCATCGTATTCTCGCTTGTCGAGCATATGATGGTGTCCGAGATCCTTTACAAGCGACAATCTTCCCTTTCCCAGAATCCCTGCAGACCAACCTACAAATCATATCAGATGTTAATGACCTCAGTGTGTTTTCGTCACAAGTGTTGGTATATGCAACGAGAGACCAGAGTCAAACAATATCGTATCGTCTGTTTGACTTATTTTACATTCTAAAGTTTATTTACCTCCGCAGTAGTAGTGAGTCACTTATGCTTAGTTTCTAACAAGTTGTTTTATATCAATTTTCAATTATTTAAATGCTTATTTAATTTTTAATCGGTTATATATTATTATAAGTTTTTGTTATGAACGAATAAGTTCAAAAGTAAATATGTAATTAAAAATTATTATTAATTTTAGTAATTAAGGCCTGGATCCTCGAGAAAATAGACTCTCTGCAAATCGGGGCGACAGCGCCTAGGTTTACAGAGTGCTACCCTCTAGGCGGTTAAATGTGAGGTGGCTGGGGGAGCTTCTTAACGGTGTAATCTCGTGGGAGAGCACAAAGCTCCGAATCGTGAAGCAATTCCCAAAACCTGTGCGAACGCACACTTGGATCCGGGCTGACCACTGGCAAACTGGCGGGTAGTAGAGGAAGAATGACCCAAAGGGACAAACACCGATTGTCCTTATGAACCTGACTTCCTGGGCGAAGATGGGAACCGTGGTCTACGTGAGATTCACGAAGGTAAACTTCAAATTCCTCTCAATGCCAAAGGAGAAAGGAGAGGAAAAGGATACTCCTATGGAGACGGGAATCGGACATTGCGGAACCTTGAAAGGAACCACATTCTGATGACCAGCAATCCCCAGTAAACTAAATCAAAACTCAATTGCCCAGAGCGTAGAGGAACGTTAAAGTCGTCTTCATACCAAAACCTGGTTATGATAAACATATAAGTGGAAGAGTAATGGGCCTAGACCTAATCAGTAGATACCGAGGTAGATACCAATATGCTTATCAACCAGGAAAATCCTGTGAGGTAGCAGGGTTTTGGAAATCGCTGAAAAGCCAATTTCCTTCAAAGAGGTTGCAATGGCTGCTTTCTGGATATAGATGGAACATTTGACAATACCTCTCTAGATTCCATTCACGGAGCTAAACACAAGGGAGTGCAGCCTACTATCGGTAGATGGATACACACCATGCTAAAATAAAGAAACGTATGGTCACACTCAACAGCGACTCGGTGGTAGTCAGCACCGCCCGGGGATGCCCATAGGGAGGAGTTCTCTCACCCCTTCTGTGGTGTCTCGTCGTTGACGCGCTGTTGAGTAAGGCAGGATGCACAATAGGCTATGCAGATGTCAGCAATTCCGATACAAGGCAAATTTGAGGAAACCGTATCAGTTGTGATACAAGGGGCCCTAAGTTTGGTAGAACAGTGGTGTAGAGAGGAAGGGCTGTCGGTTAAACCGGGAAAAACAAACCTACTTCTCTTTCCATGAAGAAAAAGGCCTGCAGAGCTAAGTACGGCGTAAATCTCCAGCAGGTACTTGAAAAAATTAAATACTTGAACGTCACACTAGACCGAGGATTAAATTTCAAGCCACACCTAGAAAACGTAACGAACAAGGCTACTAAGTCCTTATAGACTTGTAGAAGAACGTTCAGAAACAAGTGGGAATATCTCCAAAAATGACCCACTGGATATATACTATGATGATCAAACCGATCATAACGTACGCTTCCTGGTGTGGTGGCATAAGTTGAACACCCAGAGCAGCATAGAAAAACTTAGCAAGGGCCAACGCCTAGCTTGTCTTGGAATAACAAGGGCGATGAGAACGACCCCACCATCAGCCACGGAGACCCACCCAAACTTAGCGCCTCTACAGTTTACGAGGGGCTTGCAGAATTAAAATCCTTGGATAGGACAAGTCATCCAGAATCGGGCACTCAATCATCCTCGATGATTAACATCTCAGATGACATCTGAGAGAATAGCAAAAACAGTCTTCCTCAAGAAACTGTTTACTACCAAAACTCCCACACGTAAGAAGTGGGAAGGAAACTCCAGCAAGACAAAGCTGGAGGGGATCGTCTATTATACAGACGGTTCTAAAACCCATGATAGTACCGGTTACGGAATATACGGGAGCAATGGACCAGGCCACAGAATTTCTTAAAGTCTGGGGCGTAAACCGACAGTGCTTCAAGCCGAGATCTATGCGATTATGGCTGGGCTCGTTCAACTATTGAAAGAGACACTCTCAAAAAGGAAAATCTTTATAGTGACGACAGCAAAGCGGCCATTTCAGCACTGAACTCATTTGTATTCAGCTCGAGGCTATGCTTCGAATGTATGCAATTGCTAAGCACACTGAGTGAAGCTAACACGGTAACACTAGTGTGGGCACCGGGTCATGCAAACATTGCAGGTAACCAGGTGGCGGATCAGCTTTATTATACCACAGTTAAAGTCGAGCTAGAGACAGCACTCGTCCGAGATCACTGCCGATACTGGCAAGAAACTACGGGACAGATCCACTCTAAGATCTTCCTGGGAATACCTAACAGTAAACTTACCGCATCCATCTTAAACCTAGGCACAGCGAATATAAAGCTTGCGACGGAAATTGTCACGGGGCATTGTTAATAGGACTGACAGCCCGTTGTATAGAGGTTGTGGTGAAGCTGACGAAACACCTCATCACGTTTGTCATTACGAAGGATGGACGGACAGAACAAACCTAAGGGGCAAAATAGACCTACGGTGGAGGTGCAGGGACTACGCCAGCGACAATAATATCAATAATCAATAATAATTTAACTTTCCAAACCCCTTCCAAAATAGAAAGCTTGGGGAAAAATGCATATTTTCAAGAGAATTGTTTGATACATAAATTATGTGTATAATATTTATTCCCTTCAACTCCATCTAAATCTAACCCTCAAACTTGTATAATTTACGACGTGAAACAGGGAAATTGACGACCCATTTGCACATAAAGAAGTTTGGTTCTTCTGAAAATTTGGGTTGCATGGATAAGTAACATTCTTTGAGTTATAACATTGTAGGATTCCAGGTCTACAAAACAAGTTTCTGGTAGCCCTTGAGTTTGAGACCTTCATCGGGATTCAAACACCCTCACTATTTTGTGAATAAGTAATTAACACGTAACAGTTTGATTATATACGTTTTTATTATACTAAATAATATAAAATAAAGAAAATACTATGTAATAAAGGAACAAACTTAAGATATCCTGGATAAACCAACAAAATAATGAATAATGAAAATAAAAATTAATTCTGGTTGGTCCTATTTATAACGTTGCTAGGGACGCCACTGCCACTTTTCTTGGCGTGCGTCTCGCCCTCTATGAGTGGAGCTGTAAAATATCTGATTAACCAAACGTTTTATTTTCCGAAATGAAATCTTAAAAAAATGTTATTTGAAACGGTATTGACCGTGTGTGTATCAATGTTTTGGTGAAGTTACAATAGCTGAGTGTGTTCAACATTATTTTAATTATGTAGAAAATGTGGTTAGAATATGGACCATGTGGTTTTGAAATTTGGAGCTTTTAAACCTGTATGATTAATTAGTTTGCTGTTAATTAGGTATGCCCGAATGAGATATAAATCAATTGGATGTATTCTTATGACTGTGAAATAATCTGGAGTGATAGCGTAGGAGATATACAGGGGTAATGGGCTATCGGTTGTAATTATGATGATGTTCAGGTGGGGTGGATCATTTAGTACTGAGTGTATGTAAGAGGGTGTGTTTAAGGATGAGAAGTACAGATAGGCGGTATTCGAGCGGAATTAAAGGCAAGGGAACTCGTATTCGGAGCCTCAACTGCCGGCCACGGTTAAGGAAGGCGTTTGATGGTTAGGGGGTTGATTTGCGCGAAAGTAGTTATATGTTCGGGGCAGGATCTCCGTCGAAATAACTACGTTGTTTGTAATAATTCAAAGCCCACTCGGTGTGGTTACAGCCAAGATGTTGGTCCGAACTATAATATCTCAATTATAATACGTCGATCTTTTGTGGAGGGTGGTTGTATCTACTTAATATATGTAATTTCAGGGGTCGCAATAATTAGTAATACGGGAAGGTGCCTCTCGGCAAACTAAGTACCACGTACCTTAGGCACGTTTACATACCGGACTCGGTGCTAACAGCAACCAAGGGCGTTTTACATAAACGTGGCTCCGAAAAGCGTGGTTCTAGGAGTATGCGCTTAAAAAGTTCTAGTGGCACAGGTGGATCGAATGTTTGGGTACTAAAAGGAGGTAGGTCTGGTATGAATGTAAAATTGTGAATGATAATACAGTTGTGGAAATAACTAGGAAATAAGGTTTGATATGAATTATTTTCTAGGATAGGAAATTTTATGTAAAGGATTCGCAGGATCATGGCAACATAAAGTAACTAAATGAGATATGTTATTCAAGCATTCAAATTAAAATGTTCGGCATATTATAGGAAATGATGTCCAATTAAAAGCTTGATCCTTTTATATGAACGTAGTCTATTATTATTGGTATCTTACATAACGCGTACGATTATAACAATAATATCTATTGAAAAACATTGTGATGAAAAGTACTAATTCAAAAATTAGTCCTGGAAGAGGATTGGGAATGAAATCGAATACCAGAAATAAAATCGTACAGAGGAATTTGGTAGCAATACGATCATTACCAGAAAATTTCACCAAAAGTGGCAGTAGTGACAACAAGGATAAACATTTTTCAGTGTTGTATAAACTCCTAGTTCCTGCTTTGTATATAATTGTTAATGGTAAGTATTAGGGAAGTTATACCATTTCTGTCATATAAAAAATAATTAAGTTGAATGACACAATATTTGAAGTATAACGCTAAAATATATTAACTTGTCTCAGACAATACTGTTATGTTTCATAAAGAAATTATTTTTAATTAATGTAAATAATCGTTAGTTATCCAATTTAAAACCTCCATCACGGAAAGTTACAAACCATTCCTAAAATACACGTTTGTAAAGTACAGTATTAACATGCACATGGCAAATCCTTTTCATTGTTTGAATTGTATTTCTCCCTAGGCGGAAATAAAACATAATTGCTTGAAAATACACCTTATTGTCATTCAGGTTCATGTAAAATCTTGATAACGAAAAAAAAATTACTGCAGCCTTCAAAACTCAATTCTGCGGAACAATACAACATTATTAAAATTATGATGCACTTGCAAGGATTTATTATTATAGTTGAACTAATACAAGAAGCTATACTTTGTGAAATTAATCATCATATTAACTAAATATTGTATGTTTCATATGATTAACTATCTTAAAAGCAATTTATTGCTTGGCTATATCATTTGGAATATTCCGCTTTATTACGTGGATTGGTATCCCAAGCAAATTTTTTTACACCACAGTGAGTAATATTTGTCTTCTTTCACTTTGTAATCTCTTTGATCTGAATAGATAACCAAGTGGTCCAAAATTTTTCGTAGCCGATTAGTTTATTATAGTAAATATGAAATAGCCAATGACCTTTACAACCTACCCACACCAAGTTAGCAATAGAGTTTTTTCAGTAAATTGTTCTGGGTGGATTTTCATATAAATCAACCTACTTACCTTTATCAGATACCAAAATTATAAAAAAACAAATACGGAATTTAAGGGGGTGAAAAATATGGCGACTTTAGTAATACGGATTTTTTCATAATTCTAAAAAAATAGTTTGTACTGTGACTAAAATTTATAATTGTACCCATACCCGTAGCTAAATACCATCCAACGTTTCGATTTCGCGGAACCATCATCAAGTTCAGTTTTTCTTATTTGATATTTACTTCATTTGATAGGATACTTTAAGCCATTCTTAATTATATAACATGTTCCATAAGTAATTTTATTTACAAATAATAACGTGTAATAAATATTAAGTGGGTACTTAGAGTCCAAAAATGTGTATTGAATTAATTCTATTATATTTGGTATTGTTTCAAAAATTTCAATACAGTTAACATTGAATTTAAACAAACAACTGAAGTAAGTGCTCAAACAACAAACCGTTTTCATTGATACATAATTGACTTCTCTTTCGCAAATTACCAGTTGCTCGTTGTATTGTCCTTCCTGGAATGGAATGAAATATCACTCTATAAACTGATCTCTATTATCAGGGATATTCTTATATAACTTATTTTTTACATTGCCCCAAAGGAAATAATCGAGCAGACCTAGGTATGGGATGCTTGCAGGCCATCCCACAGTGCTCTGGCTTCCTATCCATTGGAAACCATTCCATTGGAAAAACTGTACGGTTCCGCTGTTATAAGGAGGCGCCTCATCCTGCTGTCACCACGATTCCCCTAATATATTGAGCGGAACGTTTTATAGATAAGTCCATAACCGATTATTTAAAAACCCGAGATATTTCTGAGCATTTAACTTTCCTTCAATAATATGAGATCCCAGAAGTGTGCTATCCCACATGCCAACCCATACGTACTGGCGATTGAAATTTTTATGGACGCCTGTTATATTAATAACCACAGTTTAAAATGTCAAACTTGCGAAGTTAAAGTTTTGTTAAAGCTACCATATTTAAAATATTTTCTTTTTCATCTTCATTCATTCTGGGTCCATATTTATTTCGAGGTTTAACGAAGGAACCATAGTTTGCCAGATTACTGTCTAATTGTGAAAAGTAGTTCATCCGTGGTAATGTCCATGCAGGAGGCATGTACATTTTGATTCACGCTTATATGATTGTAATATTAGAAGTTACACAAATAAAAATATTTTATGCACAACATGGTTTAACAACCCTTTCAATACGGCGATGGTGTAAAAAGATTAAAAATTAATTTTACATTTTGCACATTTTTATTCGCACAATTTTAGTCAAACAGAGTGTAACTCTCTTGTTGATGGTACTTTGGGTGCCGTAACTATTTCTACTTTTGAAGTCTCTGGTTAATCATAAAGGTCTCCAATGTTAAAGTGCTGTTTACTAAAATTTGGGGAAAAAGGAGTTACTTTAATTCCCTCGTGCATTTCTATACGAATGGCGCACCCTACTTTTGTTAATATTTTGTCCAACCTTTTGTGGTTACGTTTAACCCGACCCTTAGCGGGTTAGTCCGAGGGTGATGTACGGCAGTATACAAGATTTTGATCTTAAGTTGGTCAAACACGTTTTTCAATTCACCACTGCAAAACCGTACACTATTGCGAGAAATGAAGTATTGAGCTTGTCTCGGGGCAAAGATAGAGCAAATTTATTAAAATAGTCTGAAACAATTACGATATTTAATATCATCTAGTACACAAATCATTTGCAAGGATGCGCTACTATAGGACTCCGGTATATTAGCCTCGGTCTGTTGGACTGGTGTGGTGGCTAAACATACCGTAAATGTCGAATATATTTAGAAATGTCGTTTTTCATTTCAGGTCAGTCAAACTTTGCTTGGATACGTTCAAACGTTTTATACGTCGATGCGTGTCCGTCTGTTTCTTGTTCAGCTGTGGCCGGCAAAATGGAGATTTCTCGGGTGACGTGATATGAGCTTTACTTAATCGTTCGAACACTTGTTCTAAAATGCTAAGGTGCAGTTAAAACTTAGTGGTATAAATATAATAATATCGATTATATAGACGTACACATATGGCTCCATCTCAGACTCAAACATTTAATCCTCGCGCTCGGGAACAGTAAATGTCGCACTCTCTCGAATATTTCCAAAAGGGCACTTGCTAGTAACCCGATTTAACTTCTAAGGAACTAATTAATTTAACGTTTCTTATAATAAAAGAAATACAAGGGATGGGATAAGCATCTTTTTGAGTATCCGCGTTTAATTTACGGTGATCGACGCAAAACCAACATGAGTAATATGGGCGAACTCCCAAGCAGATTTAGATCGCTCAACTATGTCTTGTTCTAATATGAGCTTAAGTTCCTTATCAGTTCCAACTTAAACTGCAGGGAAAACGGTATATTATTTCCACTCAATCGCTTCTGCAGACGTCATAATTTTATACTTCACCGAGAGGTGAATTAATTGATAAAAATTATTTACAAATAAGACTGTTCAGTTTTGAGTTTGGTCTGAAGTTAAGGATTTTTCAGAGGAAAGAGACGAGACTACCACTGTAGATTGATCATGAGATCTATGCTCCAGTTTGCTTTTGTCAAGTTAGGAATAAACTGAGTGTGTATGGTAATTCAGGAACAATTAAAACATTGATTATTTTCACTTTCTTCATTAGCGTAATTAGTACGGACATCATACCTGAGACTTTACATATTTAGTTGTGTGTTACAGTATAAAATATGAAAGTAGTTCAAATCTTTTGAGCCACACTACACCGGAATTCAGCAAATGTTTAACTTTACGTCCTAATATTTTTACCTCTCCTTGTAGGGTTAGTACTATGTCTAGCTGTATGTCCAAGAGAGTTTCAATTGCAAGTCACCACGAACAATTGTGAAGAGGATTGCGGTGTTTCGAGACAACTGGTTTCGAGAGCCACTATATGAGGTACAAGACCATGGAACTTATGCTAAGCAGTCGAAATTGTTTTTTGCCATTTAAACATTGTGTAAAGAGTCTGTAATGCAGACTGGCGTTGCAAATAAAATTGAAGGTTTCTATTAATGGCTTCAAGCTCAGCAGGCAATCTAAATAACAATTTGAACTAATTTTACATGACCTAACAAACACTATCACTGATGTGTCAGTACCTTGAGTATGCTGTCGAATTTCGAATCAATCGAGAAAAATTCGGATCCAGGTATAATAGTGAGATCATCCCAATTATTTACAATTCCTTTTACAGACCGATAAATATAAATTAATGCATAATCCTTAAACAATTAGGAGATGGATTACAAAGTTTCTCTTGCAAAACGCAACATGTTTCTTCAATCCTTTCTACGATGTTAGGCAAACTGGATTGTCCACGTATCAATAACAACTCCTTTTGAATCCTCAGAAGCATGTGCTGGGTTAGCAGCGAAAAAGTTAATAGGTTGTACTAGAACAGTAGTCATGTATGTTGAAGGAATGGGATTATAGACAAGCTAGAAGCAGTTTATATTAACGGAGTTGGATCATCAAGAATACTACTTTGTGGGACCGCAGTACAAATAATCTCTGGTACAGTTGAACTAATAGGTTCGCATTTGGTTGATATAGGTAACCAAACATATAGCATATAGTAGTCCTTTAAACAATCAAATAAAAGCATACAGGTCGTCAGTGATTCTGCGAGTTGAGAATTGTAAACGTTTTATTCGTCTGCAAAGGTGTAACGAACCGTGTGTAATCTCTTATATCCAGTCTCGCGATTGTTCGGATCAAACATTCTAATCCAGTTACCAATTTCCCCTAACTTAATAGGTTTCTCATTGGTGTCCATGTTTATCAAATTTTAAACAAATTAATATACAGAAGTTTCTAATCGTAGACATTCATGTTTTTCGGCAACGGTGAGCCAGTTAATAAGTTAGTTCGACACAAAAAATTCGATAAACGTTCATTTTATTTTTCGAAAGATAAAATATGTAACCATTTAAAAGTATAAGTATCAGAACAATTTATCTACATAGTCACAAAACACATAACACAAAAATTCAAAAATAGAAGAGGGCACCTATGAATGTTACCCACTGTAAGGGTATGGATAATATGTGTGGTAAATCAAGGAGTACATTAAGAAAATTAGGCTTTAAAATATATGTACCTCATTGTTATAATAATAAAGAATAAAGATTGTACAGGGTCCGCCAGTGAAGCGGCAAATTTTGAAGTACCCATTTTTTTCAGATAATGTTTGTTTCCAAAAATTTTTTTTACAGGTTTGAGTAGAGGAAAGTATGCCATTTTATGTCTTACAAATAATTCCGCTCAAATGGGAACCATGTCTTTGTAAACACTCTTTTAACTTTGATTGAAAATTTTTTCTGTTATTCGACGGAGCAGGACAGGTGAATTTGCTCAATTCCTTGTTTGATGTTCGATGCTAATTCCGGTAAAGTTCTTCAGAAATCCGCAATAAAATCGCATCCCGAAAGATCAAGAGACTTTGTGGCCAAATTTTTTTTGCCAAAAGTCAATGTTTTCGTGACTTGATTATTGTTTGACACAGAAACATGGAGAAGTGGTCAAGCGTTCAGCGTGCGTTCTGCGTAAAATAGTTTTATAAAAATGGTGAGCGTGTAACTTCGGTACAACGATGTTGCACGACATGGAAGTGTGCCGTCCGCTCATGCAATTATACACTGAGTAAGAAAGGTTGAAGAACCTGGCTCCACATTAAACTTGAAGCATAAAGGGGCAATAAGGTTTGTAAGAACGGAGGAAAACATTGACAGAGTGCGAGTAGCATCAACATGTAATCCACTGCGTTCTGCAGTGAAACATGCTTCTGCACTAAACATTAGCGACACATCGTTACGACGAATTTTACATAAAAACATCTTTGGACCCTTACAAAATTCAAGCCCTCCACGAGTTTAAAGATGGCGATATGATTGCTCGCAGGATTTTCAGCGAAGAAACATTGCGACGTGTACATGATGGTGAAAACATTATTCACCACATGTTTATATCAGATGAAGCACATTTCCATTTAAACGGGTATGTAAACAAGCAGAATAGTCACTATTAAAATGACGAAAACCCAGGAGAGATACACCAAAAGCCATTACATAGTCTAGAACTTACACTGTGGTGTGCAATATCGTCATCTGGTATTATTGGGCCATATTTTTTCCAAGACGATAGAGGAAACACCACAACTGTTACGGCAAACCGCTACTCACACATGATCAGAAGATTCGTGACGGAAGAATTCCCTAGGTTTCAGGACATCAATTATTTTCAGCAGGACGGGACTACAAGTCATACTGCTCGCGTGTATATGACTGCTTTAAGGGAACTTTTCCCGGGCCGACTCATTTCCAAACATGGTGACATTTCGTGGCTCGCAAGGTCTCCTGATCTTTCAGCATGTGATTTTTTCCTCTGGGGATTTCTGAAGAGCAGGGTATACTGTAATAGACCACAAACCTTACCGGAATTAGCAATAAACATTACACAAGAAATTGAGCGAATTCTACCTGTCCTGCTCCGCCGAGTAATGGAAAATTTTCGTTCTAGACTAGAAGAGTGTTTTCACAAAAATGGCTCTCACTTGAGCGGAATTATTTTTAAGACATAAAATAGCATACCTGTAAAAAAAGTTTTAATAATAAACATTTTCTGAAAAAATTGGGTACTTCAAAATTTCCCGCTTCACTCGCGGCCCCGGGATAACTTGTATACACGAATTAAAAAATATCTGGTGTGGAATAACACACCACCTTCCAACCTACAAAATGGAAATTAAAAGAATTGAAATAACAATCTCCTTTATAAGAAGTTCATTATGAAAATAAGCAACATTAAATTATTTTTATACCTTTGTAACATGCAGTTGTTTTAGAAATATTTGATCAAAACCAAAAACTGACTGACCCTAACACACCCCCTCTCTCCGCCGCCAGATTTCTGCCAAAATCTAATCAGCTCCAAGCCAATGAAAACAAGCTTAAATACAAAATGTTAAGTACGTAGGTATTTTAGTTCTGGAGTTATCGTGGATACTAACATACATCCAAACAGACATACACAGACATGATGGCCGATTTTGGCGAAACTTGGCCAAAAGTTGTAAAATGAAGTAATAAGTCGATTTAGCGATAGTGAAGAAAAAGTCGATTGTATAACCATCTATACCTACATATGTATGTATATGTAGGTTGGAAGGTAAAAAAGAAATGATTTAATAATTTATTGTTGAGGCTTGTATCTGTATAGCTCAGTTGGTTAGAGCGGTACTCTAGCAAAGTACATGTCGTAGGTTCAAATCCTACTCGAGGTAAACTTTTTATTTATGTTTTAATTTTTCAAATTTGACAAAATTGTTTACATCTTTAACAACTTTAACAGATATCACTTCTGACGAAGATAACTGTAAGTGTAATCGAAACGTTTAGATTGTATAATTTAAAGTACACCATTAAAAAACCCCAAAAAAGATAAGTATTTTTCAAATTTGACATCTTTAACAATTTTTAACATTACTACTGACGAAGATAACTGTAAATGTTATCGAAACGTTTAGATTATATAATTTAAAGCAGGTATTTTCAATTTTATTGTTTTATACATTTAATCAACACCCTACATAAACAAACACAACATAAATTCGTAACTATTTATTTTTTATAAAATATGGATTTACTGCTGAAATATTTTGTGAAAAGTGCAAAAGTTACGCTGGTCGATAAACAGAGACGAGTCTAGTCTTCGAGTAAGTTATTACATACGAACATGGCAACTAGCACAAAGTTTGTTCACGTAATCGCAGGTAAACCAGAACAGAACAGAACAGGAAGTGCAAACTTAGCAATGAATACCGATTTCCGCAGGATAATGCACAACTTTCAGTTTTAAGACTCACAGTTTTATTTTCAATATCATACTTTTTAAGCTACAAAAGATATGTGAATAATGTAGCTAACTGGAATGAGAGTCTGTCAAATACTAAAATACTTAACTTTTTGAGCAAAAGTCAAGTAGTTAAAAATATCACTTCTACCTAAAAGTATTTAGATTTTCAACCTCAGTCGAAAAAGTTTTCATTTTCATATTCTATTAATTATTGTCCTTTAAGTATTCAAATTCTGCCATTATTGTAGCAGTTTAGACAAGTCTTACATATGCGTAACGATTTTCATTTTTGTTTTATGAAACAATTTTTTTCAAGTTGTTTTTTATCAATCCGTTTAATGCTTAACATTTTTTTGTTTTTGTCTATTGCAGTATCAATATTCCACATGCGTAAATGCCAAACATACTTTTGAAATACTAAAAAAACACCAAAATATGACACGTAACTCTCGACACGTGTATACTAAAAATTCCATGTGATTCCTCTTTCCTTATACGTCCATTCTAAGTATGTGTACGTGTTAAAAAATGTATGTACTGTTTGAGCATTTCTTTTTTCAAAGAGAATTCGTCTCACACAAAACTATACGATGGAGTATGTTAAATATTTAATATTATTTAACTAACAACCATACACTGAAAATATATGCTTAATGAATTAAATAAACAAAATATGAAAATGTAAACTTTCACCATTATTAGGTACACATATTTCAAAATACATACTAAAATACATCATTAAAAACCCAAAAAAGATAAGAATTTTAAATAACTGAATAAAAAATTACTTTCAATTATATATATATATATATATATATATATATATATATATATATATACACGTACAGGGTGTCCTATTTTCGATGTAATTGGGGGGTTTTAGGTATTTCACAAATAGATAGAGTAAAATCATGGTCGGGACCCTTGGACCGATTTTTGAAACAAATTTAATAATCTAAAGAACATTTCAATATCTCTACTCGTTTGGGAAATATAGGGTGTTTTTCGTTTTATGCCGTTTTCTTTAAAATCTTTGCTTGTGAATATTTAAAATTTTGGTAAAAACATCTTTTGTGCCTTTTTTTATGTGCAATTTAGTGGCGTACTCGATTTTTTTCTAAATTAATTTGTTTCCGAGTTACAGACCAAAGTTGCATTTTTTTAAATGGTAACCATAGTTGGCTATGACTCCATTAATTAGAGATTTCTTTTAGCTTTCAGAAAATATAAGTTTCATATATTTATCTCGGTAAATAAGAAAATTATAAACGATTTTTTGAAATCACTTATGTATAGTATAGTTTCATATATTCAAAAGGAAGTATATTACTATGGGCAGAACTTATTTTAAAACTAGATAAAAATGTCCTCATAGTATTTTATGCCATATTAAAAACTTATTGATTTAGAAAAAAATAACATTTTTATTTTATAACAGTTTTTTTCTTATTTTAGGTATTGCTCAAACTGATGTCCATTATGATGTAAACAAACTTCACATCGGCGCGAAATACACTCAATTGCCTTAATGAAATGAATAGACGTATGCCTTAAATCTTCAAATGCTGCCCTGGTTGAATTGACCAATTGTTCGTGTTTCGTGGCGAGTATGATATATTTTAATTTTTAAAAATCCCCACATAAAGAAATCCAGTATTGAAAGATCTGGAGATCTTGCTGGCCACTGAATAGGTCCGTTATTGCTAATCCATTGATTGTTAAAGTTTCGGTTTAAGTAATCTCGGACTAAAACAGTATTATGACAAGGCGCACCATCTTGTTGAAAATAAACATTTACCCTCTGCGCTAATGGAATTTCATCTAGCAGTTGTGGAAGACAAATGTTTAATATTTCCATATACCTCTCGCCGTTAAAAATGTGGTAAACAAATCTACCCCCCAAAATAAAGCATGATACATTAAAACCAAATCTACCTTGATTTTGGCGTGCTAATGTTACAAAATTGTTATTTTTTGACCAATATCGATTGTTGTTGCGATTAAAAATTCCTGCACTCGTAATATGACTCTCATCAGATCAAATGATTGATATTGCGCCCAAAATTCCCATTTTGTCTAATCTGTTCTAATTACCAATTACAAAAAATAATTCGCCGTTCTAAGTTACCATCATTAAGGTGCTGAATTACTCTTTTTTTGTACGGAGTATAATTATATTTTTTTAAGATTTTTTGTACTCTTGATTTAGATACGCCAACTTCTGTTTCTATTTGTCGGCAGGAGGTATTAGGATTTTCTTCAACTCTTGCCAAAACAGTTATTTCGTCGTCTTGTTGGTTCATTTTTGCATAATTTTTGATCCTAGGCTTCTCAAAAAATCCATAAGTTAATAGATGTTCTTTTAATCTGGCGAATATATTCTTGTTGGGATGTCTTCGTTCAGGGAATCTTCAATAAAGTAGCTTTATTATTTTGCGTGTTTATAAATACTAGCATTATTAAAGTATTAAACGCACAACCTATCTATTAAAATATGCCTCTGCATTAAAATTACACTGATAGTATATGCCAATCATATCTAACTTTTCAAAATGTTCATACTTCGTATTATTGACAGCCATCACAAAAAAGTTATTAACTTGAATAATTAATTATTTAAGCAAAGTTTTGAAACAATAAATCTAATCACATTTACGTTTCCACCATTTATTTATATGAAACAACTGCGTGAAATGTCAAATAACTAGCAACGAATGCGTGCAGTAAACAAAGGTTCATAGATGACTTGATCAAGAGGTATTTTTCAAAAAATCGTTTATAATTTTCTTATTACCGAGATAAATATATGAAACTATATATTTTAAGAAAGCTAAAAGAAATCTCTAATTAATGGAGTCATAGCCAACCATGGTTACCATTTAAAAAAATGCAACTTTGGTCTGTAACTCGGAAACAAATTAAGTTAGAAAAAAATCGAGTAGGCCACTAAATTGCAACTAAAAAAATGCACAAAAGATGTTTTTACCAAAATTTTAAATATTCACAAACAAAAAAGTTACGGGATTTTAAAGAAAACGGTATAAAACGAAAAACACCCTATATTTTCCAAACGAGTCGAGATATTGAAATGTTCTTTAGATTATTAAATTTGTCTCAAAAATCGGTCCAAGGGTCCCGACCATGATTTTACTCTATCTATTTGAGAAATACCTAAAATCCCCCAATTACATCGAAAATAGGACACCCTGTACATATATGCAGTGTGTCCAAGATAAGAATGAACAGCATGGGGATCTTGCAAACCGTAAAAGATACAGGGGACTATATTATGCCATAAAGAAACTAAGTTCACCTTACTTCCGGAGATATTCAAAAGAAACCGAAATTTTGGGATTTTGTTTTTATTTTTTTCTGAAGCTATTTGAAAAAATGTAGAAAAATAAACGGCACTTTCTCATTGCCACTTTTCTTGGTCTTTAAAATGGCGTTCACAGATTTTTTGTGCAACGTTTCGTTTCCAAGAAACGAACATCAACTTTATTAGACCGAATTTGTCATCACGAATCCAGCGATATGAGACACAATATGCCAACTTTACTGCTATGTGGTATTCCTTGCAATTCATGGCAACGGAAACACGAAGACGAAGTTTCACACAAAATTATTCTAGTCATCAAGCATCAATTACCTGGGTCAAAAGTACTCAAAAAAATAATTCGTAACATTTATGTTTGTAGAGACACATTATAAATATGGGAAACTTAAAATTAATAATTAGAGATGGTAATATTGCAAAATAACATAACATTATTCCATATGATTATAAGAGCCACTAGTTCCCATCACTTTGATCCCATCAAGCTTAAGATTACATTAAACAAGCGTTATTCAAAACAGTAACAAACAAATTTAGAGAAAACGTTAAACATATTAAAAACATGGCTTACTATTACGATAAATAAATTACCCACATTTTCTAGACATAAGTATGTCCGACTAACTGTAGAACCCCTCTTAAAATTTCAGGGGTGATTTTATTAAAAACTGTTTGAACGGGCTGAAGTAAGTGTTCCTCGGTTTCAAAACATTCTTTACACAAAAAGAAGTCCAAAGGCGTCAAGTCCGGTGATGTTGCAGGCCAAGGTGTTTCACTATAAGTAGTAATAATTTTCGTTGGAAATTTCTCAGGCAAATATTGTTGAATACCTCTGTAGTTATATGCTGGTGCAAAGACCAGCACTCATCTACAGCAGCTAATGGTATATCAACTAATGCATCTTCCAATTCGTTTTGTAGCAGGTCCATGTAACACTTTGAACTCAGGTTATGATGGTAGATAAAGGGCCCTATAATACGTGTACCAAAATCCCACACCAGATATTGCATCCAAAGCGAAATTGATTTTGGATGTTCTGTTTAGACGTGGATTTTTTTGTGACCAGCAATGTGTGTTGCGCCTGTTAAAAATAGCGTTATTGGTTATCATGCTCTCATCTGTCCAAATACCTTTAAAGGGAAAATTCATGTTGTCCTTGCACATCCTTTATATCATTTGCAATAATGACTACGTCGTACATCATCACCTGGCCGTAATATATTCGAAATTTGTAAGGCTTAAAGTGGTCCTTACTTAAAATATAATGAACTGTAGATTTCACTTCACTGCACTGGTCTGGTTATCGATTCTTCTGGTTGATGATTGATTGCAAAACTTGATATTGCTTTTCAGCATTTGAATTTTTTCCGGGAGATCACACTTTTTTAAATGAACTGTATGCCTTTAAATTATACACACAACTTTAATAAGTGCAAAAAAGTGCAAAAAAAGTGATACAACTGATTATTTCAATGAAATGGATTCTGTCAGATTTGACAATCGTCTTAATTTTTCCGTTGACATGAATTCCCAGACATACTACATAGCAATAAGGTTCTAAATTGATTAAAACGCCTTTTTTTGCATAAAATCATGCGAAAGCGTATTGTGTGGCATATCGTGGATTCGTGATGATAAATGAGGTCTTATACACGGTGTACTTTTTTTGCCAACATATAAAAAAATAAAGTTGATGTTGGTTTCTTGGAAACGAAACGTTGTAAAAAAAATCTGCGAACGCCATTTTAAAGACTAAGAAAAGTGGCAATGAGAAAGTGCCGTTTATTTTTGTATATCTCTTCAAATACCTTCAGAAGAAAATAAAAATAAATCCCATAATATAGCCCCCCCTCCCACTGCGCAATTTTATCCTAATTTAACCATTCCTGTATCTCTTACGGTTTCCAAGATATGATGTTCATTCTTATCTTGACACACATACACACAAATATATATATATATATATATATATATATATATATATATATATATATATATATATTAGCGATTAGCGCTAATTTCAGAAATGACATACTCTTACAGTGTTGTTCTTTTCTAACATATAATCATACCTACTAAATTATTGGGCATGTCTAATCGCCTCGAGCAATAATCAGGTAAACAACACCATTACGTATTGTTTGAGACAATGGTATAATGAGCTCTGTTTTTGTTAACACAAACTTTAAAGTAAAAAGTCAGGGTTCTAAACCATTTATTTGTTATAATCGATACATACAAACAAGGGATACATTATAAATTAGTTAGGTGCATTTAGGACAGTAGACATTACATATGAAAATATCTATCATTGATCTCATTACCAATTCTTCGTTGTTTTCACTATCAATGTCGTCGTTCTCGCTGTCATTTTCATCGTCTCTAAGTTTATTACAATATTATTTACTACGCAATGCTTCATTATATTACGTACAGTTCTAATGAAACACTCAAAGCATCACTCATTACCTGTTGTACAGACAGCACGGAAATCAAGACACCGCCGTTCTCTTTCTCTTGTTCACAATATTTTAATAATTTTATGTGAAAATAACACTCGTGGCGTATTTCAACTCTAATGTTGAATACCTATCTAGAAACTTTAAAGTACGCTGACTTTCATAAATATTGAACCATACAGTTTGCAAGTAAGATTCTAATTGCTTACCAACAAAGCTACAGGAAAATATATATATATATATATATATATATATATATATATATATATATATATATATATATATATATATATATATATATATGCGTAAAGTGAGTTTGCGCTAAACTGTCATAGTAAAAAATGTTTTATACAGAAGTTGCTTGAATTTAAGCACGCTATAACCTAAAAATATTTTCACATCTACAGAGTGTTCCATAACAGCGGTACAGAACCAATCTTTCTTATTTTAAACGAAATGATATAGTTTTTACTGCGGATTACGTTTCTACTCTGAAAAACATGAATTTTCTATTAAACATGTCGTATAGCTAAACTTAACCGTTTTTGAAATACTTGTACTTTTAGATGAAGAATTATCATTATTCGTCGTAGTTAAAAAATTTATTTTGAAGTTACAACCAAGTCCATGAATTTCTAATTCCACATGTAATTACTACAGACATTGATCTTTTAAGAAATATGACATATTTAATTTTTATGCAGAGTGTACCAGAAATATGAATTTATAGTTTCTTTTCTTTTAAATGTAAGTAGCTATCTTATCTTGAATACAACATCCTGTGTATTATCACATTATTTGAAAGAAAATTGGAAGACCTACAATTTTTGTAATAAGCAAATTTTGTCTATCTGCAAAGGTTTTTGAAATATTCACAATATTAAGATTTTTATTTTAATTATTCGTGGTATAATAAATGTGCACCCTGTATAATATTATAGATAGAAAACGATCATAACAGTTGCCATACTTAAATAAATAGCAAAATGTACTGACTTTTGTATTAGGTATGTGAGTGAGAAGGTAAACGTGTGACGGGGAGAAATGAATTATGATGAGCGCTTTTTTTGATCACATTTTGGTGCAAAGAAAAGAATTATTGTCTCCTTTTTAGTGTACTTTCTACGCGTAAATAAAACCGTACTTTTAAAAAAGTTTCTTTTTTCATAGTATTATTTTTATATCTATTTAGAAGTGTATTATGAAATTATATTCTCACTCACTCACTCAATACAATTTACCATTTATTTAAGTATGGCAACTATTATGGTCGTCTTATGGTCAATATACCTAATATTATACAGGGTGCACAATTTATTATACCACGAAGAATTCAAATAAAAATTTTAAAATTGTAAATATTTCAAAAACCGTTGCAGATAAACAAAATTTGATTGTTACAAAAAATGTAGGTCTTTCAATTTTCTATCGAATCACAGGATGTATTTAAGATAAGGTAGTTATTTACATTTAAAACAAGAATATAAATTGATATTTATGGTACACCTGTATAAAAATTAAACAACTAATAATATTTCTTAAAAGATCAATGTCTGCACTAATTACATGCGGAGTTACAAATTCATAGATTTAGTAGTAACCTCAAAATAATATTTGAACTACGACGAAAAATGATAATTTTTTATCTTAAAGTACAAAGATTTCAAGAACGGGTAAGTTTAGCTATACGACATGTTTAATAGAAAGCGGTTGTTTTACTAAGCATAAACGAAATCCGCAGTAAAAAATACACCATTCCATTTAAAATAAGAAAGAGAGGTTATGTACCGCTGTTATGGAACACTTTGTATATACGAAAATATTTTTAGGTTGTAGCGTGCTTGAATGCAAGCAACTTCTGCATAAAACATTTTTTTCTACTGTTCACAGTTTAGCCGCAAATTCACTTTGACGCACTAATGAGCAACCCTGTACAGAATTAAAAATTGATAAAACCCAGCTATAAAAATTACCTACTAGGATACACATTTGCTGCTTACTAAACCATCGATGAACTTCGTTATCTCAGGACTTAAAATCGGTGGCCAAGCGTTTAAAAAAGAACTAAAAAATTATTAGTTTTGTGGTAGTATGTAATCTAGTAATAATAATATATTTTTATTCACAATTAGTTTGTAACACACCGCTTTTCTAAACCTTTAAAGGTTGAAAAGTGAATGGTTCTATGGGTTTCCTTTAAGCGGTCAGTAATAATAAAAAAAGGAGACAGTAATGAGATGAAGCGGTCAGTAATGGGCCACTTTCCAACTTGTGGGGGATCTTCTTTCGATTTAAATAGTAAGCATAACATGCATGGCTTCTCATTAAAGTAAAAATTAAAAGTCGCATTTTCACGACCTTCAATATTAAACGAGAAGCCGTGATGAATGTGTTCCAAAATTTTTTAATTGGGACTGTATAATGTTGCTTGTTCTTTAATTGTAAATAAAATCGTATACTAACCTCGGCAAAAGTACCATGGAACACTTTCCCCCTCGGTATGTAATTATTGTCGTCGACTAGCATTAGAATGACTTGGTTACTAAATCAAAATCGTTAATAATTTGTCACTTTATGGCATGCGTACTGTAATGTTGCACCATAAAGTCGTCTTGACGACGAAATACAAATAAAGAAATTAAACAAATTATTTATTTATATTAATACTACAGTTAGAATATGATCTGTAATTAATGTAATATTAAAGAAATTGTTTACTGATAATAATGGTGCAATTGGAATTTCCAGGAATTGAAATTCCCCCAGATGTTTCAGGAAGGCATTCGCTTGAACTGCTTGAAGATGATAGATATTTCTCGGTTACTCATTTGTTGTACGCTACTAGATCCTAAGGTTTTGGCAATTTTCTTCTTGTTTTCGATAGTCTGCCACGTACCCTTCAGCAGCAGCATCGTTTTTCCAATCCCCATGCTGTTTTAAAGTTCTAACGTCAGCTCCACTCTTTGCCAAGATTGTGACAGAAATTCTACGAAATGAATGTCCTGTGTATTGATCGGCATTGGGAATATTTAAATACTTGGCAATCTGTCGAGGAATCTGACCAAATATGTTAACACCAATAGGATTATAGGCACATTTACACCCATTGTAGAATAAAAAAAAACTATTCAATCTTCACATGCTTCGGTCTTAAACTCACGTACTTCTTAATAAGGCCAATATAATTTACTCCAATGTCATCGTTTAATATGGTAAGAACCCTGGGTCTATGTGTTTTCGTCTCTCTAATATAAACCACAAAGACAGAACCTTCTTCTTTAATATCTTCAACACACAGATTGTACAATTTTATGCGTCTGCAACAGCCAAACACACCAAATATTGCAACTACCTAAAATCTAATCATATTTATTAAGAATAATCTTAAATTTACCTTCATAAGTAAGTATTTGTCGTTGGGTGCATCAATAAAAAAATTAAGTAAGTGCTGTTTTGAAAACACTAATGACTTCTCTGGTATGTACCCAACAGAACAGTTTTTCAAGAATGCCGAAAGTTTTGAAAACTTGCTGATGTCCACATCATTTTTGAGACGTAACATACATTTTAATTTGAAGTACATGCACCATAATGAAGACGATTTGTAGTTTTTCGATTAATAAAATAAATACAAAGAATGACCTTTAATAAGTGATATAATGAACTTGGCCGATCAAGGAAATGCGCAAGCAAAACCTTCTCTGTAACAGTTTCCGTATTATTCTTGGCCATTCACTCAATAAATCTGTCGAACTCTTTCTTATAAATGATTTCGGACTGTTTAGGCATAAGACTCAACTCAGCTTCTTCAGCTTTTTTAAGGATTCTTCATCCACGTCGGAATCCATTTTTGCAAAATTTGTTTATTTACAAAAAATAAATGACACTTATAATGCAAAACTGTGGCAACTATAATAAGACCGTTCATGAACTCCTGTGAAATGATATTTTTTTTTTTGTAACGATGTAAAATTATTATTTCATTTAAATTGTCTCAAAGTGCCTAGTTCGACGACAAAATAGCATATAAAACTCGTTTATAATGCGGGATTATGGCATTCGTAATGGAAACTCCTGCCATAATCCCTTGCATTGTAAACTAATTTCATAATATACTATTACGCACCAATTACAGAATTCAAATGTATTTTATAAAACATTCAAATATGTCAACATCCTAAAATTGCAGGTTGTGAAAGATATTTGGGAGAGCCACTTGCACATTTTCTTTTTCAGATCCAATGCGTTCAACACCCGGTTTTATTCAATACTGTGTTTTTCCTTACTTCAAATCTCTTGCAATCTAAATCAATAAGTATACTAACCTCATCACTTATGTCTGGAAGTAAAATTACGCAATACAGCAATAATCATGAAGGCATTAATGTTAACTAAGCATGCGAAAAGTAAATTTATTCCTTAGTACATTTCTGCATTTACTTCCCGCCTCGCATATCCTCCGCTAATTTGTATGACAACTTTCAATCCTTTTTTTTTTCAAATTTAAGCGATGAATCTAACCGTTTCTTTACATTCTATAAAGTTCATAAATAATTTTTCATTACATTGTACAACTTGCGTCAATCTTATGCGATGTCAAACATATTCCTTTGGTTAAGTGATGCTCTTTCTTTTAGTTTGCCCTCTTTTTTTTCCGTAGCAGCAATTATTTAAGTATAAAACTATAAATTAAATGTGTAATAAAAGTTGATTTGTTCATAGGTTCATTTATTACACAAATAAGCAGGTACCTTAACATTTGTGTTATTTTACGTAATGTTTAACTTTTGGGTAAAATAGGCGGCTAGAGGAGTTTATTTGGGTCTAGTCCGTATCGCCTAATGACCACAACGCCTAACTGCACAAAATGGCCATAACCCCTAGCTTGATGTTAGACTTACCGCAACACATAACTACAACACCTAATTTTAATATTGACCACAACTCCCAACTTGACCACAACTCCAACTTTAAGAATGACCACAACCCCTAACTTGACCATAACACCACCAAACGACGCATGTATTAAAAATCGGTCTAAGACGCCTTATCAATATCATACTCGACCATAACCCCAAACAGTACATTTGTCCACAACGTTCAGGATGACCACCATACTCCAACTTTAGTAACAGGTATTAACTTTTGGTGTTTTGCATTAGGTATCTTAGGTATAGCCGTGGCACCTGAACAAAAAAAACGTACTCATGTGCGGAAAAAGATGTCGTTTTTACTATTTCTGATATTCGCATAAAAAAACCTATTTTGAGTAAGGAAGACCTTGGTGACTCATAATTCTGAGAAAAACATCCATTGATCCGGTAACCTGAAAATGAGTTAGGCCGTTTTGCTAATAAAACTGCTCCATGTAAAACCAATACTGAATAATGAATAAATTTAGGATCAAGCAGAATCCAAAATAGTACAGATCGGCACGAATTCATAAAATTCAATTTAATAACAACGCGTAAGCATGGTTTGATTATTTTCAGCACATGGATCACGAGAAGGTCGTTCGAATTCGACTATACGTCAAAATACCAAAATTGCACGTAACTAACGATTTTGGTATCTTTTGCTAAAACGCGAGTCTAATTAATTTATTTCCGAACTAATTTATATTGAAAACATGCCTTCCTAATAACGTCGTTCGGAGGTTATTAGGAGATGGAAAGACCCGACCTTAATAGATTAAACCAACTACCTAATTATATTTAGGATTTTGGTCAAGTTGGGCGTTGTGGTAATTTTTCAAATTGGAGGTTGTGGCTAAGTTGGGGTTGTGGTCAACTTTGGTGATATGGTCAATCTTAAAGTAGGGGATTTTGGTCAAGTTAAGCGTTATGGTCAACATTAAAGTTTGGCGTGGTGGTCAAGTGTTGAGGTAAGTCTAACATCAAGTGGGGGTTATGGTTATTTTGCTAAGGCGGGCGTTGTGGTCATTTGACGTTGTTGTCAGACACCATTTATTTGTGCGTTGAAATTACAACGCAATTCTCGTAAGTCATATATTTTGCTGAAAAAACTTACTTATGACACGTGTGTCATATTTCAACGTTTTTATAGTTTTAATTATAAGTTCTTTAATATCAGTTATTATCGTAGTATGTATTTGCCTTAGTGAATGCCTTTGATGAAAGGTAACTTTTAATTTTGTTTTTTCGTACGCTACATATGGCCTTTGAAGAAGCTACCAACAATCTCAATTTCATTTTTCGCTACATGTTAATCGCTAAAAGATTTCACGGGGCCTTCCTATTTCTGCTTTTTTTTTGGTCCTAGTATGTAGCGTGAGCCTCATAAAGCCATTTTTACTGCTTGTAAATAAGCGTGTTGCTTTCAAACGATATAGAACCATAAAGAAAATAGAGTGAATATGTTAGAGTTAATTTTTCGTTGTCTTCTTCAAAAATATATGGTACTAATCAGGCTATTTTTGTTTCTACCGTTTAATATAAAATAAGAACGACGAGTTGCATCTATTTTTGTGATAAATCAGTTGGTTTGATGTGGTGATGAATGTTTATTACAAAGCGCAACATCAAAACGGTAATATGATGCGTTAAGGGCGAATTTATGTTGTTAACGCGAGTTTTAAGTTTTATCATAGAGGGTTCAAACAGTGATCACGTTGTGCTACAATAAAAAACGTATATAATACATACTATAAATCCCTATATTCTCCATTTTCGTCTAATCACACACCACACTGTGACAAAGAATTATTAACAACTTATAATATAAATTACCTTAGTCAATCCAAAGGCAATTCATAATCCAGCTAAGGTAGTGAAGGGTACATGGAGTAGCAAACATAATATTTATGTAAAAAAAATTCTTACTTCCTTATGGCTAAAATTTGAGCATATTTCCAATTTTTGAGTCTTGCTGATTGTCTAGTACACTGCTGAACTTATATGATTGCATATAAATGTGTCAAGTCACGATATACTGCTTTCAAGATTTCTGAGTGGGAAAAATGGAAGATTGAAAGATCGGTCAGGTAAGCGTAACCCACTGTGGCACTAACAAGTTAATCAAAGGAAGTATCCAAAGCCAAACTGTTTCGTTATTAATTTTACCTATATTTACATTTTCTCCGATTACTTTAATCAAACACATAAAATATGACAAAGGTGCTTGTGCTTTCCTGAACTAGAATACATAAGATATCATGCAACAAACACCGAAAAGGATAGGTGGTCTAGATACCGAGTTTTTTATCGTGCAGAGTACTTGTCTACATACGTGGGTCGCTCTAAAAATGTGGGTATGGATATACGAGAGCTGTCTCTAGTAATATTCGAAATTTCAACAAAACTAATAGGTTTCTTTGACTGGAGGAGCGATGCGCAGCGTAAAAATGTCAGCTCAGAGAGCCACAAAACATTAAGAAACCATTCTTCGTTATATGATATATACTAGGGTTGTTCAATTGAAATCCGTATTTGGCTGCTGGTTGAAGAATTCCTTGACGGCGTTTTGCATTTCAGCGTCCGGTTTAAAGTGTCTACCCTCAATACCTTTTTCAGTGGGCCAAAGATATGGAAATCGCAAGGCGATAAATCTGGAATATATGGTGGATGTTCTAAAACCATGGATTTTTTTCCTTGCACATTTTCTTTCACTACGTTTGAGACATGAGGCCGCGCGTTGTCGTGAACCATTGGCAAGTTTTCCTGGGCGTTTTCGTCTTATTGCTAGATGAAGCTTATTCTGAGTTTCATTTTATAGATTTGCATTAATATTCACTCTGTGTTCTTTAAATTCTATCAGCAATGCTCCTTTGTTGTCAAAAAAAATGTTAGCATCACCTTGCCTGCGAAGGGTTGTGCCTTAAACTTTTTTAGTGATGGTGACTTTGAATGTTTCCATTGCATCGATGACAACTTACTGGATGGTTCGAAATAATGGCACCGAGTTTCGTCACCAGTAACTATTGATAAAATGAAGTTATTACCATTTACGTTGCACTCCGTAAGGTGTTGCTGAGACAAACCCATCCGCAAAACATTTTTGAACCTCAGACAAAAGACGAGGAACCAATTTCGCAAAACTTTTCTGTGCCCCGTTTCTGTACGAAATTATTTGTGCCTGCTGATGCAGTACACAATACACCTGGTCGCAGCGCACAATACACCTGGTCGCAGCGCACCTTCTGTTCCCTCTTTACCACTTCTAAATTTTCGGTAACATTCCTTTACAGTTGGGTAGGAAAACATGCTTATTCATAAACTGTCTGTAATCAGAAATGGATTTGCGTTAGTTGCAAACCCTCTGCACGCAAAAACTGAATGACCGCACGTTGATCAAAGTCAGGCCCGCAGTTAGCATGTGACGCGCTATGGGCCCGAGAGACATTCGTTTTTGCAATTTTTGAAATTAGCGTAAACTGTAAAATATTTTTAATAGTTTAATCTGATAGAGATTTAATTCTTTAAAGAAAAGTTCCTGTAGAGTTTTTACCTAAAATAATTAGGGAAGCATAAATTCGAGTGTTTATGATTTCCTATGGTGCGTCCGACCATTCACCACCAGGTATATACAAATATATAGGAATTTTGCATTAAATTAGCGATAATAGGTTAGGACAGTCAATTTGGTTGTGAATAAGCTTATAAAGAAAAATTACACTATCAAAAAACAGTAAGAGGCCATATAACTTGTGAAAATGTATTTTTTCTGTGTCGTTCGATGGAGAAGTAGACGTACAGAACAGTACATGGGCATTTTGGCTGAATTAAGCCTAATTATTAACTTAAAACAAACTTTAAAATTACTTACAAAGCGAAAAAAATTAAATGACACTACTAAACTTCATAAGCGTACTTGTGTAAGACAAGTGAAGAAATACAGACAGTACTATGTGCCACTTTCTAAGACGGTGACTTCAAAGCGTCTCTCCTAAACAAACGTAGAGCACGCATTCCATTTCGTACATCGAGTTCAATGGATTGGACTAATAGGATGAAGCTCTCACACAACTATGAATATTATTGGTCAAAGAGTGACGTGTGTCTCCGTCTTATAAAACACAACCATGCACAAACCTTGTTATAATTAAACTTTATAATGACACATTTTGCATATAATAAAATAGTAGTTGAGGTTCAACTGACCGCCTGCACTTTTTTCCATTTGCGCCGCGCCTTAAAATCTAATCGCTTTCTAGCGCCCCAAAACCTCTGCGCCCTGGGCCTGGGCCCACCGGGCCCATTTACTAAAGAGGCCCTGATCAAACTTGGACGGAACTTTTTATAACAAATGCCATTTCAAGTCACAATATTTAAAATGACTGAAATATAAATAAAACAGACTGATTTGTGTGATAGTTACAAACATTACTGCCGCTACAAAACGTCAACTGGGTGATTAAATTTTTTTCCGGCGCTAATTTGAACAACCAAATATAAAAAACGGTAAGACGTAGGATTGACACGCTTGCAACAGCCAGAGTTTATTGAACAATTACCGACTAAGACAACATTGTCGTTCGAAAGCTAATGCCGACACTTCATTGACAGAAACTGTGGCAAAATTAATACAGAACTGACACTCGAAAATTATTCTAATAGTAATTATAATATTTGCAGTATTATGCGAACAGTATTATGAAGAATATTATCCAGTTAACTGGTGCATGGATGAAACTCAAATTGTTAAGTTATTGACACCAGAACCAGAAACGTTTAAACGACTACAAGCAGATAATATTTAGTATGTTGAGAAGCAGCACTTTTGTTATAGACCATTACAAATCATTCATTTTAAATTTCTAGAACTAACAAATTTAGAATAATAAAAGTGTGCAACTTTCCGAAGAATTTTTGTTTGTACAACCGTGAAAGTTATTTCTACTTAAAACCCTTGAAATGAATCTTTCCAAAATATGAGGCATGTAATAAATGGTATAAAAGCTGTATTCTTATAGTCTGATTCAAGGTATTTGGTTTTCTATCTGGAAATTATGGTACTAATTGTATTCATTACAAGACTTTATAACTAACTTATCAGCGAGTGGTTAAGGGTTGACTGCGACAACGTTCATGTTTTCGTTTACAAGTGCGGATTTCGTATTTAGCTCATAAAACATAACAAAATAATTTATAGGGAGTAAATAAATAGAAGACCCTTTTAATGCAAATTTATTAATGTCTCTTCAAACTTCCCTATACGTATTTATACACTTAGATCAGTTCACATACAGTTGATGCGGGTGCCTTTAATAGTTTCGGTGTTTGTTTTTTGTGTGGATTTTTGTCAATAATTAATAATATTCATAAATAATAGTTCTAGGTGGTTAAAATAAGATTTGTTATCAGAAACAAAATATGTCACAATTTTATGTCAGTATAATTAATAGAATCACAAAATGCTTTGAATAAATTATTAGGAAACTGTATAATTTGGTTGACAAAGTAGAAAAATTGAAATAGTAATAAATAATTATGGAAATGATTTATGGTTTGGTTCATAAATTTCATAAAACTAATTTAGAAGTGTCAATTTTTGTAATTTAATTATTGTCCAAGCTTAGTGAAACTTAATGTAAGGTGAATAAGTAAGTTAAACAAAAGCACATTAAATAGTTCATTAGAGTCGGTATCGTTGCCTTCATCTACATAAATAATTAATTTGTGACTAATTCCATTCTAGTAAGGTAAAAATTTCTGTATAAGGGTAGGAAGATAATTGGGAGGGTACACATATTTTAAATTCATTGTAAAATAGATGTTCTGTTTAGTTGATTTTTTTTAAATCGAAATCCGGAAAATTATCGCAGTCGACCCTAAGCCACCCGCTGGTATATTTTTAAGGCAAATGAATTTTCTTTACAAAAGTGTATGATTTTTCAACTGGCTTGACTTTAGGCCACAAATATTTTATTTGGAATCTGAAATTAATAATATTTAGTACTTAATTATCTCAATACTTTATACCTACTATACATATACGTATATATATATATATATATATATATATATATATATATATATATATATACACAAACGTTGCTTTGTAATAATACGAAGCATTTAAAGCTTCAAAATCCACTAAGCGTTTTGTAAGAAGTCGGAAAGTTATAATTTACAAAAATTATAACCATCTCATTTGTATCAGCAATAATTAGGATATTATAAACGTCTAGGCAAACTGCAAAACGTAAGTTTCAGAGCAGTTATGAAGAAGATGTCAGCTTTATTGTAATTTAACAACATAAAACATTCTAGAAATTTAGAAATTTTCGGATATCTTTAAGGCGTTAAAAACCGAAAATTCGTCAACGTGTACTGTTACGCTAGCGCAGTAAATACGCCATTCTCTTCATAATGTTGACCGCTGACCATCCATTCGTTCAATTCCCCATACACAGCGAATGTACTATTGCAAGCATTTCGTGTTGCAAAATAAATAAACTTCCTCCTCCTGCCCTTAACAACGTTTTTAAATTGACAAATCGCGATGATCGGACTTTTATTAGTTTTTTTTAGGATGCCGTAACAATTTTTGGAGTACAGCGAAGAGTATACGAATTAATCAGCCAGACGTTTTTTCATTATTGCAACGTTGGTAATGAACAAAAACAGACCTATCGTGCATTAAGTTTTTATCAAAAGTATACTTGTTACATACTGAAAATTAACTAATCAAGATTGGCGTTTCTCAAAGTAACGTATACTAATACTAACTAATTTTGTAAATTCATTAAAAAGTATAAAATTACGTTTATCCACACTTACATAAATCGCGATTCCGATCAATCTTTGTGTATTGTCGTTTCTTGTTGTTGAATAACTAAATATGGAGATTAATTGCTTAAACCGCGTTTTTTATTACAAAAATTAATATTTAGCCTTTTTAGGAATAAATAACTTTCCAAATAAACGAACGGGATTTCAATTGCCCATATTAGCATGATTTTGATACGATGAGCATTACAAAGGTAAGTGATTCTGATGTACCACTTTGCGCAACAAAGGTGGAGCAAGATTACAACTTACAAGCTCAAGTACAAGCTACCACCATAATTATTATCACACCAACTGTGTGTATACTTGCAGATCATCCTTCATAATATAGGACGTGCTATAGTTAAATTACCCCCCCCCCCCCTCTACAAGATTTTTGGTTAATGGTATATTCATCGATTGAATTCTTTGTTAAAAAATGATTGCTGCTTAATCGAAAATTTTCATAGATTTAAAAATTTTGGTAAGATTTAAATTATTCTTAAAATCTCAAAATGTAATTATCAACTTGATCCTAATTTAATAGGCGCAATTAAAAAAAACATTGTACTTTAGGCCACAACAAAATGTTTACTTTGTAATTAATTATTTGGTGTATTCTTACATTATTTCAAAAATATCTGATGTGGAACACCGCGCGACCTTGCAACCTACAAAATGGAAATTAA